>JAQPPZ010004118.1:0-600000 GCA_028583015.1 Wollemia nobilis
ACCCCATTCTGCACAGACATGAACAAAAAACAAAAACCAAAAACCAAAAAGAATTTTAACGGTTCAATGCATATATTTCCTATAATTCCGTGGAAGTTAATACCTATCTATCTATTTATCTAAGGCTCCAACAACGGTTAAATCTAAACGGAATGTTTCAAATACCTTCCCCAGAATTATAGGAGCAGCAAATTAAACTTCTAATGCTCACTCTGGGGATATTGCCGATGCCAAATAAATATTGAAAAAAACCGTAAACGTAAACCGTAAAGATATAGTAAGCTTATGCAAAGTCTTGATTATCTTAACATAATAATATTGTAGGTATGTGATCTTTTCAAGACACGGTCCAATGTTCAAAAACCTATTTTTATCGTAACCATATTATTTACATCATAACTTTGTACTTGGCATTTTGTATTTGGGTCATATGAACAATAATTTTATAAGTAAAAAAAATTTCTCTAAAGGCCCTAAAAAATGTAAAACAAAATATTTATAAAAAATAGTAACTATTTTTAGATTTTCATAGCCAAAATGCATCTCTAGCCATGTTGGCATGTCAACAAAAGATAAAATACAAAAGTACAAGTCATATGTATATAGATTTCAATAATATACACTTTGTAACTCATTGAAGGTGAATCACAACATTTCCATATGGGTGACCTTCTAACTTATGGAAGATAAACCACCACATTTCCATATGGGTAACCTTCCCTATTCAATACAATGGAATTCCAACACACCAATTATTGCATAAAAAGAGATGCACCCTTGAATATAAAAAGCATGAGTAATGGAAGCAATGTTATATCCTCCAATCTCATGTTATATCCTCCAATCTCTTCTCAAAAATGTTTGGATTATCCTCTATTTTTTTATCAATAAAATCATTATTCTATTTTGCTTATATAACTTTTTGTATTGGGGTTATACTCTTTTATTTCTAAATTGCACTCTTTTTTAATCTTCCTTAACTCAAAATTTTGAGTTTCAAATCAATCATATTAGAGCAATTTGTCTTTTGAATTTATGTCCATAAACATAAGATTAGAATACCAAAAGTTTAGGCATCAAACATGAGATCCCTCTAATATCTCCCTTGTTGTTCCAAATAATCTCACATGGGAACTATAATGGACAACAATGAGATAATCAATCCTCTCAAGAAGATGTTGAACAAAGCCATTGTGAAATAGAGGAATGAGATGATGGATCAATGTTGCTCAAAATTTTCAACGACTTCTTGATACAAATTTTGCAACCTTCTCTGATAAAGGAAAGTAGATCCTTGAAGCTGAACCAAATATGACCATTGTTGCTACACATGTTGTAAAAGAGTCATAAGAAGAGCCACAACACGAGGGATGCTTGTTTCACTCATAAATATGGGTCAATAGGAAGCCACTAAATTTTGTTGTTAATAGTGGAAGTGAAAAGAATTAGATTGCTACTTATATAGGGAAGGATTTCAATCTACCTATCACACCTCACCCACAATCATACAATATTGGATGGTCACAATTGGAGAGACATTTATGTTATCTAATAATACCGACTCTCTTATGCCATAAATCCCTCAAAACATGAATTATTGTATGATGTTATACTCTTGGATGTTCATGATGTGATTCTAGGCCAACCATTTATATGTAAGAGACATGATATTTATGAGTCTATATCTCCAAGTGTCATCTTCACTAGTGAATGTTTATGCTTTCAGATACCATAGGTATCTCAAATTATAACAATATTTTATAGATTCAAGTTACTCAAAATGTGAACCATTAAGACAATAGGTATACATGAATAATTCCTTGAATAGTGCTACTCTAACACTATGTAGCACTAGATTAATGTTAAAAAAAATAAAAACGTGTCAAATATTATAAGAATCAATTTAGTGTTATTGTAGCATCAAAAAATAATTTATTTTATCTTATTAATTTCTTGATTATATGGAAATATTATAATTCAAGGTGGCGATATTATTAGGTATACTATGAATATCGAATATAAGACTATCAACAATTAACTTTTTTGATCCAAATATATTATCAATAAGCAAGCAAATGCATGTATAAGGCTATTAAACCTATGAAAATTCCCCAAATAAATATTGATGCTATGCACTATATTGTTTCCACTATGGTAAAACACAATAACTTATTATAATGAACATAGATATATTTCCCTTCTAGTTTTAATTTTATGATACATAATTTGATGTTGAAATGACTATATATTAAATCATTTATCTTTTCATTATAATCATATTATCCAAAAAGAGTAATAAGCGTGTGGTATTTTTATTGCTACATTAATATGAACAAGTGATGAAATGTACAAATAGGTTCTAGGTGAAAATTTTAAAATTACATCTAGTATCAAAATATAAAAACTTTAGAGAATACATAAGACAATTGAGAATATGATCTCTTCAATGGCTACTACTTTTGTAATATTTTGAAATACATTTATCATATTACATCACAAAAAATATCAAAAATTAACATGAAATAAATTTTAAATTTACAATAAAATATATCTTAGATAAGGTAATACAATATGGGATCTACTCCTGAGAATGGATTGAGAGTTGGAAGATAATTCATTATGTGTAAAATATGGGATGCTTACAATGTGTCCCCCTCTTTCTCTCACCAAGACTTAAATGCCTTTGGAATTTCCTCCTCCCTCATCTCCTTTGGAGATTATGGAAAGAAAGAAATGCTCGGGTATTTAAAAAATCTAGGTATAATCAACTTTGTATTGATCCTAGAAATTGAATTCTATAGAGCTCGATGGAGAACGTTTCCTTGGCAATCCCTAAGTTGATAAGAGGTCCCCTAGGAACCCCTTCCACTAAAATTGAATTGGAGCTGGCTTTGGGCTTTCCTCAGATTAATTCTCCTGGCCCAGCTCTAAACCTAAGGCTTGTTGTTTGGTGGAGCCCCCTCCCTACGGTTGACTCAAGCTCAATTTTTATGGAGCCTCTAAAGGAAATCCAAGGTTAGTGAGTGTAGACAGAGTTATCAGAGATGATAGAGAAAATATAGTGGTGGCCTTCGTTGAACATCTTTCTCGTCAATTTTCTCACTTTGTAGAGACCAAGGCTACTTTTCAAGGTCTACTAATTTTGGAAGATCTAGGGGTAAGGAGTGTGGTAGTGGAAGGTGACTTCTTAAATTTGATTAATTTGATTAAGTATGATAAAACTCTGAGTTGGAATACTTAAAATATGATAGTGGAAATGAGAAAAATCCTACTGGGAAAGGAAGAAGTTTAGGTGAACCATATTTTTAGAGAAGGGAATAAATTGGTAAACTATATGGCTAATATGGGAGTTGCTCAACAAGGTTTATCTGTGTGGAGATCTAATTTTCCAAAGGAGCTAATCATGTTATTAAATGAAGAAGAAATTTGATCTTGTCTCATGTGCCTTGATGGGAATCGATAATGGGTTCCCTGTTTGAACTAAGAGGCATTCAACCTAGTCTCTCTTAAACCTGTTGTACATTTTGAATTTGAACTATTTTTTAAATTAGAATCTGGGTGTAAAATTTTAGTGTGAAGATCCCTTCCTCAATAGTGGATCCCTTTCCAACAATTGGGTCCAAAAATCTGTAATGTCAAGTCTTAGCCTTGTTGGTATTACCCAAAAGAGGAGTGCCAAGATAACCACTTGGAATATTTCCACCTCATGTGTCACTCTTCGATAGGAGGAACTTTGGATCGACTTCACAACCTAATTATTTGGTTGGTGTGCCTCGTGTGCTTTTTCAACTATCATGAGGTGTTTTTTCTATGTTTGGGTGAGGTGGCTCCAGATTATGAGGCAACATGCGCTAAAGAAAATAATTAGAATGACTCCTCAATGTTGTGGCTCCTAAAAGAACTACTATGCCAATCCAATCTCCACAAAATCATTCTAGGTAAGCCAAAATGGTAGGGAAATTCATTCCCTAGCAATGAAGTCAGAGAAAATGAATGTAAAACAAAATAAAGAATCACCTTTTTGAAGAATCATAGTTGAATTTTTGGGAAACCCGAACAATGAAATAAATATATTTTTCTTGGATAATTAACTACACCCAATGCAATGCCTATTTCTATGTTTTTAGAAGGTGTGATCAAAGGTCACAACCTATGTGAAGGAGTGATTAAGTAATTAAATAATATAGTAAATAATATGGGTGTTAGGAGTAGAATCCTAACATGCCACCCTCCTTAAAAGGAGATTTATCTTCAAATATGGAAATTAGGAAATTGCTACTGGATATGCTGGAGTGTCTCTTATCTAGCATCTTTCGAAGGGAGACCTTTCTATTGGATCGAAAATTTTGTGATGGTGCAATGGCGAAGTTGGCGAGAGCAATAGTCTAATATGGATTCAGGTTCCACCATGAGGGCTTCATCTTTCGTGAATTCAGGAAGTTGGGTTTGTGAAGTGATGTGTGTACCAAGAAATGGTTTGAGATAGGATACATGGAAGACCAGGTGTACTTTAGAAGTCGTGGGTAACTCAATCTTATAAGCAACTGGTCCAATGTATTGGATAATTTTATAAGGTCTATAAAATTTGGGTGCGAGCTTTTGAGAGCATTTGAGTTTAAGAGAGGCTTGGTAATATGGTTGAAGATGAATAAATACCATATCTCCTTCTTGAAAAACATGCTCTATGTGACATTGATCGACTTGTTGCTTCATGTGATTTTGTGCAATATGTAAATTTTCTTTTCGAATGTGAAGGATGTTATCTCGAGAAGAAAGTTCTATCTCCACAGCTAGGACATTTGTACTTCCCAGAATATAATAGGTGGGGGACGGGGGTGGTTGACCATATAAGGCTTCATATGGATTCATTTTAATGGTGATGTGGTATGATGTGTTATACCACCATTCAGCTAACAAAAGTCATTTTATCCAGTTAAGGGGTTGAGAAGAAATAAAACAATGGAGGTAAGTTTATAAATATTTATTAACAACTTCGGTTTGACTGTCTATTTGGGGGTGGTAAGCAGAGTTCATACAAAGTTGAGTACCTTGTAATTTAAACAATTCTTTCCAAAAATTACTAGTGAAAGTGGGATTACGATCGCTAACAATGGTTGACAGTATACCATATAATTTAAAGATATTGTCAAGGAAAATTTGAGCGATGGTGCTAGTGGTATAAGGATGGGCCATAGGAAAAAAATGGGCATATTTAGATAAACGATCCACCACCACTAGAATGGTTGTTTTTCTTGCAGAGTTTGGTAGTCCTTCAATAAAATCCATGGAAATATCGACCCATGTTTTTGTGGGAATGGGAAGGGTTTGAAGAAGACCAGGAGTACCGATTGTCTCTCCCTTGTGTCGTTGGCAGGTCTCACATTATTTTATGAATCTTTTGATATTGTTTTTTATTCCTATCCAATAAAAAGATCTAGTCACTCTTTTATATGTTTTAGTAAAACTAGAGTGTCCTGCAGTGGGCGTGGTATGCAATTCATGGAGAAGATTTTCATGATAAGAGGATGTAAGGAGAAAGACAATACGACCTTTATACCTTAGTAAATTATCCTGCCATGAGTAATGAGGTTTACAAGTGGAATTTTGTTGGAGTTGTTGAATTATGGTATGTGTGGTAGGATCTTGAAACTATTCCTCATTCACCTTATCTATCCATTTAGGAATAGGAGAGGAAAGAGTATATAATTGTGGTATCTCTTCAAACTTTCTAGAGAGGGCATCAAAAACCATGTTATCTTTTCCCTTTTTGTATGTAATCTCATAACCATACCCTAGTAACTTGGTAACACACTTTTGTTGTTCTAGAGTGGTTATACGTTGTTCTAGAAGGTATTTTAGTCTATGGTGATCAGTGTGAATAATGAAATGTTGACCAACAAGGTAAGGTATCCAATGTTGAATTGTATGAACGATGGCCAACATCTCTTTTTCATAGGTAGAATGTGCTAAATTCTTTTTTGAGAATGCCTTGCTAGTGAAATCCAAGGGTTTGTCATATTGCATAAGTATAGCTCCTATTCCCACTCATGAAGCATCACTTTCAATAATAAATGGTTTAGAGAAGTTGGGCATAACTAAGACAAGAGTGGTACACATTGTATTTTTCAAAGTGATAAAGGCTTCATCATCTTGGGTTGACCAATTAAAGGCATTCTTCTTGAGGAGTGTTGTTAAATGGGCTACAATTTTGCCATAATATTTGATAAATTTGTGATAATATCCTATTAGCCCTAGAAACCCCCGTAATACTTTTAAGGTTTTTGGAATGGGCCAATTTTTTACATCCTCAATTTTGTGAGGATCTACCTTAACTCCTTCCTTAGAGACAATGTGTCCCAAGTACTCAATCTCTTGTTTTCCAAAGGAACACTTTGATCTTTTAGCATATAATTGATTTTACTCCAAGGTTTTTAATTTTTGTTTGATATGGTTCAAGTGATCTTCCTATGTTTTACTATAAATAAAAATATCATCAAAGAAAACTAATATACATTTTCAAAATAAGGGGTGAAATACCTTATTTATTAGGATTTGAAATGTGGAAGGGGCATTGGTAAGACCAAATGGCATCACCAAGAATTCATAATGTCCTTCATGAGTACAAAAGGCTATTTTTAGAATTTCACTTTCTTTAACTCAAATTTGGTGGTAGCTAGATCTTAGGTCTAATTTGAAAAAGTAGGCAGCCCCATGGAGTTCATCTAGTAATTCATCTATGAATGGAATAGGGAATTTATCTTTGATAGTTATTTTGTTCAAGGTGCAAAAATAAATACATAAGAACTGTAGACACCAAAACAACACCAATCCGATTATGTGACTGCAAACACTAATTGCTTTGACACACACAGCCCCAAGGGCAGCCTCTAGAGGTTAAACAGTGGTCCTAAACACTCTCACAATAGTTTTGGAAGGTCAGAGATCAATTTGGCACCTTCAAGAACTTTGCTCAGTATTCGTTCCACCTCGATATGGATTCAAACTAGGATTCGCCCCACCCTGGGACAAATTCTAGATTCACTCTAGGGTGGGGTGAATTTTAGGTTTGACGGGAAAAAAGTCAAATCTTGAAAAATGGCAGCTCGGATCCGCCACTTAACACTTCCTTCATCGCAGGGGAGTGTGGGTGAGCATTTTCAAGCATTAGAGGCTGCTACAAGGGTAGTCATGAAGTCCCTATTCAGGGAGGAATCTCCTTCTCCCTGGGAAGGCATGATTGCCAAGTGGCACCTCTGCATGCCCATTTTAAGAGACCTCCAAGTCTATAAATTGGTGAGTTTCCTCACCCCAAAGGAGGGAGAAGGGGAGCATTTTAGAGTAAATAAGTGCTGTCATTTTATTGTCATACCTCACACCTTTTTGATTTGCACCTTCCACATCCTTGATTTCCTTTAGATGGGAGGTCATTGGGTGACTATTGGGAGGATGAATCTTGGACCCAAAACATGACATTTGGCCATAATATCCCACAAAATTTGCCAAAAATACCATACAAGAGGTTTTAGACCCGTCCCAAGTCGATTGGTGCTGAAATCAAGCCTCAAATGGTGGGTGACCTGCCCCATGGGTGCCCCCTCCCACACTACCACAATCCTAATCACCCCCTTTCAGAGCAATGGGAATTCCATGGTAGATTTGCTTTATTTCATTTTTTCATTCAATTATATGATGCTTAGATAGGTTGTCATTTGGATTTTGTCTTGTTTTGAACAATTTTGATCATATTTCTAGCATTGCTCGCTTCCACTAACCTACAGGTAGCATCATCAAATTCCCATTTATGGAGGCCAAATTGGGAAAATATGACCATCTGGGTCTTCCCAAAATTCCCCCAATTAGCTAACCCCAAGTTTTTAGGTCTTTTGGAGCTTCCTAGGTAGGACATTGGGACAGTACCTTTTCAATGTTTTGTTGTAGGTGAATTCGTCCCACCCCGAAGCGAATTCAAATCGACGAGGAATTTCTTGACTGTTATTTTTTTAGGACCTTATTGGTGGTATCTTGATGCCCCTATGAAAATTTCAAATCATTTGGACCTATTTTAATCATATTTTAATTCAATTTTCTCATTCACTTATCCTAGGCTTGGGGATTGCATGCTTTGTTTTATCCGTAGGTGCTACTAACCGTTTCTTGTTCCTTTGAACATAGGGTTCGGACATCGGAGGAGCAGCGAGGAGTCAAGACTCATCAATGCAAGCAGCAACGATGTTTGGTCCACCCATTTTACATGTGGGTCCTCGAAAGAAGGAAAGGCTATCCATGGATGTAACCAAGAGATGGATTTAACGCTCCTCGCCCCTGAAAAGGGAGGATGCAAATTGTAACCGAGTTGTGAAATACATCAATAAAATAGAAGGGCTATTATTTCATTTGGGTTTCAATTCATGCTTTCTCCATTTCATGCATTTCAAATTCCTAGGAATTAGCGTTAAGTCTAAGTTTAATTTGCATCGCATCTTCACTTTCCTTTTTGCTTTCGTATCCTCATTATTTCAATGGCGAGACCTACACTAGAGTCCATGCAGGACATGGGGAGACCTCACCTTCCCATTGGCACTATTGTCCCCCTAGGCTACCCGCCGAACCAGACAAATTTTGTGTATGGGGGCCTTGATCATGGCGTTGCACCATGCACGCAAGAGGACGAGGATGAAGAGCCTTTTGCTAAAAATGTAAATTATTTGTCTAACCCAGAATTTGCTCTGAGATACCTTGGCCAATGCAATTGGCACGGATATGGGTTAGGTAGATATGAGCAGGGGGTACGTGTTCTTTGCCAACCAAGATACCAAATGTCGTATGACAAGTCAGGAGTAGGGTTCAACCACCCCCTACCCCTGGACATCTTGGTAGAGAACATGCAAGGCCTAGGGATAGGCAACAAGGGGGGATTGGCATCAGATCCATATGCCAACCCTAATACCATATATACATTGAGGGATTATCTTCCATTAACGACAATCAACCTTGTTGGCCATAGCAATCCCTTCCCTTCGCTCGACGAGAGGAGAGAGCTCGAGAGCTCATTTTTAGGGAGAGTCTAGACAATGGCAAGAAGGGTCCTCAGAGGATGAATTGGAATATGAGGTAGCACCATGGGACCCCTTCGAATCAGATAACAATCACTCATAGGTGATCCCCATGGATGATTATCAAGAAAACCTCTTGACAATGTTCCCCTTGGATGCTCTTATCAAGCAAGTGCCACTCCAAGGAAATCAAGTCCCCCCGTAGAGAGCGAAACAACCTCAATGGGGCCAGATCAATTTGCTTGAGCAAGGCGAGCCTTCAATGCCACAAGCAGTCGGAGCCAACGAAGGCCTTTGGATCTCTGATAGTGATTATGAAGACGAAACCAAAATGACGTATCTTAATCACATGCGGCAAATGCGGTGACCATACCCCTTGGAGATTAACGACTTGTTCGAGCAATTAAACATAAGGCTTGGGCATGAATGGTACGTAGACCCAGCACGGTGGGACCAAGTGTTGGATCCGCTACTCTGGGCATACGAAGCATACCTTCCACCCAGAGACCCTATAGTGCCATCCATGCCGAGGGTAGACCCTGTCTTCTTATCCACACATAGGGCCGATCCATTCGTGCCCATCCCCCTAGAGCCAGATCCAGAGCATAGAGAGCATCCAAGATGTCCAAGCACCCACACCCATGGTAATGGAGACCAAAATCATTCCATCAACATGATCTCCATTGATTTAACCGCCCCCATCCATAATCCGGCCGATCCAGCATAGTCATTGTCTCTAGACATAGATGCCATCGACTGGGATCGCGTCAATTCCCCTCCATCCCCATCCGAGTACCGGCATTTCGGTGAAATGCTTCATTTTACCCCTGGGCCAACTCAGGATATCTGCCATGCTCAAGAGGGACCCGAGGTTCCTAACGATGATCTAAACTCAGCAAATGATATCCACTTGATCCCAACTCCACATCAGTTGGAAGACGGATCCCACATGTCAGTCGAGGAAATGACTGATGTAGACATCGGCTCAGATCCAATGAATCAATAGATCATCAAGCTGGGGGTAAGTTTATCCCTCGAAGAGCAAGCCGACTACATTACCCTTCTCAAAGAGAAGAAGGAGGTTTTTGCATGGTCATACAAAGACATGCCGGGACTAGACCCATAGCTAGTCACGCATAATCTAATGCTTGATCCGACAGTCAAGCCAGTTAAGCAAAAACTACGTAAGATGCACCCAACAGTGGCCTTGATGGTCAAAGATGAATTGCAAAAGCTGTTGGATGCACAGTTTGTCATCTGCATGGATTATCCGCCATGGTTGTCCAACATGGTGCCCATCAAAAAGCCTGATGGGAGGATTCGCATATGCACTAATTTTCGAGATCTAAACAAAGCGAGTCCTAAGGATGATTTTCCCTTGTCGAGCATCGACGCATTGGTAGACGCTACAGTGGGTCATGAAATGCTTTCCCTCATGGATGGTTTCTCGGGATACAATCAGATTTGTATCAATCTCGAGGACCAGCTAAAAACGGCGTTCACAACGCCTTGGGGAACATTTTGTTATAAGGTCATGCCTTTTGGCCTTAAAAATGTTGGCGCCACCTACCAACGTGCCATGACATACATCTTCCATGACTACATGCACAAGACTTTGGAAGATTACATGGATGATTTGTTGGCCAAATCTCTTTTGCGCCCGGATCATCTCGATGACTTAAGCAAGATCCTCGATCGCCTCATGGAGCATAAAGTCAGATTGAATCCCAAGAAGTGCATTTTTGGCATCACATCTGGAAAGCTCTTGGGTTTCATAGTCTCAAAATGAGGCATCGAGGTGGACCCAAACAAAGTCAAGGCAATCCTTGAAATGCATCCCCCAACTACCATCAAGCAGCTCAGAAGCCTGCAGGGAAAGGTCGCGTCGATCAAGCGCTTCATAGCGCAGCTATCTGACAAGTGCCGACCAATGAACAAATTATTGCACAAGGGGGTAGCATTTCACTGGGATGACGAGTGCCAGTCGACCTTTGATGACATCAAACGATACTTGGCTTCGCCACCAGTATTGGCACCACCTAGACCAGGAGTGTCATTCTACTTATACATCTCAACTACTGAGGTGGCACTGGGAGCCATGCTAGCCCAGAAGAATGAACTTCACAAAGAACAGGCTACTTACTATCTTAGCCGCACCCTGGTCAGCTATGAACTTAACTATGCATACGTCGAGAAACTCTGCTTGGCAGTGGTGTTCGCTACCAAAAAGCTATGCCACTACATGCTGAGCAACACTACGTATGTTGTGTCTAAGGAGAATCCATTGCGGTACATGATGAGTCATACTTATCATAGTAGTCGCACGACGAAATGGATCATGTTGTTGACGGAATTTGACATAGATTTTATTGGACAAAAATCCATCAAAGGACAGGTCATAGCCGATCAACTAGTAGAGGCTCCTCTCGAAGACGATCAGCCTCTGGTCATAGAACTACCCGATGATGGGGTCTTCCATGTCTCAGAATCGCCAGATTCTGATGAGCCTGAGTCACAAGCCGACATAACCCTATTTTTTGATGGTTCTAAATGTGAGCAAGGTGGTGGCACGGGAATAGTATTCTTCACACCGCAAGGTGCTCCAATGCCTCTGTCATTTAAATTAAATTTCCCATGCACCAACAATAATGCAGAGTATGAAGCCTTGCTCATAGGTCTTCAGACAACAATCACCATGAACATCAAATGACTGAACATCTTTGGTGATTCGTTGTTAATTGTCAACCAAGTCAAAGGGGTATTCCAATGCAAATGCCCAGTTCACGAGGCCTACAAAGCCCTTGTGGACAAATTCCTGGCAAAACTTGAGTGGTACGACATCGAGGCACTCCCTCGGTCATCGAATCATTTTGCGGACACTATGGCCTCCTTGGGGTCACTAATCCCGCAAGACCTTTTTGGTGATATGACAACCATCCAAGTCAAAACACTATCGCAATCCATGATGGACCGTGCAAGTTCTGACTTGACGCCAAGAATCCACATGATCCAGATTGAACCATCCTCGGATAAGTTCTCTCGAATCCACGATCATCTGAAACATGCCAACTAGGGGTCCTTGTTCTCCCCTACTCCCATTAATAGCAACACAACGCTATTCTTACAAGTTCTTTCCCGCTCAACGTTTGCTAGGGATGAACTTCAAGAGGGATTGGTTGTTCATACCATCGAGGCTTCTGATCAGCAGGATTGGTATTCACCCTTAAGGGACTACCTCAAGTTAGGTAACCTCCCGCTTGGATTGACGCATGCCGCAAAATGAGCATTCAAGCAGAAAGCGGCCAAGTATGTCTTGTTAGGAGACATTTTGTACCGTCATAGCTATGAAGGAATCCTCCTTCGTTGCTTGGACCAGCAAGAGTCCACTTGGGCGATCGCCCAAGTGCACGATGGTACGTGTGGTGGCCACTTCAGTGGTATGGCCATCGCAAAGCGCATTCTTCGCATGGGCTATTATTGGCCATCTTTAGAGCGAGATTGTTGCACATATGTCAGGAAGTGCGTGAAGTGTCAACATCATGCCAATTTGATGCACGTACCTTCCCAGGCCTTGCAGACCGATCTAGTCAGCTTGGCCATTTTCGTAGTGGGGTTTAGATCTAATCGAAAAGATCTCCCCTATGTCGTCAGGTCATCACACGTTTATCATAATGGCCACAGAGTATTTCACCAAGTGGGTGGAAGCAGTTCCGCTTACCTCTATGACTGGAACCCGCATTGTGGAGTTCATTTTGCATAACATCATATGTCATTTTGGTATTCCATCCAAAATAATCTCGGATAATGGGACGTCATTCAAGAACAAAGACGTGCATGCTTTGACCACAAAGTACAAAATTTAGCATAGTTTTTTGACACCCTATTATCCGTAGGCAAATGGGCAAGCAGAGGCGTCAAACAAAATGCTAGTTGCTATCCTCAAAAAGACCGTCGTAGATAGTCATAAGGATTGGCACATTCAGATCCCACTTGCCCTGTGGGCCTATCGCACTAGCATTCGGACACCCACTGGGGCAACTCCATTTTCATTGGTGTATGGCTCCGAGGCAGTCATGCCTCTCGAGTTGGAAATTCCTTCCTTACGCATATCAATGCAAGAGTTCATCGATGATGACACTATGCGATAGGCCCGGTTAGACCAGCTTACGTTGCTTGATGAACGACACGTTAATGCTCTCGAGCATTTACGTATCTATCAAGAGCGACTTAAGAAAGCTTACAACATGAAAGTTCACCTAAGGGACTTTCGGATTGGTGACTTGGTCTTGAAAGAAAACCAACAGAACTCTAGTTTGCCGTCCCATCTAAGGGACAAGTTCATGGCAAATTGGTTAGGTCCATATGTAATTGATAGCAAAATAGGACCCAGGACATACCAGCTAGCCTCTCTTGATGGAATCAAGGAACTAGAACCCTTGAACATCAGTCATTTGTGGCCATTCCATATTTAAACGAGCCATAGCCCAACCCCAAAATGCTCCAAGGATTTCCACAATCGCTTGGTCAATCCCCAAAATGCTCCAAGGATTCCTACAATCGCTTGGTCAATCCCAAAATGCTCCAAGGATTTCCACAATCGCTTGGTCAATCCCAAAATGCTCCAAGGATTTCCACAATCGCTTGGTCAATCCCCAAAATGCTCCAAGGATTCCTACAATCGCTTGGTCAATCCCAAAATGCTCCAAGGATTCCTACAATCGCTTGGTCAATCCCAAAAAGCCTCCAAGGATTCCTACAATCGCTTGGTCAATCCCAAAATGCTCCAAGGATTCCCACAATCGCTTGGTCAATCCCAAAATGCTCCAAGGATTCCTACAATCGCTTGGTCAAAAATAAGAAAATTCAAAAACAACAAAATCATCAAAAATAACAAAAAAAATTGCATCTCATTTCCATGCATACTCAAAATCATCACAACAATACAAAACTCCATTGCATCTCATCCTCATACTCACAAAAATAAGCAAATCCAAAAAAAAAAAAACAACAAAACAACAAAATCATCAAAAAATAACAAAATTTGCATCTCATTCCCATGCATACGCAAAATCATCATAACAACATAGAGCTCCTTTCTGCATCTCACCTTCATATTCACAAAAATCAATCCCTCAAAAATACAAAAATATATAGCTGCATTCAGCATCAAACCCATACATTGCATATTTGTGGTCATAAAGGTCGAAGCACCATAGACTGTCATTACTTGGCAAAACCATCATTTTCACATTTTGTTTTCCCACTTTGTCAATAGCTCATCGCCTATAACCGCCATTCACGATATTCTCCCACATCATAGTCAGTTATTTTGTATCGAGAGTTTTCGTCATTCAGTCGTCATTAGCTTTCTAGCCACATACTGTACCAAGTCAGACAAATTTTATGAAGGTAGAGTTCTACTTGGATCACACCTTGTTACGTAGCATCCCAGCACAAATTAAAACACATAAAAATTCCCAAGTTGTGTGAATGAAAGATGAAACCTGCAAAGCAATCCAGGTCACCATAAGCGAAACGGTTATCTTGCTCATCCCCCTGTGCGAATGACCCCAAGAATGCTGAGAGTTGGCAAAAGGACAAGCATCTTCCCTACCCAATTCCCTAAGAATCCCAAGTTCTCAAAAGTTGCAAACATCAAAATTTTGCAAACAGTCAAAACTCCAAAAAAAAATTTGACATCACCACCAGAGTGCATACATCAAAAGGCACAGACAATAGTGATTCTCATCACTCAAAATTCAAATCCCTTGCTCAAAATATATATATATATATATATATATAAATAAACAGTGATTTTTATCACTACAAAAGAGCAAGTATCCCAATACAATTGAAGAAAAGAAGGGAGTCGAACTTGAATCCCTGGAACTCTCAGCATTTCGACAGGTCATGAGATGAACCTCAGTACCGGTTTGGTTGATAGCCTATCGGTCACTCGTGGCAAACCTCCCGCATGACGATATATCTGTCGCATTAACTTGTGTGCAGATCAATGTTTGCATGTGGATGAGCTAGCTTATGGTATCCTGGATCGCACTGCAGATTAATCTGACTAAATACAACAAAGGAGTCAGTGGAGCTAATTAGGTGATCCTCAGTACAGGTTTGGTTGATAGCCTATCTGGCACTGGCGGTATCCTGACAAATACCACATAAATGAACTCAATTGCACACAAAGGGATGTGAAATAACTTGGTCAAAGACAAGTCCGATTCATACCTCATCCAGAAATCTCGTAAGATAAAGTACAGTCATGGCTAGTGAGTTAAAACCATCTGAGTCTCAGAAAACCTTAGCTACATTTCTAAAACCAACCACGCTATCTTTCATCCTCGCATTGCCATCAGCAATCACCAAAAAAAAAAACCCCACAAAGGTCTAAACAGTCTATGGTGCTCTCGCCAAACAACACAAATTCAATTCATCCATTACATTTGCATATCCTAAAATTTAGAAACATTTGCATTCATCATAACATATGCATCCATCAAAATAAATTAACATGCATAAAATCAAATCATCACTCGCATAAACAAAATAAAGTCATCTGTATATATCATCAAAAATGCCCATAGGCTACAATGAACCGGTCATGTGACCCCGCAACAAAATCCAAAAGCTCAAAACCCCCAAGCCTAAGGCGTCGGCCACCATGATCACGTAGGATCGGTGCGACGGGAACTACCCCCCATGGTGTGGGTCCTATGAGACCCCTCAGGGCGGCTACTACTAGCCCCCGCATCATGCCTACTCCCCCCCTCATCCAGTCGCCTGCATCGAGAGGATGCTGACTGCTCAGTCTCACTCCCTCTCGAGCGGCACGATGATCCACCTCCCAAGGGCTCAGGTAACCGCCCACCGAGGTGGAGAATCTCTCCCTCCATATCCATCCGATGTCGAGACCAATCTATCTCCCACCACAACCACTCGCCTCCGTATACTCCTCCACCAAAGCCCTATCCCTCTCTCTACCTTCCATAGGAGATCCCTCTCTCATCAACATCAGTACCCCCATCCTACCGATGGTAGGCAGCCAATGCATTCTCTCGCTCCACCAGCTACATGCGCAAGAGATCCCTCTCCTACAATGCATCCCCCAGCTCCTCATCATGCCATCGCAACAGCCCCTCCAACCATGCAATCTCAGCATGTAGCCCAGACTTCATGTCCTCGCTTCTGCCTGAGGCATAGGCATCTCTAGAACAATAGCCTACTCTGGCTCCCACTACTCTGGGATGTCCTGCATCTCTGGCTGATCCGAAACCCCTGCATCCACATCCTCATCCTCATCCTCCACCTCCACCATGTCTGCATCCTCCCGAGGAGCTCCCCAATCATCTCCTAGTGCCTCGGCACCCTCCCCACCTGCTACTACTACCTCCGCACCTCCTAGTGGCCCCTCTCCCACCATCACCATAGTACCCACCACTGGTCATACTCTATAGTAGTCCCGACGTCATCCACGTCAGGGACATCGATCACTGCATCTAAATCCTCGCCTAGTGGCACGATGACCGATCGATCCAGAGTCCTCTCGTCCCCCGACGCCGATAGACCATGGGCTCACCAGGCAACCCCTGGCGTACCCCAAACTGTCGAGTCACCCAGCTAAAAGGGAAGAACTCATGCTCGGTCCCATGCCACCCAATCAGCCACCGCTCCCTACGTACCCATCGAAGCCACTCTCCAACCTCCGGCCAGGCTAGACAGTCCCGAAACACCTCCTCTGGAGTAAGCCGAGTGAGGGCATCGGCATAGTGCCCTACGACACCTCCCACCATCGACTCTATCCCTACTCCTAGACCACCACCACAGAACCGCATAGCCTATATCCTTATCCTCCATCTCCATCTGAGTCATCCACGGTAACCCGACTGGCCTCTCCACCGCTATGTGTTGCCAAGCCCAGCTCTACAATAGATAGCTATAGCTAATCCCCTTTCGCCTCCGATAGCGGACCTCGTACAACTCACCATAGAGCTGTGCCAGCAGCATCTCCCCCACCTCATGATCAACGATGCCTCCATCAGGCACTCTACCAGTCACCAGACCAAATCTAGCAGGTTCCACGGGAACCTAGCACCTGACGAGTCAGGTAGCAACATGTTGGAAATGAGGCCCATAAGTACTGCGTGCCTCACTCCCAACACCCCTCTCTCAAGCCACCATCGGACCAGAATCCCGCCCATCTAGCAGTCAACCTCTGCCATCTCCACTGGGCCCTCCACCCCCAACTCCTCCCCATGCCCGAAGCATCGTATCAGTATAGCTGTCCGCTGATCACGCGATGACGTTCTGATCGGCAGTCCATCTATCGAAATCCGTAGAAGCCGATAGACATCCTCCAAGGTCACTATCATCTCCCCTATTGGGAGATGGAAGGTGTTGGTCTGGGGATCCCACAGGTTGATCAAGGCCATCAGATAGGCCCGATCCCCGACCATAGGCTCCAGTCGAGCCACCTGCTTGAGCCCAAGGGCATCAAGCCACTCCCAGTCAGCCACAGTTAGCGCCCCTCGCGCTTCAGCAAAAGCAGTAGGTACACGATACCGGCTCTTCACAACCTGCAAAAGAAAATAACACAAAAACATTAAAATCATGAAAAATTGTACAACAATAACATGGATATACAACACTGCCTACCAATGTACAGCTCAAAAACAACAAAATTCACAAAAATTCATAACAAAGAAAAACAAACAAATAACTTGTAGTTTTAAAACATATAACAAACAAAAGCAATAATGCTAAGGAGCACTTACTGGTCTCGCTCCGGCTTCGCCGCTCGATCCGGTTTGTGCACTCATGATGTCGGGAGAAATTCGGTAGTGCTTCGCTTCGTAGAATTAACCTCCTCCTCCTCAGAGCTCCAAATCGCAAGAAAATTCAAGTGCAAATGAGCCCAAACCCTAGTTTTGGCCTTTAAATAGGCTTTTTGAGCTCATATTCGTCCCTCCCTAGGATGAGCACTCTAGTTAGCACTCGTCCCACCCTGGGATGAATACCAACCTAGTATTCGTCCCTCCCTGGAACGAATTCAAGACAAAAATTTCAAAAACAACAAAAATTGAACAAAAATGCACCAAAACAACTAATAAACTTGCCCGATGAGAGTGCTTTGGCACTTGACATTTCGGGCATGCAAAATAGATGTCGGGGTCACAAATCCTCACTATCCTACTCCCTAAGAAGGCTACCATAGCCGGACCGCTCCACGGGAAGACGGATTTTCGAGAATTTCATCCCCAAACGGCGTCGCCAAAAGGGCCAAAACCCAACCAAAAATAGCAATAACATTGCTGAACGAAGGCGCCTTCATGCCTGACATTCTTGGCATCCAAAATAGATATTGGGGTTACAAATTGTCACTATCCTACTCCCTAAGAAGGCTACCATAGCCGGACCGCTCCACGGGAAGACGGATTTTTGCCAATTTCAGCTCCAAAAAGCGTCGCAAAAAGGGTTAACACCCACCAAAAATAGGTCTAAATGTCAAAAAATTGCACACACATTCAAAGCTAAACATCTAAAGGCACCCTTACACAAGTCATCTTGGGTCAAGCGACTCATCACTTTTCTCATGAAGGTCATTCCCTCATCGATTCGTCGCTTGAGGGGGTAGTCACACTTAGTCACCAATCAACAAATACACACCCAATTAAGGAATGGCATGCATTCGAAGAATCATTGACAAAGACAAATCACGCTCCTGCTTGGGGCAGTAAACAAGCAATAATCACAAGCTGATCAAATCACTTGGCATTTCATGAATCATGAACTCAAGGTTCTCACAGACAAAAGGTTGCGCCCTTTGCCTATTCATGACTGATCAATGTCCAAGATCAAGTAACACCTCACCGAAAAAGGTTAACACTTGAATTGAGTTCCTTCGCTCGTCAGAAGCAAGGATTCAAGAATGCATGCCCTTTCCATACTTGGGGCATCAAAATTTGGTTAGGTTACTGAGAAACCCTAATCATTAGTGCTTTGGATATCTATTTTTTTGCTCGATGCTGTGCCATGCACAGCGCATCCCAAAAAGGGGCATCTGTAGACACCAAAACAACACCAATCTGATTATGTGACTGCAAACACTGATCACATTGACACACACAGCCCCAAGGGCAGCCCCCAGAGGTTAAACAGTGGTCCTAACCACTCTCACAGCAGTTTTGGAAGGTCAGAGATCAATTTGGCACCTTCAGGCACTTTGCTCAATATCCGTTCCACCCCGGGATGGATTCAAACTAGGATCCGCCCCACCCCGGGACGAATTCCAGATTCGCTCCAGGGTGGGGCAAATTTCAGGTTTGACGGGCAAAAAGTCAAATCTTGACAAATGGCAGCTCAGATCCACCACTTAACGCTTCCTTCATCGCAGGGGAGTGTGGGTGAGCGTTTTCGAGCGTTAGAGGTCGTTACAAGGGCAGTCATGAAGTCCCTATTCAGGGAGGAATCTCCTTCCCCCTGGGAAGGCATGATTGCCAAGTGGCGCCTCTGCATGCCCATTTCAAGAGACCTCCAGGTCTATAAATTGGTGAGTTTCCTCACCCCAAAACATGGAGAAGAGGAGCATTTTAGAGCAACGAAGTGCTGTCGTTTTATTGTCATACCTCACACCTTTTGGATTTGCACCTTCCACATCCTTGATTTCCTTTAGAGGGGAGGTCATTGGGTGACTATTGGGAGGATGAATCTTGGACCCAAAACCCGACATTTGGCCACAATATCCCACCAAATTTTCCGACAATACCACACAAGAGGTTTTGGACCCATCCCAAGTGGATTGGTGCCGAAATCAAGCCTCAAACGACGGGCGGCCTGCCCCATGGGCGCCCCCTCCCACACTGCCACAATCCTAATCGCCCCCTTTCGGAGCGATGGGAATTCCATGGCAGATTTGCTTTCTTTCATTTTTGCATTCAATTCTATGATGCTTAGATAGGTTGTCATTTGAATTTCATCTTGTTTTGAACAATTTTGATCATATTTCTAGCATTGCTCGCTTCCACTAACCTACAGGTAGCATCATCAAATTCCTATTGATGGAGGCCAAATTGGGAAAATCTGACCATCTGGGTCTTCCCAAAATGCCCCCAATTAGCTAACCCCAAGTTTGTAGGTCTTTTGGAGCTTCCTAGGCAGGACATTGGGACAGTACCTTTTCGGCATTTTGTTGTAGGTGAATTCGTCCCGCCCCGGAGCGAATTCAAATCGGCGAGGAATTTCCTGACTATTCTTTTTGTAGGACCTTCCTGGTGGTATCTTGATGCCCCTATCAAAATTTTAGAGCATTTGGACCTGTTTTAGTCATAGTTTAATTCAATTTTCTCATTCACTTATCCTAGGCTTGGGGATTGCATGCTTTGTTTTATCCGCAGGTGCTACTGACCATTTCTTGTTCCTTTGAACGTAGGGTTCGGACATCGGAGGAGCAGCGAGGAGTCAAGACTCATCAACGCAAGCGGTGGTGACGTTTGGTCCGCCCATTTTACATGTGGGCACGCGGAAGAAGGAAAGGCTATCCATGGATGTAACCAAGAGATGGATTTAACGCTCCTCGCCCCTGAAAAGGGAGGATGCGAATTGTAACCGAGTTGTGAAATACATCAATAAAAGAGAAGGGCTGTTATTTCATTTGGGTTTCAATTCATGCTTTCTCCATTTCATGCATTTCAAATTCCTAGGAATTAGCGTTAAGTCTAAGTTTAATTTGCATCGCATCTTCGCTTTCCTTTTTGCTTCCGTATCCTCGTGCTTTCAAGAACCATGATCCATCCTTATTTCTTACTATTATAATAGGAGATGAGTAGGGGTTTACACTAGGTCTAATGATCCTTGCCTTAAGAAGTTCTTGTACTAGTTTTTCTATTTCTATCTTTTGTATATATGGGTATCGATACGGCCAAATATTAGGGGGTTGGTGCCTCGAAAGTAGTTGAATGGTATGATCATGGTTTTTTTGAGGAGGTAATCCTTTTGGTTTTTTGAATACTCCTTTATGGTTTTCTAGGATTTTTTGTAATTTCGGAGACTTGTTCTTCATGAGTGGGTTTTATGGAAAATAGTTGTGCGACCATTCCTTTACCTCTACGAATAATTTTTTCCATTCTATGGGAGCTTACGATTTGTGAAGGGCCTGATTTTAATCCTTTAATAGTATAAGTTTGGTCCTTTTGTGTGACCTTCATCCATAATTCGTCAAAGTCCCATTGAATTACACCCAATATCTGTAACCATTGTATTCCTAATATGACATCACAACCTCCTAGGGGCAATACATTCATGTCCCCTTTCATGTTATACTCTCCCATGGTTAATTTAATATTTTGACACTTACCTTTACATGCAAATTTTCCTCCATTCCCAATCATAACTTCAAAATTATTACAAGGATGTATAAAATAATTAGCTTGTTTTACCACCCTTGGGTCTATAAAATTGTGTGTGCTACCAGATTCTAGGAGCACTATAAGGTTTTTTTTCTTAAAGTACCCCGTAAATTTCATATTTTGTAGGGCTAAGAATCCTGCGAGGGTGTTGAAGAAAATTTTTGTTTTACCCTCGTTACTATCTTCTTGACTATCTATCACTACCTCTACTTTGATATTATCGTCTTCTTCTTTTGGAGTGTCATCAATGATGGTATCCAGAATATATAATTTGGGCGTAATACATCTATTATTAGGGGTGAATTTTTCATCATAATGAAAACAAAGGCCCTTTTCTCTTTTTTCTTTCATTTCTTCGGGGTTAATTCATTTTATTGGCATGACCTTGTTTAGTTTTTGGCTCGTAAAATTTTTTTGTGGTCTTCCTATTAACAATCTTCCTATTCGTTATTGGTTATTGATATTTTCTTCCACCATTTGTGCTAATTCCACGGCGTGCATCATATCGATAGGGTTGAGTATATGTACTTCTAATCATATTTCCTCTTTTAGGTCACTAATAAAACAACTTTGGAATAATGATGCATCCAGTCCAGTTGTAAGATTTTCTAGTTTCTCGAATTGAGTTTGGTATTCACGTACTATGGATGTTTGATGAAGTTTAGTGAGAGCCCCGATGAAATCTTCAAATTTTCTTGGGCCAAATCTTAACATTAGATTTTTTGTAAAGTCAATCCATGTGGGGATACCATTTGTTTTTCATACCATTAGTACCATTGTGTAGCAATTTTATCTAAGTGAAAATATGCGATGTATACCTTTTGGTTCTCTGGAATTTGATATAGAGAGAAATATTGTTCTACTCAGTATATCCAATTTGTGGGGTTGCCTCCATCAAATTTTGGAAAATCTAATTTTGTGGTTCGAGGTAAGATTGATGTATGTGTTCCACATAATAGTGATTTTTGCATGGGTATTGTGTTTTGTTGATTGGTTTGCATTAATACCACATTTTGATGTATCATATCGATGGAATGGTTTGTGGTGTCAATTTTTAAATCAACTTTGGTGATCATGTTTTCTTGGTTATCTTACCATAGGAGAAAATCTTCATTTGTTGTAAATTTTTTCTCAAATGTTTCCTATCATTTATGTAATTCTTGCATGAATTCCTTCATAACTTCCTTCATCGTATCTTGTGAGCGTTTGCCATCATCCATTGTCTTTCTCGGGTTTATAGCTCCTTGGATTTTTTTTTGCAAAATTTAGTTTCAAATTTTTTTTAGCACTTCTTGTAAAAATTTGCTTAGCAACTTTTGGAGATTTTGAAACTTGCAAAAAATTGGGTAGCACTTTTTGTAAAAAGTTGCTTTAGCAATTTTTATAGAATTTGCACTTTTTGAAAAATTATCAATCAAATTTTAGCAAAATTTGGTTTACTCCCTTTCTATTTTTGTAAAATTTGTTTGGGCAGATGCCTGACAACAGGTGGTTAACAGTGGTAATGACCGGGAGGGCATGACGTACGAGGTAGAGGAGGCATGGGGGGTCGAGCACAGGTCAGGCAAGGGCTAGGCATGGGCCAAGTGGAGGATTAGACGGGGCTGAGCAGGGATAGATAAGGGATAGAATGAGCGGATGGGTCAAACTAGATCAACAAGTAGTGTGATTATTGAGGCGGGTGGTTTTATTTTATTAGAAGTAATTAGGCTAAGGTGTCATGTGCGATGTGTGGGTGCCTAGCAAGCTAGGAACTTCCTTATGTGCCCTTGATCCTGTATAAACTCTTTTGCTCCTTAAGCAGGAGTAATATGGGATATTTTGTTATCTCCAAAAAATAATAAACATCGACGTTCGGTGCCATAAAGGATTTTTCGATGCCAAAAAAATTGAAACTTTAATAAAATTTTATAATTTTAATTTCTTTTCCTTCGTAGACTTCACCGATTTTACAGACTATCGCTGGAAAATGTCTATTGACCATGCAGAATGAATTTTTTGTGATTTTATTTGATCCAAAATGAATTTTCAACCAGTTACTTGATCATAATAACATTTTTTATGTCCCTTGAGTTGATTAAATGCCAAAAAAAATCAATTTGATTGTTGTATTGATATACAACCCGATCACTGTATAACAGAGAATTATTTTTCAAAAAAAATTGAAATGCTCATTCTTTGTTTCACGTGTTCACCT
This sequence comes from Wollemia nobilis, assembly GCA_028583015.1. NCBI lineage: Eukaryota > Viridiplantae > Streptophyta > Pinopsida > Araucariales > Araucariaceae > Wollemia > Wollemia nobilis. Next base: position 23,664 of record JAQPPZ010004118.1, read on the forward strand.
TGTAATATTTTTTAATATTCTACCTCTATAATTATTGAGAGAAAAGAATGGTTAGGGTTTCTTGTGAGTGGCAGTGATATTTGTTTAGACAGTAGACAACGGTGCCTAGGTGAACAAATGATACTGATAGATGATTTAATGGTAGTGGTGAGCGATGAAAGATAAAAATATATGATAAAAATGATTCTTTGGATCTTAGCTTTGATGCGAGATGGTAGGAAAATTGGTTCCCTAGCAGTGAAGTCAAATAAAATGAATGCAAAAAAAAATAAAAATCACCTTTTTGAAGAATCACGCTTGAATTATTGGGAAACCCGAACAATGAAATAAATGTATTTTCTTGGATGCTTAACTACACCCAATGCAATGCCTATTTCTATGTGTTTGGAAGGTGTGATCAAAGGTCACAACCTATGTGAAGGAGTGATTAAGTAATTAAATAAAATAGTAAATAATAGAGTAAATAATATGGGTGTTAGGAGTAGAATCCTAACATAAAATAAAATCCAATGAGATTTGAACCTAGATAGTTTATGCACATATCACCTTGGGATAGCCAAAGAACCAATACACCCATTGGAAAGTCTTAACAATCTATTCATAAATGCATAAAATTATTATATTGAGCTTAGAATCATATGCAATATAAAAAACTTTATCCATAGAGGATTTCAATTTGGAACTTGAGACCTAGCATTCAAAAATTTTATACACAATGTATAGCCAACCAAACCAAAGGTGCCATGTTGAGAAATTTGTTACACCTCCATAGGATTGTTTTTTAGCCTCATAAAGGTGTTTGTGAGCTATCCAAAGGGAGGGCACACAATTTAAATTGAAAAATTCCCCTCAATAAGGGTATTTGTGAGTTAGCCTTTATACTAGAACAAATAAGAAGGATGTCCATGTTAACCTATACTTTCTTTTGCGTTCAATAAGTAAAATGGTGAATAAAATTGGACTTTAACCTATGACCAAAAATATAGAAGACCCTATGCCATGCATTTATATCCATTAGTCTCACCTTTGATTGGGTAGGCCTATTCCCCTTCTCCTTGAAGAAAGGCATCACCCTGGTGGTAATAAAAAAGATACCATGATTTCAAATTGATATGATGCACATGATTCAAACTTGCATAACAATGAACAACAATGCTTTACTTTCCTACTTCTATCCAAAGTGCCAAAGTTTTTAGGTATAAAAAAATATATGACTCTCCTATCTTCTTTTCCATAATGCAAAAACTCTCTTATGGTGGTAGAATGCTTAGCTCTCCATGGAGAGAAGCAAAGACCCTTTCAAAATAAATGCAACAAAGTTATCATTATTGTAGATGAATTAAACCTGCATAAACTACATCAAATGTGTCCCGATGTTAGTGGAGCAAAAATTAGAGTAGACACAAATTCTTTAAAAGCCTTGGAATAATTGTTAATAAAAAATAAGTATGATATTCCCTTTTTCTCTTATGTCAGAAACACTTATGAAGTTTTGAAAAATAATTTACTCTAATAATCAAAAGAAAATTTGGAGGCTAACCTTCTCCATGACCAATTAACAATGCTTAATGCTGACTCTAATACCATTTTATATTTCTCACTAATTTCCAAAAATGAACAAAAACAATGAATTTATTTAAATCTTACAAAATAAGAAAGACCAAAAAGAAAATAATGATAAACATAATTGAATGGGTTCCCTTGACTAGTAAAGATAATTATAATTATTGTACATAATAATAATTATACACTAATACAATGGATCACGTGTTTGGGGGTATTTATATCAATTCCCAAAGTCAAACAATAATAATTACATGATACATTTAATGTAGGTTGACATAAGGCTCAAGGTTAAGTTAAATTCAACCATATCTTATCGAACCCTTGATGAAGGTTAATAAAGGTTAACCCTATAAATCATTTAATCAATCTCACTAGGGATGAATACAAAAAATTATTGTCTATAGTCTAACATCATGGTTCCCCATAATCTCACATGATACAACATTGGTGTTGGCCAACAAGGTCATGTTACCATCTTCCAATAGGTAGTTAGTCAAGCATTTGGTCTTTGAGTGATAGGTCCACACAAAATAGGAATGTTATTTACATTTAATGGTTACAATCACATAATAGAAGTGTATGCATACACATACAATATACTTGATAAAAATAATGTAATAATGTATTTATATTATTATTACTAGAAAAGGACACACAATCAATGGAAAAAAAAACTACTTCTAAAAAAGGTACAAGAATATAAAAAAATCAATTTATATATTTTATATTCTATACACTAATGGTAATGTTAATTGTTATTCCATCTACTATTCTAATGGTAATGTTAATTGTTATTCCATCTACTATTACAAATGATTATACATTCTTTGTTTCTACATATAGTATAGTTCATGGCTCAAAAAGTGAACAAACAAGGTACATCCCATCTATTTCTCTTATGTTGCTTTTGTTGTACATATAACCTTTATAAAATGGAAGGTAACATTTATTATTTTTTGTGTTTTGTGTTGCAGTTAAAGGTAGATTATGGATAGGAAGTGCACAATCCACTTCCAAATATGATATGTGCACACACATCAACCTTGAACAATGCAAAATTATTTATAAAGATATATTTGATAAGATATAAATCTACACACATATTCTACAAACATATATAGGTACTAATTATGGAAACATATTCTAAACAACATAAGAATTTAAAGCTTCCAAGTTTAATATGAAATAACATGCAGTGTTTAGTATGTATCAATGTCCATCTTCGTGTAAAATACATAAAATAGAATCCAAAAGTGCCTTAGATGGTTTAAAAGATAGTAAGAAGACTTGGTTCTATAATAATTCTAAGAAAAGTAGATTTATTATAAAAAATATAAGTTGCAAGGCCAAGTCATGGGAAATCCTAGTGATGATTAGACCCAAGGATTTAGGTAAATAAATTCTAATATAGATCCTTTTTAGTAGACTTAATCCCTTATTGAATCTCATTAAGAGAAAATTCATCAATAATATTTCTCAAATATTAAGCAACTACGATGAATCCTAGATAATATCATATAAGAGGACACTTGAGCTTCCATTTTTTTATGGTCTAAGAGACTTTCATGTTTAGCACTTACCTCAAGCTATGTCTCCTTTCATGATAACAAGATATCCCAAGTCTATTTCCTAATGAAGGAGGTTAGAATTTGCAATGTCATAGGATTGAAGATAGACAATGATAAGATGGAGATATCCAATGGTAAAAGCTAACACATCTCCATCAAGGTATATGTAGTCCATATGATGTAATGGTGCTACTCTTGAATGATTATATCTTTGTTATGGGTAACTACTCAATGCTTTAGATCATAAAATCTTCGAGCATATGATGAAATTCTTATCCTAACTGCTAATTTCAATGCGCATCTACTATGTAAGGTTACACAATGCTCATTTTTTTGAAGCAAAAAAATCAAGGTATGCTATACATAGAAACCTTAGCATCCTATTTTTTTCAAGGAAAGAGATACATATGAAGTTGCAAGTTTAGCATATATAACTAAATTAAAAAAATAAGAATAATCTTATCAAAAATTTAGGTGCAAAAAACATCAAAAAGCAAGCATGTGACCCTAAATTTAAAGAATGTAGCTAAACACAATAAAGTAAGTGGTATTTTTTTTAGGGATTATCATTCATAAGACCTACAACTAGATCACTTCATGAATTCCAGTCCATATTTTTTAGTTAGTTAGGTTAAAAAAATATGACATGGGAAATGGTTAAATATTAAACCATAACTTTTCATGTAAACCTCCATAATTATCCATGTAAGCCCATGCTTTGATATGCCAATTTCAGAAAGGATGTGGTTTATCATTGTTGTGAAACTTTATGAATTGCACCACATTATCTTCAATGCTTTCCAATCATTAAGAACTTTTATTTTCTTAGCTTAACTAAAATTGGTTTATCATTATTCTATATCTTAGCATGGTACAACAATCTTAAATGTTTTATTATCTTGCAATACAAGAAAATCATGATCTATTTATTGGATTGCCTAGCCTTCTTGTAATGTCCTATCTTGATAGGACCTCCCTTGTTGTTTGATTGATTTATTGATGTGTTGATAATTAATGAATGATTCTATATTGTTCTATCAAGATGAGTTGATAGTTGTACTTTATGCTTACTTGAGTTAGATTATGTTATTTTGTAGAACCTGCTATTGTTGATGAATTTTGTGGTTACAAGACTAGGTACTCTCATGGATGGATTGGTATAGGACAACCACCAAAGTTGAGAGAAGTGTGAAATGAGAGATGATGGATTTCCAGTCTAACAACCCATAGGGGTAAAAAAATCATATAGAAATATTTGTATTTGTGTATGTGTGATTAAATGCATCATCAGGTTAAAGATATTGTTGTAAAGGTAAAGTAGCCCTTGTCCCTATGCTTAGGTGTCTCTTGTAGGTGGTTGATAACCTTGTAGTTATCATGATACCTCCTGCTTAGAGAGTAGTAATGTTTGTGCATTATCTATCTTCTTTTTTATTATTGGATGCATCTTAGTTTGAGCAAAGACAACTTTTGGCAAGAGCCCTTATGTTGCTTAGGCTCTTAATTTATCATTAGGATGCATTAATACTTGTGCTTCTAAATATAGAACTTAATTGACCAATTATTTGACAATTAAGGTATTAATAATGATGTTAATATTATTAATACTTAAAAATATTAAATACTAATGTAGATAATAAAAATTAGCACTAGACAAGAGAAATTAGCAATAATATTAATTAATTTAATACTATGAAATAAGTAAATAATTTAATTACTTATACCTTTGTTAAAATAGTATTAGTAAATTAATATTAACTTTATTGAATTAATACTTTATAAAAGGTATATTTAATAAATAGATATTATTATAATGAATAAAATTCATATTTTTAAAATATTATGAGGAACTTTATAAAGTGATGGAAAACTAATAAAATCATTTTTGAAACACAAAGAGAAAACTAAGATTCACCCTGACTCTTGAGCTTCATCTTCCCCATCCTCTTGATCTTCCTCTCCCCTCCAAATTCTATTTCATTCTTCTTGTTGTTGAGGTTTGGGATGGTGGGATTGCTAGATGGGGAGAAAACTACAAGGTGTGTAGGGTTAGGGAGAATGAGGAAGAAGATTTTAAGTTTGTTAATTTTCTTGTTGTGGAGGTAATCTCTTTCTATTTTCTCCTCTTGATTGAGTGTAAATGCTTGTTATATGCTTTGCTCTTCTATCTCGCTTATTTCACCATTGGTCTCAATGTGATGGGTCTCATATTTAGATTACTCATTATCTTCATGCTCAACATTTACCTACTCATGGGTGTAGTTATCATTGGCACCATCCATTTTATCATATGAATTCTCGTGCTAGTTAGTTGTAATCATAAAACAAGTTCTCTTAAGTAGATTTTTTGGTAAATACAAGTTGAATCTTGACAAGGATGAAAGTACTAACATATGATACAAAGATAAAGTGACACTTGAAAGCATTTGAAAGAAAAATTTAGTTCATTGAATGTGCTTGAAACTTCTTAAAACTATAGATGTATTTTAGACAAATAATTTTAACAAGTTGATTTGCCTATTCCTCAAATCCTTAGCTAAAGTTAAACAAGCATATCTTTGAGACTTATAATCTTTCCTATTAATAGCTAACATATCATGTGCATCTATCCTTATTTTCATTTTTATATATAAAAAATAGAATCTGAAATGGTATACATCCACAGTTCTTTAGTAAATACTTCAACCTTTCCATACTAGGTACTAGTTTTGCTATATGAAATGATCCTTTAAAAGAAATTATGAGATATTATTTATCAAAGTGGGCCAGTGTTGTCAAGCGGCTCTTCCTGACCTGTAGCATGTGCATTGGCTAACAAACTTTATGATTTATATTATAAAGTTATTTTATAAACAAGGTTTGATATTTATATATTATTCTTTAAAAATTTTAATGTGTTTAGTGTTAAACTTTATAATCACTGTTTTATTTTGATTTATTATTGTTTAATGAATTCATTAATATTAGCTTATATAGTTAATATTAATTGGTAATATTATTTATTGATAATCTAGATTAGTTACTATTCCAGGTTAAGTTAATTAAATTTAAAAGCTAGATTATTTAATATTGAGATTAATTAATCAATTTATAATGAAATCAATTAATTTATATCTTAATAATAATTAATTAATAATGTGGTTAATTAATAATGGTATTCAGAAGAATTAGAAAGATAATTATTTATCTTAGGATCATTATTAATATATTCAATTTTAATAATATGTGTTAATATTTTTATTAATAATGTTGTAAATAGAATTAATAGTTTTATGAAGTCATTTTTTGTAAATATTTATTAATATTAAATTAATAGGGTTGGAACTATTAATTAATATTAAGAGAATATTGATAATAGTTAATCAAAGACTTTTGTCTTAATTAATATCGATTAAATAATGAACTTCTTTCGAGAAGTTGGGGAATATCTACCGAAGCTGCAAAATGGATATGATGCTAAATCTCTCAAGGCACCCTAAAATCATGTCATTAAGGTTATAATGGACTATTTCACTCTACATGTGAACAAAGAGGTTTTGTGCAACTTCCATATGTTGTTTTTGAACCAAATTAGGAGGAAAAGGCTCATGAATGTTTCAATATTCCTTTACCACTCATTAGCAAAATCTTTGAAGAATGTAAGGGGAGGGAAAGGGTTGGACCTAATCCATCAAGGTCTGATTTTCCTAACCTTTGAATATGTGGTAAATTCTAAAGGAATTATGGTGGAGGAGGCACTAGTGAAGGTCAAAATTCAGAAAATTCCTCCAACCATTAACCCTCCTCTTACATCTTCTAGGACCTCAAGTGAATTCTTAGAGTCTGAATCTCATGATTTTTTACTCCCTCTCCCCCTATGAAAGGGAAGACTAAGGCTAAGAGTAGAGTTGTAGTATCCCCTAGTAATATCAAGGGGATTCGTACACGTCAATCTAAACAACTTTCTTCAAAGGCAATGAAGGCTGAAAACTCCTCAATCTCGATCGAGATGGCTGACTCGGATGAATGCCTACTAGAGAAGAAAAAACCAAAGCCTTTAGAGGATACATATGAAGCCAAGGAGGTTTCCCCCTCTTTGGTACCCTTGCCCTTAGTCCTCTTTCCTTTCCTTAGTAACCTTGATGACAAACATCGGGATTTGTTAGGTGCTCTCCAAGTGGTAATTTCCTACATCTAGGACATTAGAAAAATGGCTTAGCAACAAAAGGGAGATCTGATTCTCAATTAGGCATTGGGTATTTAGTTCTTTTTTTGTGTAGTCTACCTCTAATGGGATCCTTGTCATGTTTTATGTGGATTGTAATCCAATCATTTTTATTGCAGGATGTGTTACTTTTTGTTTTATTTTGGCGGATTGTAATCCTATATCTAGCCTGCAAAAGTTGTGATCCTCTTTGGTTGTTATGGTTAATCCACTTATTGTTTGGATGAATACCTTTTTTAGTTTGTTATTCTTGTTAGAGTTTTGGGGTGTGGCCCCAATCTCTTTCAGATCCTTTTTGTAATAAGGTTTGGGGTCCCTTTAAAAACCCCTTCTATTATCAAATAAAAAACAATATCGCTTAAATAATGTGTTTATTTAATAATAAATATTAATTTATTAATTATGGAAAATATATAAGGATTATAGTTGGGTCTATTAGGGGAGTAAAAACCCCATGTTTTAAAAAAATGTAAGAATTATTAATGGAAATATTATATTGGAAATAACTCTATATTTAAGAAATGAGGAATTATTATTTACTATTGAAGGGATGATTAGTAAATTAATCCAAGGGGATAGATATGGATTGTGTAGCAAAAGAACCATAATTGAGTGAGAGAAGTATGGGATTCTCTCGTTTATTAATAATAAGCATCAAAAGAATGTTTTGAAGTGTATCATGGAACTGAGATCTTGCATTGTTGTTGAATGATTATATTGCATGATGCATGTTAGGCTTGCATATACATTCAAAGAGTTGTCCTGATCCCTATACTTATGTTCAAAAATATGATGGATAAAAGACCTATCAAGTAGAAGGTATTGAAAAATAATATGAGACTTAGTTACTATTATGTATTAATGTATTGAAATGTATTAATTGTATTTAGAGACAAGAAAACTTAAAAGGTTTCATGTGTAGAAGTTATGCTATGTAATGATTATGATGAGGGAATTGATATCCTTGTAAACATTCTTGATGTATTATCATAAATTTTATTAATATTTTTCAAAAAGTGAAAGATGAATTATTGCTTTCCTTCTATATTATGTTTCTTTGAAAATAATTTGTAGATAGCAAGATAGATTATTTGTATTTATTGAAAATGATGATGGATTAATAGGAGAAAGTAATTAATGAAATTTTTTTATGATTTCTAGATGTTGTTTTATTTCCTTTCATGTAAATAAAGGAAATACCTAATTTCTAGTGTTATGTAGGAATGAAATACCTAATTTCTCTAGTCTTTATCAATATGTTATGTTGATGTTAGTATTGAATTTTGGTATGATTTATTATAGAACTTTATTTTTGGGAGATAGGCAAATATGTTGAATATGATCCTTGGGTTAGGAGGTTTATTATGGGCACAAATTGTTAGGTACCATATTAGTTAACCCTAGAGTTGAGTTGCATGCAACCCTAGTTGAGTTGGGGGATAGACAAATCAACTAGGTAATTTTGGTGAATGTGTTTGATAAACTGTAACACCCCTTCTTGGTAGAAATTTTATGAACAATTAACTATGTATTGATGTGATTATGTAATGGCATAGTTTCTTTCATGATGATTAAATAATGAATGAGTGCTTTCTCTAAGTATAGAACATGGTACTATTGATGTATTTGTGGATGCAAGATCAGGTACCTTCTCCTTGGTGGGGCTATGGGTAAACCACCTACCATGAGAGATATCTATGAAAATGATGATGATGGATTGCTCATCAATAGCTTAGGGTAACAAAAAATTACTTATCGTGTAGATGCATTGCATTTTGTTTGTTCTCATGATTCACACTATTGGGCCAAGAAGTTGCTTGCAATGAGCCTCCCTAAAATTGGTTGATGATAGCATTAGTCTATCTTAAATAAGATCATCCATTTGATGATAAAGCAATGGTGTGAAGCATGGATGAGTGCATATCTATGTTTATCTATGTTCACTTAAGCTCTACTAAGCTTTGTTTGGTTTTCCAATGGATTGAATTAATAAATTGCTCAAATAATAGATTTATTACTTTATGATAAGTATTAAATAGCTTATAATAGTTAGGCTTTGAGAGAAATTAATAAAATCAAATTTAATTATTTTGTTTGGTAAAACAATAGTTTTAGTGGAATCATGAATCAATTTGGTTTAATGAGCACAAGTGTAGGTCATTAAGGAGCATGCCACCATATTAGTTCCTAGGGTGGCAAATGTCTTTGAGAGAACATCTTCTTCAATATTACAAGATGACCATCTCCATGCATGATTAAGGTTCTTCCTCCATAATATTCTTAAGGAGGATTGCAACCAGATTTTGGGCTAGCTTGGAAGGAAGGGAACTCAGGTGATGGAAGGGCTAAATATTGTGAGGAGTGAACATTTCTTTGGAAAGGCAAAGGCAAGTTTAAGGGAGTACAAATACTATTGAGGTTGGAAATTTAAATGTATTTACTTTTGTTTATCATTGCTACCTAAGATCAGTTGTTCTATTCAGCATGTGGTTTTACGTTCGCTGTTGAGTGTGCCTTGGTTTGAATACTTTATCTTGTTGTTGTTTGTGTTCTCCTCTTTTGCTATGCGGTCGGGCTATCCTTGCTATGTGGGAAGGTTCTGTTTAGTTATTAGTTTTAGAGTGTTCTAAGAATTTTCCTTCTCCATCATTTTATGTTGGTATCTCTCTTGTGTACATCCTCTTTTTTGAACATCTTCTTGTGTGTCGGTTGCTAGTCAGATCTTGTATACCCAATGGGGTTTTGTAGATGCATAGGATACTACCAATTTGTAGGTTGGGAAGCTCTTAGTTGTTCACCCCGCTCTATCTTCTTGGATCATTGCCATCCATTGTTGACTTGGTAGAAGGGGGGGCTTGGGTAGTAACTTTCATTGGAGTTCATTTTTGAGTTGGTCTGCCAGTGAGTTTGATGTTTGTTGTGGATTTTTAGTGTTATCTTCTCCTTGCTCTTTGGTTTCTATGTGTTGGGCCTTGTGTTCTAGGGTTGTTTGACTCCATGTTTTACTTACTTTACATTGTGGAGCACTGAATTTTTTGCACCTTTTTTTATTGGTAATGGATTTTGAAAGGGACCCAAAACCTTATATACATGTCGTAGAGAGGATCTCGTGAAGGTTCAACTCAATACGGAGTAAGCCAAAAAGGGGCCAAAAGTGGTGGCCACACAATAGAAATAGAAATAGGGAAATACATATAGATAACAACCTACAGGTATAAACAAAATAGTGCACAAAAAGCTATAACCACATAGGGATAACCTAAAGACAAAAAGGGATAATCCGATAACAATAAGGGGTACCTCGATAACACCTTCTCATTTCAAGATGTAGTCTTCATCTTCCTTGGGATCGTCCTCCACAAGGATGCTAATTTTTTGTGCATGTATCAGGTTGATGATTTTTTTGACTCTCAGGAGCATCAAAGTAGCTAGAGTGATGATGTCCTCCAGGTTAGTGATCTGGTCCATGTCACCCATATACTGGACAAACCAAGATCTTGGATATGGTTCTATCATAGTATTTTAAGTTTTGCAAGCAGGGGAAGAGCTTTTACCTCTATCACTTGCATTTTTAACCTGGACCGAACACCTAGTAAGAGTTATAGATGGCCCTATAGGAGGTAACCCTCGATGCTTTCCCACTCTATTGGGGGTTCTGTTCTCCACTTCGATCACTTGGACTTATTAAGGAATTTCCATTATCGCTAGGGGAGGTTCTAGAACTAGGTCAAGATGAACAATCAACCTATCAAGTTTAATGATGTGTTGGTTGGGGTTATGGCTAACGTACTTATAGATAATTAATTGGAGATCCTAGTGCTTGGGGTAAGTGGACTTCCTTTTTTGATGCTATCAATGGAGATATCCATCGATCAAAGTAGATACTCTAATATGTTGATTTGTTTGATGTCCTTCAAGAAATTGAGGAACATCATGTGAAAGCTTTAGAGGGGTGAATATGGCTCATCTACGATCAAATATTACATAACCAACACCATGGCCCAGTTCCAAGGTGGAGGGAGGTCCTCCTTGACATACCCATTATCCTTCTTCATCAGGGACTTCCCCTTATCACAAAAAAAATACCAATTCACTTACCATGGAGTGTTTATCCCTATGGATAATCTCCCCATCATTGGGGAGTTTAGTAATTTCCACTAGCAAGTTGATAGTCACAAAAAACATAAGTTCCTTCAGGGATATTATTCCATTATCCCAACTTTGGACAAATTCTCATGAAATTTTAGGGTCGTGGCCATTGAAATTTTTCAAAAAAATTAACAACCCACGAGAGGCCATAATATTCTCTACCAGTGGGTCTAACTACAACTGTTTCAACTCCAACAATACCATTCTCCAACACACAGATTAGATCTTCATCCCCATGACCTCCAACTTCCTCCTTATTTTAGAAACACTCTATTTCTCACTACATGCAAGCAAAATAAAAATGCCACCCTTCACTAGACAGGGAGAGTTCATGTCAAAATCCTCGAGCTTCGGAATTACCTTGGATCATTGATTGGGTTGCTCGGGCCTAGAATATTGCAACATATGGACAATTCCACTCTCAATTATGATTTGGTTCATGGGATAAGAGCACACCAAAAATAGAGGTAGCCATAGCGGGGAGGATAGCTAGTATTAACTGTTGAAAATGGCAATAATGGAAAAAGTGTGCCAATGGGGATATACCTCATTCTCATACATCTTCCACGAGTGTGCATATAAAAAAACACAAACCACATTGGCATACATAGTGGACACAAGGTGGATGGTTCTGCCATTACATCCTATCAAATCAACAACTTGGCATGAGGTGATGATATTACAATTATTAGTCATGAGCTCAATCTCACAAATCACATGAATGAAGTCATGCTCTATGTCCTTGTCCTTCGTTCAAAACCCTATTTCATTTTAATGAGATACACCTTTCATTTTAATGAGATACATGAATTTATTTTAATGAGATGCATGACTTTATTTTGGTTTTATAAGGTTTTTCGGTGTTGAGCCTTTTAATTTTTTTATTTAATTAAATTAAAGTACTTTGATAGGTTTACCGATTAGCATAGAGTAATTTGTGTCTTTCTAGATTAGAGCTATGTATTGTAATTAAAGGAAGGAACCCTTAATTAAGTTGTTGCTTCAAATGGAATAGTGATTGTGAGAATTTTTGTATGGTTATGATTTGGTTATTTTGGTTTTGTAAAGAGAAATTGTTTATAATGATTCATGAGATCTATGTAGATTAAGAGATCATTATAAAGAGAAGTATGGGCTTCTCTTGTATTGATATAAAATATTAATTCAATTTTGTAAGAGAAATTATTTATAATGATTCTTGAGATCTATGTAGAATAATAGATCATTATAAAGAGAAGTATGGGCTTCTCTTTTATGGTTATGAATTGTTTAATTTGGTTTTGTAAAAGAAATTAATTATAATTATTCTTGAGATCTATGTAGATTAAGGGATCATTATAAAGATAAGTATGGGCTTCTCATATTTTGATATGCAATGTTTACTTTGTAAGAGAAATTGGTTATAATGATTCTTGATATCTATGTGGATTAAGGAATCTTTATAAAGAGAAGCATGGGCTTCTCCTAGATTGTTATGGAATGTTTTAGTATTGTTTGATTAAAATAATGGAGGATTATTATAAAGAGAAGTAAATTTCTTCTTGAGCTTGCTTATTATGTGCATGGTTGTTACATAATAGAGTAAGGCATGAATTAAGTTGCATTGCATTAAAAGTTATTATGATTCCTAAGAATATTTTATGAATGGTGGGTGGTTTTTCCCATCAAAGAAGGTTGTAAATACTTAGTTGGTTGGAGACTTGGAAAGGTGTTCTTAAGTTCTTCAAAAAGAAAAAAAAAAGGTGTTATTGTAAATTGAGAAAAGGCTTTTATTTGCTTGATGGAATTGTAAAATTTGACTCTTGATTCAAAGAAGGATTATGTTGTTTTACTTATATTATGAGCATTGTAGTGTTGTTTTAATATTGTTCTTAGTTTGAGCAAAGTTGCATTAAATGTGGAAATGGACTTATTGTTGATATCTTTTGCTATCTCATTTTAGTTGAGAGAATGTATACTTGAAATATTTTGATAAGCTTAGAATCTGGTAATGTGGTTTAATGCTATCATGGTTTAGGTAGCTTTTGCTTAATCATTATATCAAGTTTTATGTAATGCTTAATTATGGTTTTAGTAGGGGAGCTCTTGAATTCTTTATCAGCATATTTGATGTTAAGTATTATACTTCTTATTTTTTGTTTCTTTTGAAATGCTTACCTATCCCTAGGTTGGGTAGGAATGTTCCTCTAGTAAACCTTATAGTCCAAACCTAGGAGGAGTTGTGAGTATGCAATAACTAGGTGAATATGAGTCCTAGAAGGAGTTGCATGTATGCAATATCTAGGAAACTCATGACCCTATAAGGAGTTGTGTGAATACAATAGCCAAGGTACTTGTGAAGTGCCACACCTTGATCATGTAGGATCGGGTGTGTCCCAACTAAATATTGGGAAATCCATTCACAATATAGTAGTGGTGACCCATAAGATCAAGTAGGATTGGGTGATCATGTCAGTTTATATTGAAGTGGCAATGACCTTAGTTAGCCCATGGAGGTGTGGTAACTAAGCACCAAGGCTCTACATCATTTATCCTACCTAGAAGTAATCAGAGTTAGGTTAGGGAATAAACATATTCCTCTAAGTGTTATGGGCCTTAAAGGATAATCCCTATGTTATAGTCACATGATCCTATATCGATGAGGGTATAGGAAAGGTTTGGGGACCACTTTTGGCATCCTTATAAATGTGTAGGTTTAGTAAGGTGAACCCTATAAAATTATGGGAGTTGGTCACTTCTATCCATTGAGTGTTATCTATAATGACTTGGAACTCAAATGTGGTGAAGCCTTGTATGTTGATATAGGGGTATTCCTCGTGTGAGCCTCTATTTGTAAGTGCCTTGCATTTTTATGTGACTTTGGGTTAAATACCTTGAGAGAAGGCAAGAGTGACCCTAGAGGATGATAGAGTTGTTAGTTCATGAGTAAAATTTAGTTAACCAATGTAAGTACAATTATAGGAGAATTGTAACTTACCTAATTCCTTTATGCAAATAGGAAATGGTAGTTTTTCAAAAGGGAAGTTTTTCAAAGAAAACCAAAAGAGTTGCATCACAAGGTAATACTGTACAAAGGATGATATACACTTTAGACCCTAGTAAGAAGACTACGAAGTCAACAACTCTAGGTAAGGGGATTGAGATGATAAGGAACTAAAAAAGGAATTTTGGAGGAACATAAAAATATAGTAGGGGGACTGAAGGTTCTTCCTTAGTAAAACTACTCCAAGAGTGATTAGAACAACAAGAAAGGTTAATAGACTCTTTGGTCAATAGAGAGGCTAGTACTAGAAACAACAAGGGTCGATAGGAAGAAAATCATGTCCAAAGAAGCCAAGAGGGAAGAGCCCAAATTGAGGTTGAGGTAGTAAAAGACCTTAAGGGTGTTAAGGTAACAAAATTCAATGGAAGAACATGAGGTGATATGGTTGAGGCATGGTTGAAAGAGTTAGAAAATTTATTCTCTTTTAAAAATTACTCATCTAAGACTAAAACTATGTGGGCTACTATATATGTCCTAGAAGTGGCCCTAGAATGGTGGGACACATACAACTTAGGTAAACAAATTAAAGCCACTTACCTTAAATGGGAAGAGTTCATTAAGGATTTTATGAAAAGGTTTCTCATAGACCAATTTTATATTGAGAAGTTTGAAGAGTTCTCTACCCTTCAACAAGGATCACTATCTTTAGAGGTATATTATCAAAAATATGTGAGACTTTTGAAATATGTTCTAGAATATGAGAATAATGAATGTCTTAAGGTGCATAAGTTTATTCTAGGGTTGGACCCTAAAATAAGGATAATGATTAATCTGCTTAAACCAAAAATATTGCAAGAGACATATGACCTAGCTAGGCAAAAAGAAACTAACCTTTAAACCAAAAGGACCTTCTTCAATTATTCAAGGACATCATTAAATGAAAGACAAGAGGTGAGGAAAAAAGAGTGTAGGATTCATAAAATGGGATAAATACCAAAATAAAAGAAATAAAAACAATCTGAAGTTTAGTAATAGGAGCAATGGAAACTTAGGGTAAAACAAGAAGAGATTTCATAAGAAATATGGATCTAATCACAATTCCCCAAAACAATATGAGTCAGCACATAAAGAAAAGATAAGGGAAAATATGTAGGAGAAATCCTAGGCATCTAAGGTAGGATGTTACATCTATAGGAGATCTCACTATACCCGATAATACCCTCAAAAAGTAGAGTCTAGTCATAGAATAGAGAAGCCATCACAATGAATTTATGTCTCCATTGGAAATCATATCTTAGATGGTCAAGCAACACTAATGTTGCTAAATGGTAAGTTGTTTGCTAGAGATGTAAAAATTCTAATAGATAGTGGAGCCACAAATAGTTTTATTTCCACTATGTATTATTAGGGATATGCTAGAAAGACCTAGATTTTTGGCACAAGGATGGAAAGTCAAGTATAATTTTGGGTAAACCTACTCAATGGATCAATGTTTACCTATAATAGAGATAACTCTACCTAAAGGATCTACTATATGGAACTTGTATGTGGTAGCTCTTCATACCTTTAACATTGTCCTAGGGATGGATTGGTTGAAGGTACATGGAGCCTTAGTCAATTTTCAAGATAGGTGGATGGATTATACCAACAAGGATAAGAGGAGAGTAAGAGTTCAAAGTGGGTGAGGTTCTTTCCAACCCCACTTGCTTTCAACTATGCAATTAAAGAAAGCTCTCAAAAGAGATAGCTTGCTCTACATAGTTAAGATCAATGGTAATATTGGAGAAAAGGAATATGAGGAAGGTTGTAAGAAACATTCAATTCTTCATGAGTTTTCGAATGTATTCTCTAAAGACCTTTCAGGCCCACTCCCTCAAAAGGAATTTGATTTCACTACATGATTTAATATCGATATTTGAACCCATTTCCAAGACACCTTATAGAAGGCCCATAAAGTAAAGGGAAAAAAAAAACACCAACCTGAAAAGGTCTTATCAAACCAAGTGTGTCACCATTGGGTGCTTCAGTGCTATTTATGAAAAAGAAGGATGATTCCCTGAGACTTTGTATATATTATAGAATATCGAATAAGTTAACCATTAAAAACAAGTATCCTCTACCACGAATAGATGATATTTTTGAACATTTAAAGGGTGCTACCATATTTTCAAAAATAGATCTAAGATCGAGTTATCATCAACTAAGAATTAAATAATAATACACCCATAAGATGAACGTTAAAACTCTATATGGACACTATGAGTTCACGGTGCTACCGTTTGGACTAACAAATGCAATGTATGCCTTTATAAATGTAATGAATAGTGTGTTTAGAAAATATCTAGACTAGTTCATCTTAGTGTTCTTAGATAATATACTAATCTATTCTCAAACTAAGGAAGAGCATGATCAACATCTCATATTAGTATTGGAAGTACTAAGGAAGAACCAATTTTTGGGAAACTATCCAAATGTGAATTCTATACTTCACAAGTATAGTATTTGGGACACATTATCTTAGCAAAAGGCATTGTTGTAGATCCTCAAAAAATTGAGGCTATACTAAATTAACCTACATCTACAAATGTGATAGAAGTCAGGAGTTTCATGGGACTCGTAGGCTATTATAGATGTTTTATGAGAAATTACTCTAAAATTGCCTATCCAATCACCAACCTTCAAAAAAAGAAAAGAATTCAAATGGATGGATAAGTGTGAGGTTGTATTTGAGACTCTAAAAAGTAAGTTGACAATGGCACAAATTATAAATATTTTGGATCCTCCTGATATGCTTCTCTAGAAGGTTTGGGTGGAGTTTTATCTCAGGAAGAAGCTATTGTGGCATACGAGTTTAGAAAACTCAAGAAGCATGAGGTAAAATATACCACTCATGATCTAGAATTAGTAGCAATTGTGCATGCCCTAAAGGTTTAGAGGTGCTACTTATTGGAAAGACCTTTTAAGCTAAGGATAGACCATCAAATTATAAGGTATATTTTTACCCAACCTTTGCTAAATGTGAGACAAAGAAGATGGGTAGAATTCTTAGCAGAATTTTGATTTTGGTATTGATTATATCAAGAGAAAGATAATAAGATGATAGATACCTTGAGAAAGAGAAGGCACATAACTACCTTAACCCAAAGCCATGTAGATTTAATGGATAGGGTCAAGAAAATGAAACTATAGGACCCATATTGCATAGAGATGCAAAATAAAATAGTAGGAAATTCAAAATAAAGCAAGGGTGTCAACATAAAATATGGGCTTCTATGATTTAAATATCAAGTAGTCATACCCAAAGTCCATGACCTAAGGAGAATGATCTTGTAGGAGGCACATAATTATCTCTATCTTTATCATCTATCATGATAAAAAATTAGAGAAAATATGAAAAGAAACTTATCTTGGCTTGGTATGAAGTAGGATATCACCAAATTCCTATCAATATGTTTACAATGCTAGAAAGTGAAGGTTGAAAATCATCACCTAGCTAGAAATTTATACCAACATGAGATACCTATGCAAAAGTGGAAGGTAATATCTATGGACTTTATTGTGGGATTACCTAAGAATAGGTTCCAACATGATGTAATCTTGGTAGTGGTTGATAAATTGACCAAGGTTGCACACTTCATACCAAGGAACATCAAGGATGATGCACCGATGGTGGTACATAAGTTTACCAAAGAAGTTTTTAGATTACATGGGTTTCTAGAGGTAATCATATTTGATAAGGATTCCATATTCACATCAAAAATTTTGCAAGCATTACATCATGTAGTGGGTGCTAATATAAACATTAGTTCTACATATCATTCTAAAATAGATGGTTAGACCAAGAGGGTAAACCAAGGTTTGGAATACATATTATGCATGTACTGCATGGACTAGAAGTAAAAATGGGAAGACTTCTTGCATCTGGTATATTTTTTTTATATCATTGTGGATGGGCCCCTTTGAGGCCTTGTATGTTAGTATATGTAGAACCCCTCTATTATGGGATAATCCAAAGGATCGGGTGATGATCAGACCTAATACTATCCGAGAGATGGAAGAACAACTCAAAGCAACTTGGCTTAGGCTCGAGGAAGCAACTGATCACTAGAAGAGCTATATGGATATGAAAATATAGCCAATGGAATTCTCTATAGGAGATAAAGTCTTCTTAAATATTAGAACCATGAAAAGAACCATCAAGTCAACAAAGTTGGATCCTTGCTATATTGGTTCCTTTGATATCATTGGGAGGGCTAGCCTAGTAGCTTATAGGCTTGCCTTGCTGCCCAACCTATCAAATATCCATGACACTTTCCATATATCCCTACTTAGGAAGTATGTTATTGATCCTATTTATGTTTGGAATATTTCTAAATTATAGATGGTAGATTTTGCAGCCATTGAGGTGTAACTAATTAAGATTCTAGGGTTTCATTCCAAGGTGCTCAAGAAATATATCCTAGATTAGTGTAAGGTCTAGTGGGACCAATATTTTGATAATTGTGCTACATGGAAATTTTTTTATGAAATGAGACAATACTTTTCATTTTTATTTGAATAAATTTATGTATGCTACTTTTTGCAAGAAACATAGAGGACTGTGTTCAGTCTAAGGGGGTATTATGTAACACCCCTCCTTGGTAGAACTTTTATGAAAAACTAACTATGTATTGATGTGATTATGTAATGGCATTGTTTCTTTCATGATGATTAAATAATGAATGAGTACTTTCTTTAGGTATAGAAAATGGTATTGTTGATGTATCTATGGAGGCAAGATCATGTACCTTCTCCTTGTTGGGGCTATGAGTAAATCATATACCATGAAGGATATCTAGAAAAATTATGATGATGATGGCTTGCTTATCAATAACTTAGGGTAAGAAGAAAAATATTCTTCATGTAGATGCATTACATTTTGTTTGTTCTCATGATTCACATTGTTGGGCTAGGAAGTTGCTTGCAATGAGCCTCCTTAAAATTTGTCAATGATAGCATTAGTCTATCTTAAAGGAGATCATCCATTTGAGGATAAAACAATGGTGTGAAGCATGGATGAGTGTATATATATGTTTGTCTATGTTCACTTAAGCTTTTTAAGCTTTATTTAGTTTTCCAATGGTTTGAATTAATAAATTGCTTGAATAATAGATTTATTACTTTAAGATAAGTAAAGTATTAAATAGCTTATAATAGTTAGGCTTTGAGAGAAATTAATAAAATCAAATTTAATTGTTTTTTTGGTAAAATAATAGTTTTAATGGAATTGTAGGCAGAAAATCCACCTTCTAGAAGAATAAAAAGTGAAAATTGCATTTGCACAATTTTGTTAGTTTTTTTAATTTTTTAGATGTACGATTTGTCAAAACGTACATATGTAGGTTTAGCCTAATTGTACACATGTGGAGTTGTAAAATGTACAATTAGAGGTAATTGTACAAATTTTATAAATGTGCAATTTAAAATTAGAATGAAATTAAGTGAAAAGTACATTTAAGGGTAATTTGATAATAATAAAATTAGACTTAGGAAGACCTTAATGCAAGTTGATTATTTATGGGGATGGTAGTTGTAAATAGTGGTTGTCTCAAGAACTGCTTTAGAATGGCCTGGGTAAACATTATAAAGACCCCCCATTCAATTTTGATGGTTGTTCATAGTGGGAGGATTGATAGTTCTTGGTTGTTCATCGATGGTTCATTGATAGTTCATGGAGGACTTAGTTGTTGTTCATTGTGGTTGCTCATTGATAATTGTACAAATATATTCAGCCATAATAATGAAAGTAGCATTGTAGTTGTGAGTTATTGTGAATTCTATTGTACTTGTGGATGGTAAATCTAGATTGTGTGTTTTGTGCAAGTATGGCCAAAATGGTGTGGAATATGGACATTATGGTAATGGAATTACATTAATTCTGAATCTTAACCCTAGAGAATGCTAAAGAATTAATTTTGCACATTATTATTGTTGTACCAGGATGTTATTTTACTGTTGTAATATTTTTGGAAATGTTGGTGATGATAATAATTCAATGGCAGTGAATTAGGGTTTGCATGTTATAAAACTATGTTGATAATTGCACTAGAAATATAACCCAAATATTTCCTAGAGAAGAATAGTGTACAAATTGGAAAATCTATGATTGGAGAATTCAGAAAGGGTTTGGTGAAACTATACATCCTGACCACCAAACCGTACAACTAATTTTTTTCCTAATTTAGAAGTGCAATTGCATAGGTAGAACTTGCCAATTAAGGAAAATCAGGGTTCTGGAGAGAATGATTACAAAACTGATCGATTTGGATTGCAATTTTTTTTAGCAAATTGACCAAATAGTAAATTGTACATGACTTCCTATTATACAATTTGGATCATACAACTGTATGATTTGGAGACCGTACAAGTAGTTTTGTGAAAGTCATAAATCATACTTCTGTACGATTTGGATAAAAGCTATTATAAAATATTGGGATCCATATCCAAACCTCCCAAATCATCTCCCCCTCTGGGAAATACTCTCCCCTATGCTACATTTGATATTGTTGCTTATTAAAATTGACTCAAATTGACATAATTGGAAGAACTCATTATCATTGAGGAAAAACATTGAGGATTGGGAATGATGCTACATTTGGTGTTGTTGCTTATTAAAATTGCTTCAAATTGATGCAATTTAGAAGAACCTATGGCATTGTGACAAGTGGTGAATAAAAACCAATTGGAGGTGAATGATAGATACAAGTCTATGAAGACGTGGGAGATGGAATCAAGGAGAGGAGAATATTCCAGTTAGAAGGAGCAAAAGAATTGGTCAAAGGGAGATCACAAACAACTCTATGAATGAACCAGTAATAAATCAAGTATGGACTTTATAAGAAGGAGATATTGAAAGGTGGGATACATTGTTGATAAATACATAAGAAAGGGTACAAGAACCACTAAGGATTGATGAGAACATTGACATAAGGGAATATTTTGATGGAATAAATGTGCAAGAAGATAGTGAGTGGATGGTAACACCTAAACAAGTAATAGGAAGGTTGCAAAGGGGTGTAGAGGATGAGAGTCAGGCACCAAAGCAATAGAATATGAGGTCTCAAGAAGAATAACCAAGGCCACAATTGATATTATAACATAGGATATTGCAAAGGGAGGATGCACAAGAGGTCGTGAGGTAACTATTTGGTGAAAATAGGGTACCACAGATAGAAAAATTTGATGAATAACAATGTAGTGGAACACCCACCCAAAGAAGAAATCAGTTAAGAATTCTAGAAGATACCTCCTCAAGTGATGAGGAAGAAAATATAGCAATGGCTAGTGTAGATATGAAAGAAGGGAAACAAAGGTGCCCACTTTTCATAGGAAATGGAAAGGAAGACCCAATTTGGCATTGGAGAAGTTGTTGCATGGTGTGGAAAGTGACTGGCCAGACCAATGAGGCTAACTAGAGATGGTTATTTCCTGCAACATTTTGAAAATTTGCAATAGACTGGTATATTGAATTACCATAGGATAAGTACTAGATATGGGAAGAATTGCATGATGCATTTGTGGAAGAATTTTGATCATACGATGATGAAATTTATAGAATACAAGGAGAGAATGAGTCTGTTTATTCTTACAATTGAAGGTTG
Organism: Wollemia nobilis; assembly: GCA_028583015.1. NCBI lineage: Eukaryota > Viridiplantae > Streptophyta > Pinopsida > Araucariales > Araucariaceae > Wollemia > Wollemia nobilis. The sequence continues at coordinate 45,774 of JAQPPZ010004118.1, forward strand.
AGTGGGTTGTTTGACCATGTGGAGAAAGACCACTTAGAGGCATCGAAGAAGATGTGGTTCATAGATGGACTTCTCCCTATGTACCAAAGAAATATAGAAATATTTCCTCCAAGATCATACCAAGAGGGTTTAGATTATGCCTTGATTTGGGAAAGGGATGCAAAGATATCACCAATGAATTGGCATAATGTTATAGCAAATGAGAGTAACTCTATAGAGGAAAGTGATCCTAATATTGAGGATATCTTAGAGAATGAGAGTGATGATTTTAGATAAAATAAGTGTTGGAGTCAAGAAGTCAAGGAAGAAAATGACTCCAAAGAAAATAATGTTGACTCTAAGTATGAGTGTGACTCAAAAAAGTATAAAATCATCAATAATTATGTAAGGAGGAAAGGGGATTTCAGAGGGAAAAAAAAAAAAATTATAAAAAAAAAATAATAAGGGGGGAGTTAAAAAAATAAAAAAAAAAAAAATGAGAGGAAAAATTTAAAATATAAATAAAATTTTTTTTATAAAAAAAAATTAAATAAAAAAAAAATAAAAAAAAAAAGAATAAAGAGGGGGAGAGGGGTAGTAATAAAAAAAAAAAGATTAGGGGGGGGAGGAAAAAAAAAAAAAAAATTTTAATTTTTTTTTTTTATTTTTAGTTTGCCCCCCCCCCCCGCCCCATTGAAATAGGATACACATGAAGGGTGTTGCCCCTTGACCCCGCAAGGGATACTATCCCTTGACCTTGCAAGGGGGCTCCTAACCTCTTGATCCTCGACACAGGTGGCGATGAGCATTTCTTATCATGTTGATGATATTGTTCATGGTGAAAGAAAAAGGAGCATGATAAGTGACACTAGTACATTGTTCAAAATTTGAATGAAAACAAAAAAATGGTGGCACAATCTGAGAAAATAAAATGAAAAGAAAAGAAAAAGAAAAATAATAAAATATTCAAAAATCAAGAAAGCATAAAATTGCATGCAAAAAGAGGTTAGTTGGCAATCGTCCGTGCAAAAATACAAAAGTACATGCAAAGGAGGTTGAGGCAATGAATTTTCATGCAAGGGATGTTTAAATATAAAAAGAGGGTGCCATGCATGTTATTTGTTTACCAGTTTAAAAAATTGGATAAATGAAACAGTGAATTTTTAAGCATTCGAGAGCAAGAAGTGTGCAATCATGCAAATTTTTTCATATATGGGTATGTAAACATCATACATTATCTAAATATCATGATCCATCATGAATCTACACCAATAAATATTTTTATTTTTTAAAATGTAGTCATATTGGGAGAAAAGTTGTCAAAATTAGGGTTTTTGCTCTAAAAAAGCTAAAGTTCTATCAAAAAGTGTACTGGAGGGTGAATTTCAAACTGGTGGAATTAGGGTTTTTAGTAAAAATGTAGCAAATAAAACCCTCATGGTGAAAAAATGTGGCTAGGGTTTGAGTTAATTCTGAAAAATAAAGTTGAGTGGAAGATTGCAAACCCTAGGGCAGGAAAATTTAGCCAGTAGGAAAGTGAAGATGTCCTAGTAGTTGCATGTGGAAAAGCATAAAGGAGAGGGCCATACAAAAGTTGCACTCAGGCAAAATTAAAATGTATTGGTGAAAATTGCATCAAAAGAAGAGAAAAATTGCAAAGGGTACTAGAAACGCACCGAAAAGAGAGATTTGCACAAACGAAGACAAAGGATACAAATTTAATTGCAAAAATCATGAAAAGTAGAAGATTTTATGGCAAGGGAGGACCTTAAACATAGTTTGTATGATTTGGGTATGAAATTGTATGTTTTGGAGGAATATTGTATGATTTCTAAGCAATTTTATGCAAATCAAAGCTTGAATTGAGAAATTTTATGCAATTGTATGATTTTTAGTATATTTGTATGAATTCTAGTGCAATTGTATGAAGGAGAAGTGCATTTGTATGATTTAGGGATTCCTATACGATTTAACAATGAATTTGTACAATTTGGAGCTCAAATTGTATGTTTTGGAAGAATCATATGGATTCAGACTATAGTTGTACAAGTTTTGACACAGTTGTACAATTTTAAGAGTGACATATAAATTTCTAGAGCATCGGTATAGTTTTGGATAGTCCTTGTACAATTTTTGAAAATAGTTGTACATTTTCAAAAGTAATTGTACATTTTTGAAGCAGTTTGGGTAGTTGGTGATGTAGTTGTCCTAAAATTGCTAAATTGTAGAAGATTAATAGTGATGTGGTTCCAAAGTGAAGAATGGTGAACAATGAGCACCAAAAGGGAGTTTTGAGCTCATTTTTGATTGATTGCAACAACTAGGATTGATCATTCACCAGGACCATTATACTAGAGGGATTCATAGTCTAGGTGATAAGGAGTGACCTACCCAGTACACTACCAAGGATGAGGGTTTCAACAATAAGTAGATTGCAGCTACTGATATTGGAGGCAAAGAGGTTATCGGTCATGGAGAGGATCTAGAAACTGGCATGGTGATAGAGGAAGGACACAACCGCAATTCCATGAGGAGGAAATGGAACCACCTAGGGTACATCGTAGGGAGCTTTGTAGCAAGGTGCATAGGGAAGCTACCCCTGAAGAGCAGACAAGTGGGGATGAAAGAGGAAAGGTAGAAATCAAGGATATCTCATTTTTTTAGCCCATAGGAGAAAGTTTTTAGAAATGGTGGAGTGATAATGAAGATAAGCACCCATTGAAACTTGCATTGAAATGAGTAGGAGTGAGCACAATAGTGCAAATTCCACCATAGGATAAGGTATTCTATAATGAGTACTTATTACAAATGGTACAATCATATGTACCTAAGTAGAATTGCACCTATGTGTGGGTTGGCAATCACCATATTAAGGTGGAATTCTTAGCTAATACTTTTTTATGGATATTTAGCTCACCGAAGGAAGGGTAGCCTATTAAGAAGAAAATTATGGAAGAGATGAAGAGATGAAGAGTTCATCCTAAGTCAAAGTAGTAGGCACCTACAATATGAAGAGTCCATCCTCAGAACCATAGATGAAGATAGTTGAACTTGGAGATCCTAAGTCAAAGCAATTGCACCTACACAAAAGTTGCAAGAGTAGCCACCGTATCAAGAGGAGGAGGTAGTAGCACCAATATCCAGTCTAGTGTATATTAGGATGCATAGGCAATGGGAGAGACAGAGGAGGGAGAAAACTCTTATGTAGAAGGAACAACCAAAGCCTATGCCTACTATCCCAAACAATATGCCATTAGAGCTGGATGATTTGGATTTGATGGATATCAATGTGTTGATTGACATAGAACAATGGGGAGAAGCAATGGGATCTCCTACATTGCTTCAAGACAAGGATTTTGAAGTGTTGGAGGCATCTAAGAATTGGATGGATCAAGGAAGGTCCCCATTAAAAACCAAAGCTAAGAAAGTGATGGCAGTCCTACCAAAAGGAAAGAAGCCTCAAATATGAATTATGATGCAAGGAGGCAACAATTAGTTGAAGGAGGAAAATACATGGCCATCACAAGAATGATATGATCTAATTCTGATATCCACAATAGTGATGAAAGTACAGTTGCATACATAGGATGAAAGCTTAGGAAATATGCAACAAGAGGAATTGCCAAGACCATAAGAAGTTCAGGAAATTATGGAGAAGCAATAGCTTCTAAAGAAAATCATTAATGTCGAGGAGACTAGACCAACTAAAGAGGATATGAATAAGAATGTAGTCCATATTTTACTATAGGAAGGGAATGCAACTGGTGCAATAAAATAACTTGGAGGAAGTTCAGTTTAATAGGAAGAACATATTTCACCACAAGGAAAGGATGAAAGGCTATGCACAATATTTATGATTGAAGTACCTCAGTTTGATATCTCAAAAGGACATGGTGAAGACATCGGTAAATAGGTGGATATCTTCCTCAAACAATTTTGTGATATATTCACTAGCACCAGGTTGCAATTCCACCAAGGTGGCTTGGGATATTTAAAGCAGTGGAGTGAGAAGACCTTCACTAAATTGGAAATAATTATGGAGTGGGTGTGTAGTGAAGATTATCCAAGATAGATAGCCTAGATTCACACACAATACCCATGGCTATTACCAAGGGGAGAGGTAACAACAATGTTGGGAATTACATATTTTCTAGGAATGAAGATAAATTATAGAGTATCCTCATGTGTACTTGGATATGAGCATGAATATAAGAAGTTCAAAGAATATAGTGGATACAAAATTTTGAAGGGCACCTTCAAAATTGATCTTCATTCTTTGGAAATTGAATTTCCTAACACATTGGATCGAGTGGCTAAGCTTAGGTCTTGAATAGATTTATCAAGCCAAGGAAGCACAAAAGGAAGAAGTTAATGCTACTCAAAATGAGATGGTTGTGATTGAATAAGAATTAGAACATAGCAAGAATGAGGCTAAGGAGAAGTTAAAGAAGATAGAAGTTGAATGGAATGAAATTAAGCTTAATTATGAGGAGAAGCTATGCTCATAGAAATAGGAAAATTAGCTTGTGGTCCAACAGGCTGAAGAACAAAAGAAGTGGTTGGAAGAGCAGGAGGTATTGTTGCAAAAATATGTAGCACAAATCAAACAATAGGAGGAGCAGTTGAAGGCTTTTGATGAACAACTACAACTAAAGGACCATAAGATTGAGGAGTTAACAAGTGATGCCAAGAAATACAATGATTTAATGATGGATCATAAGGCATAATTACGGGTGAAAGAGAAGTGTATATGGGCCTATGGAGTGGATTTGTAGCAACACTTGAGACTCATCATAGAAAAGGATGAGGTATTGGTTGTTTCCATCAGGATAGAGGTAAAATTGAATAAGAAGATATGCAAGGATACATCTAAATATGAGAAGGAGTTAGTTCAAATCTTGGCTACTATGAAAAAGAAGGCCAATAAGTATGGGGTGAAGGCTATGGAACTCAACCATTATGAGGTCAGGTTATAAAATGAGCATGCTATCCTTCGTATTCAAATTGATGATCTTAAGCAAGACTAGTTGAACAATATTAAGACAACTAAGTCAGTGAGGACACTGCCAAATGTAAAGGGAGGGCAGATGTAGGCAGAAAATCCACCTCCTAGAAGAAGAAAAAGTGAAAACTAGATTTGCACAATTTTGTTAGTTTTTCCAATTTTGTTAGATGTACAATTTGTCAAAATGTACATAGGTAGGTTTAGAATAATTGTACACATGTGGAGTTGTAAAATGTACAATTAGGGATAATTGTACAAATATCATAAATGTGCAATTTGAAATTAGAATAAAATTAAGTGACGAGTTTGTAACAAATTGCATTACCCATTTGGTTGATTTGCATAATGCCTTAAATTTATGGTTTTTTAAGAAGTCTTTTACTGAAAGTATGGAAGAAGCTCCTACCAAAAATCTGAAGAAGGTGGCTATTAAATCTAAGGACATCCCTGCCAAGGACAACACTGCTGATATGGACACCCTAAATTTTGGAATCCAAGATGTTGATGTCAATCTTGATCTTGAAGGTTAAGTGCACCCACTCTAGTCTTGTGGTCTATTGTTCAAAGTTTGATGATTTTTGTTCTATATATCAGTTTTGCCTAAAATTTTTGTTCCTAGTGCTGGTTGAGGACAAGCTTAATGTTTGTTCCTCTTTGGATATTTATTTTTGCTCTTCTTTGCTCTTCTGGCTATGGATGGCTTTTTGTATACAGGTTTTGGGGCCCTATTAAAACCCATATGATATATAAATTTTAATATCTTTAACCGATAAAAAAAAAATTAAGTGACAAGTGCATTTAAGGGTAATTTGGTAATAATCAAATTAGACTTAGGAAGACCTTAATGCAATTTGATTGTTTATGAATATGGTAGTTGTAAATAGTAGTTGTCTCAAGAATCACTTTGGGATAGCCTGGGTAAACATTATAAGGACCCCCCATTCAATTTTGATGGTTTTTCATAGTGGGAGGATTGATAGTTCTTGGTTTTTCATCGATGGTTCATTGATAGTTCATGGAGGACTTAGTTGTTGTTCATTGTGGTTGCTCATTGATAATTGTATAAATATATTTAGACATAATAATGAAAGCAGCAGTGTAGTTGTGAGTCATTGTGAATTCTATTGTACCTATGGATGGTAAATCCATATTGTATGTTATGTGCAAGTATGGCTAGAATGGTGTGGAATATGGACATTATGGCAATGGAATTACATTAATTCTTAACCTTAACTCTGGAGAATGCTAAAGAATTAATTATGTGCATTATTATTGTTGTACTAGGACATTATTTTACTATTGTATAATTTTTGGAAATGTTGGTGATGATAATAATTCAATGGTAGTGAATTAGGGTTTGCATGTTATAAAGCTATGTTCATAATTGCACTAGAAAGATAAATCAAATATTTCCTAGAGAAGAATGGTGTACAAATTAGAAAATCTATGACTGGATAATTCATCAAGGGTTTGGTAAAACCGTACATCCTAACCACCAAACCAAGCAACTAATCATTTACCCATGGAAGTGCAAATGCATAGTTAGAACTTGTCAATTAAGGAAAATCAGGGTTCTAGAGAGAACGATTACAAAACATATCGATTTGGATTGCAAAATGACTTTAAGAAAATTGACTAAGTGGCAAATCATACATGATGGCCTATTGTATGATTTGAATATTGTACAAGTAGTTTTGTGAAAGTTGCAAATTGTTCAAAGATAAATCATACATCTATACGATTTGGGTAAAATTTGTTATAAAACATTGGGATCCATCTCCAAACCTCCCAAATCACCTCCCTCTTTAGGAAATACTCTCCCTTGTGCTATAAGAATCATGAAGCAATTTGGTTTAATGAGTATGAGTGTAGCTCATTAAGGAGTACACCACCCTATTAATGCCTAGGATGGCAAATATATTTAAGATAAAACCTTATTGGATATTACAAGGTGGTTATCTCCATGCATGATTAAGGTTCTTCCTCCATAAGCTTCTTAAGGAGGATTACAACTAGTTTTTGGTCTAGATTGGAAGGAAGGGAACTCGAGTGATGGAAGAGCTAAATATCATGAGGAGCGCAATATTCCCTTGGAGAGGTAAAGATAAGGTTAAGGGAGTACAGATGCTATTGAGGTTGGAAAATTAAATGTATTTACTTTTGTTTATCATTGCTTCATGAGCTTGGTTGTTTTGATCAACATATGGTTTTACATTCATTGTTGAGCGCACCTCGGTTTGAATGCTTTATCTTGTTGTTGTTTGCATTCTTATCTTTTGTTGTGCTATCAAGCTATCTTCATTGTGTGGGAGGGTTCTATTTAGATCTTGGTTTTAGAGTGTTCTAAGCTTCTTCCTTTTCCATCATTTTTTGATGGTATCTCTCTTGTGTGCACCCTATTTTTTGGACATCTTCTTATGCATCGGTTGCTAGTCAAAGATTGTATATCTGATGGGGTTTTATATATGTGTAGGGTGCCACCAATTTGTAGGTTAGGAAACTCTTAGTTGTTCATCCTACTACCATCCATTTTTGACCTAGTAGAAGGGGGGTTTGGGTGGTAACCTTTGTTGGAGTTCATTTCTGAGCTGGTCTCCTAGTGAGTTTGATATCTATTGTAGATGGCTAGTGTTATATTTTCCTTTCTCTTTGGTTGTTGTGTATTGGGCCTTGTGTTTTAGGGTTTCTTGACTCCATTTTTTGCTTCCTTTACATTGTGGAGCATTGGATTTTCTATACCTTTTGTTTTAATGAGATGCTTGAATTTATTTTGGTTTTATAAGGTTTTTTGGTGTAGAGTCTTTTAATTTTTTATTTATTTAAATTAAAGTAATTTTATAGCTTTGTCGATTAGCATAGGGTAATTTATGTCTTTCTAGATTAGAGCTATGTGTTGTAATTAAATAGAGGATCCCTTAATTAATTTGTTGCTTCGTATGGAATAGTGATTGTGAGAATTTTTGTATGGTTATGATTTGGTTATTTTGGTTTTGTAAAGAGAAATTGTTTATAATGATTCTTGAGATCTATGCAGATTAAGGGATCATTATAAAGAGAAGTATGGGCTTCTCTTGTATTGATATGAAATGTTTAATTTGGTTTTGTAAGAGAAATTATTTATAATGATTCCTGAGATCTATGTGGATTAAGGGATCATTATAAAGAGAAGTATGGGCTTCTCTTGTGTGGTTACGAATTGTTTAATTTGGTTTTGTAAAAGAAATTAATTATAATGATTCTTGAGATCAATGTGTATTAAGGTATCATTATAAATAGAAGTATGGGCTTCTCATGTTTTGATATTCAATGTTTACTTTGTAAAAAAAATTGGTTATAATGATTTTTGGGGCTCTGTGGGGTTAAGGGGTTATTAAAAAAGGAGGGGGGGGGTTTCCCCTAATTTTTTAGAAATTTTTTTTTTTTTTTTAAAAAAAAAAAAAGGGGTTTTTTAAAAAAAAAGGTAGGAGTATCTTCTTTAGCTTGGTTTTTATGTGCATGGTTGTTGCATAATAGAGTAAGGCATTAATTAAGTTGCATTGCATTCAAATTTATTTTGATCCCTAAGAAAATTTCATGAATGGTGGGTGATTTTTCCTATCAAAGAAGCTTCCAGAGACTTAGTTGGTTGGAGACCTGAAAAGGTGTTCTTAAGTTCTTCAAAAAGAAATAAAAAAGGATGTTATTGTAATTTGAGCAAAGGCTTGTATTTGCTTGATGGAATTGTAAAACTTGACTCTTGATTCAAAGAAGGATTATGTTGTTTTACTTATATTATGAGCATTGCAATGTTGTTTTAATATTATTCTTAGTTTGAAAAAAGTTGCATTAAATATGGAAATGGACCTATTTTTGATCTCTTTTGTTATCTCATTTTAGTTGAGAGAAAGTATCTTTGAAATATTTTTATAAGATTAGAATCTAGTAATGTGGTTTAATGCTATTATGGTTTAGCTAGTTTTTGCTTAATCATTATATCAAGTTTTATGTAATGCTTAATGTAGAGCTAAAAATATGACACTATGCAGATATGAAAATAAACAATTCCAGAAGAACAATAATTGCACAAAATAATATTTTATTCAATAATGAGGGGGGAGCTAAGAAACTCCTTCTTACAATTATTATATCCAATAAAATTATTTTTATATAGTAAATACAAGTACTAGGGTTCTCCAAAACCCTAGCTATACAAAAATAAGTGTCTTCAATGTGCTTCGCTCTCAACAGTGTGAGTGGGCTTTGTGATATCCAATTTTAGGCCACTCTAGCTTCAACATATATCCAATAATCTCTTGATTGATACTATTCAACCCTACACACATAGCAAACAATAAGGTTGTTAGTAAACAAAATGAGGTAGATTAAAAACCCTAGATCTATGTAAGATGAATGTGTAAAATGAAATAACACCAAATAATAATAAAATATAGATTTACCTTGCTATTGATGATGATGATCCATTGCTTCATTGTAGATTTGGTGGTAGGGTGCCCTAACGACACTTGATGATTTGATGCGACAAGCTCTAGTTTGCATTGATGATGATGGTAGGCTCTAGTGGGTGCTTGGCAGGCTCTGACATGAGCTTGACAAGCTCTATAATGAGCTTGTAGGATATGGTAGGCTCTAGAGGGTGCTTGGTAGGCTCTACAATGAGCCTAGAAATTTTTGGAAGGCACCTGCAGGTTAGGGTTTGATCTATAAAATTAGATCATGGGGATGCAATGCGATGGATGGGGAAAAATGGCAATGATGGTTAGGGAATGGATGTGGAAGTGGTTGGAATGGTGGAAGTCCTATGGCAAGCTAGGGTTTGAGTCAACTCTCACAAGTAGATTCAATCGTTGGGATCTTCAAGGCTCTACAACCTTCTACTTCACAAGGGCTTCTTCAACAATCTCTCCAAGGGTGAGAACATTCCAAGGGTTGAGCATTTACAAATTCTCTTATTTATAATAAAACCTAGGGTTTTCTTAGGGTTTTAGCTTAACACTCTTGATCGTGTGGCTAAGATTAAATCAAATCCTAAGGTTAATATTGTACTTTAAGTGTGGCATGGATTAATGAAGATGGATGGTTGAGATTAAATTAAATCAAACAACTATGGTTAATTGAGTTTATAAGTATATATATTTTATAATAAATATATTATAATATAATATAAAATATTATATTAAATTATAAAATAATATAAAATAAACCCAAGTGGGTCGAAAGTGGTGATAAATGGCTAAGGTGGGCCTTTTGAATGCGGGAAAGGCTTATGATGGTTAAATGAGTGGTGGGAAAGGTGTGTGGTGGACAAGTGGGTGGTAGGATGATTAGGATGAAGGATTAATGGCTAGGATTTGGTGTCTAAAGATGCTCTTTTTGTACCATGTTGCATGAAGCACAATATGGTGCAAAAATACAAGACACCTACTTGGGCTATGGGCGCATAAGCAACTTCTCTCTATTGTTGGATTTGAGCACTGATGTTGAAGGCAAAAGAATAAAGATTTTATTTATTTTTTTGAATTTTGCATAGCTTAACCCCTCAATTGGCTCATGAGAGTGCGGGTGATTCTCATGGGTCAATTGATAAATATTTTGTGCGGCTGATGAATTATGTGATGAATTTGTGTAAGTGATAAATGGATGGTGTAAAATGTAATGTGATTGTAGACAATATGAATGATGTAAAATGTGATACCATTTTTCCCCAATGGTGGAAAGGGGGTTGGTGTAAAATACCATGTGATTGTGGACAATATGAATGATGTAAAATGTGATACCATTTTTGCCCCAATGGTGGAAAGGGGTTGGTGTAAAATACCATGTGATTGTGGACGATATGAATGATGTAAAATGTGATACCATTTTTTCCCCAATGGTGGAAAGGGGTTGGTGTAAAATACCATGCGATTGTGGACGATATGAATGATGTAAAATATGTCATGATCATGTAAGATGTATCCCATTGTGGGGAAATCAGGATCAAATAGTGGATGCCCTAAATTTGGGGTGATTCAATGTTGAAACATTTTGCCTTTTCGACGTCATTGATATGCAAAATGATAATGCAAACAAGAAGAAAAAGTAATTAACCTTGGACGTGCTACTAGTGATCTGTCAACCTAGCTAGTGCATATATCAAAGGTGTTAAGGAGATCATGAATGATGAAATTAGATTTGTTTTCATGTTTTAAGCCTCATGAACTAGGCTATCAATGACTGCTTTTGTGCAAACTACTCTTGGCAAGGTTTCACTCAAAATTTGGAGTACCAAATGTGATTGTGATGTCACTCAAGGAGATAAGTGATGATTTTCATGGTCAAGTGTCCTTATGGTAAGCTATTCATCTTACCAAATTACATGGATTCAACTCACTGCAATCGCCAAGTTTGTAGAATAACCCACTAGATACAAGATTCACTTTCATGCTACTTAAACTTGGTAAATGTGATGATAGATAACTGATTGATTGAAATATGGTGATGGAAGAATATTGGATGAATGAATGTGGTGATTTTGCTCAATGTAGAGTTGATCGATATTTTATTTGCATTTTGTGCTTCTTTTAGTGGTTTATTTTGCATGAAAATAAGAGATTTATTAGTCAAATCAACTCTGATTTTTGCAAAATTTTGTTGGATGATGAATAATATGATGCATAATGGTCGAATTTCAATTTTGTGAAAATTTAGATTTATTTTATGGCCTTTTGTGACTCGATTTGTGCATTTTGAATATTTGATTAGTTCTCAAAAATTATGCATGAAAAACAATTTATGTTTTCATAAAACCTGACTTTATGACGTGAATGATGTGTGGATGACATTTGGTGAAATTTAGAGGAGGTAAGGTACTATTTTGATCAATTTTATCTTCATGCCCTTTTGATGCCAGGTACCCGACTGATCCTGTGGCATCCCGCAGGTGCCCTGGTGCTCCTGGGTTCACTTGCAGGTGCCTAGGAAAGCTTGCGGACTACAGGCATTGGCCTACTCTTGAATGCGCTAAGTAAATCTATAAATAGCTTTTTGATTGAATTGTGAGGCTCATTTGTATGTTCTAAAATTTGAGAAGCTGCATCTGAGGAGTGGAGTGGATTTGTAAGGGAGGTGAGGGTAGTGGAAATTGGCGTAGAAGCTATGGCAGTAGAGGGATCAAAGGCACAATTTGCTCCGATAAAATTATTTTCTTTTTTGCAAAAAACTAATTTTTTTTTGAAATAGTATTAATAAAAAAATTGTTTGTTGTTGCAGTTGAGGGAGATAGAGCCTCGTAATCGCTTCTCTCCTCTTGTTCCTGGGATGATGAAGAAGCTCACGGATAGGGATTGGGATATTTTTGGGTAGGTGGGTTTGGAGGAGGTGGTTAGGTTGGATTTTGTGTGGGTATATGAGGGGTATCTCTCCTCTTTGATAGAGAGATAGGATTCATATAGGGGGACATTTTAGCTGTCGACTAGGGAGGCTATTATCACACTTGAGGATGTATATCACATTCTCAAGGTGCTAGTGGAGGGTGTGAGGGTGAAGTTTTCGCACAACAAGAAGGTGGATATGGAGAAGATGTTTGGGGAGTGATGGTGGGAGGCATAGATGGGGGATGGAGGTATATGCTACCTGAGCATGTACAAGGCTAAGGAGTTGGATGCACTCCTAGCATTGATCATGTTCATGCTGGTAAACATAGTTCTCCCCAATAACATGAGTGTAGGTTCCCTTAGAACCTATTGGGATTGGTGAGTGACCTACTCATTGACCTGAGGGTGTATGCATGGGCTCCTACATTATTAGTGTAGCTATACCAAGAGATTTATGAGGTGACACAGAGAAGGAGGAAGGGGATTGGGTGCAGCTTCCTCCTATAGTGTTAGGATTGGGAGCACTTTAGCATGGCTTGTCCAGAGGGGTTGCCATTCTAGGCATGTCATATGGGGGAGCCCTATGCTAGGTGATGGGTGGTGGTAGAGGAGGTGTAGTCGAGTCGAGAGGTTCATACCATCCAGTGGTATCAGGATATGTGGTCAAGGTTGACTCGGGCTAACGTGATATGGAGGCCATGGTGAGGAGTTCAATGGGATGGTGATGAGGAGTAACTATATCGGGTGAGGTAGGATTGGTGGTTGGTTGGGAGGAGGGATGAGGAGGTGGAGTACTTCCAGTAATCATGGGTGTTGAGGCAGTTTGGCTTATCTTAGGATGTGTCGGATGAGCTAGTGTCATACCAATATTAATGAGATGAGGTGGAGATTCCATGCACGGAGCCATGGTGCACTTAGATAGGAGATGATGAGTAGATGGAGGTCTCTAAAGTAGATTATGTTAGGGTGACTTTAGAGTATGTAGCTTGGTTTGGTGCCCAACTAGTATGGGTGCCAATGGTGGTGAGTGGTGATGTGATAGCTAGGGGTTAAGAGTGAATTCAAAGAGGACAAGGTCTCAGTGATCGGTAAGTTGGAGGTGATCAAGGGGAAAATCCCAACATACTCTTAAGATGGAGGTGGCAGATGAGGAAGGGGAGGATGATGAGGATATGGGAGATATATTTGATGTGGTTAGGTTGCGGTTTGATGTGGAGTAGCTTCACGAGGAGAGAGAGACTACTATTGAGTCTCATAGGGAGACCTTGGCTACTATAGCTCAGATGTAGGAAGAGTGGGTGGTAGGTGGGTTTGGTGATCAAGAGCTAGTCATGAGGTTTTGAATAAATATTTTGGCAAGAGAGTAGCATCATCATATTGACATATGATGACTACATGCTAGCGAGGCCTATGCAAACTCCTTGGAGGATTTTTGTATGGCTAATCATATACCTTTGCCGGATCCTCCATCTTCCTCTAGGATTGAGTCATCTAGGCACAAGACATCTATGTAGAGTTCTAGGGCTAGGGCTCCTACTAGGTCTCAAGGGTCCACTCATAGATAGTAGCTTAGTGCTTAGATGCACTTTTGTGTACGAGCCTTGGTGATCCATTGTAGCATTTATAACATTCATTGTACATATGATATTTTTGATATATATATATATATACATGCCTTTTATATTTGTGTTATATTTTTGTGTGAATGATTTTATGTTTTATGCAATGCATGTTGAATGAAAATGTTTTATGGATGATTAATGCAAGCTAACCATGATGTGTATGCATAGTGTTATGGATGATTAATGTAAGCTAACAATGATGTGTATGCATAGTGCTTAAATGGATGATTAATGCAAGTGAAATGGCATGTATATAAATGCAAACTATATGAGAGGAATGCATGATGTTCGAATGATAATTTTTAGTTTAGAATTTTGCTGGCCATTTTTGTTCATTGTTTTGCAATCGGGGGTACTCAGCTTGGCGGTGTTATACGGGTTGGTCCATGATGAAGACATGGATGCTAACATGGAAGAAGATATGGATGTTGATATGGAAGAATATATGGATGTTGATATTAAATACTAAAATATTTTCAAAGACTAAAACAGACTAGTGCTATCAACCAAACTCACTAAAGGTTGTCTAATTTTCTTTAGGACCAATGTGTGTGCAAGTGAAGTTCATGTACAAAATATTGAGCATGACAATGACCATAGGAAATCAAGAGCTAGTGTGTGTGCATGTGAATTTCACTAACCCATTATTATTAAATTGGGCATGACCTATTATGGGATGGACCAAGAAGCTAGCTTGCCTATATGTGCAATCAGAGGTCTCCCTTTTTGGAAGAGAGATATGTCACCTCGCATGATATTACTCCACTGCCAATCAAGAGTCTATAGCCCCGGTGGAGACTCACTCTATAGTCCAATGATATTATATTTAGGCCTTGGGGATGACTACATAACTTTCTAAGGGGAATGTAGTACAATCCTTACAGCTTTAGAGATCTGTGGTGTGTGCATGGAAATTCTTAGCTTTGGATAGAGCTTTGAGGAATTGGATTCTCAACTGAAGTGTGATGAGAACGTGAAACTATCCTTACTACTCTATATTTTGTGTTTGTATTTGGAGAGAAATTGTGATAGTGGTGAAAACCACTATTTTTTATTTTGGACTATGTTGCATGATAGGAAAAGTGAGGAATATCCTTTTCACTTCAAGGTGCTACCCAAGTATGGCATTATCCCTCTTTTACTCAAAATGTTTTTAAGATGTGAAAAAGTGTGTTTGGTGCAAGATTGTTTTTGGAATTAGTCGACAATACTCAAGACTTTCTTAATGTGAGAAAAGTGCTTTTGGTCCTAAATAAAATTGAACATCTATGTGGAGGTTGCTAGACACACTAGTAGTGGTTGAGTGAGTGAAAATTTAGGCTTATTGTGACTTTGGACAAATGGGATTGTTGGAGGAGGTTGCATAAATGCTCCTAAATAGGTACCCCCAGTTGTGGAAACTTGAATTTTTAATTTTGGCATATCATCACTACTATAAATGTATTAAAGAAAAGAAAAGAAAGATTTTTTTTTTTTTGTTTTTTAAAAAAAAAAAAAAATGGTTTAGGTTCTTTCCTCTATTGGTAAGTCTAAATGTACCATTACCCAAATTTTGAGTGATTATGTATGGACCTAACCAATTAGCCATGAACTTGTCACAAAGGTGCGATAAAGCATTGATGTTTTTTTTTGTTCTCTTTAAGTACAAAATCCCCTACCCAAAAGTCACAAAGATGGACTTTGGTATTGTAAGCACGCTTGAGACGGTCTTGATAAAATCATAGGTGTTCTAGTACATTGACTCACCTCTCATCAAGAAGAGTGAGTTGGTCAAGATGTGCTTGTCTAGCGGTGTCATCATCTATGAATTCTTGCAAAGAAATTCACAATGAGGGAATCTCGAGCTCAAGAGGCATGATAGCTTCAGCTCCATGGACCAAGGTAAATGGTGTTGCTCCTATTGGAATTTAGATGCTTGTTCGATAAGCCCATAGTGCCAAAGGGATTTGCATATGCCAATCTCTATGATTTTTTTTTAACAAGTTTATTGAGAATGGCAATCAAGGTCTTATTGGTAGCTTTGACTTGTCCATTTGCTTGTGCATAATAAGAAGTCAAGAAACTATGTTGGACATTATATTTTTTGTAAAGTGCTTGAACATCCTTGTTTTTGAAAGACTTACCATTATCAAAAATGATTTTAGAAGGAATACAAAAATGACATATGATATGGTGGAGTATGAAATCTACGATTCGAGCTCCTGTCGTACTAGTTAGAGGAATGGCCTTAATAAACTTTGTGAAGTATTCAGTAGCTGTGATGATGAATGTGTGTTATCCTGAAGAAGGAGGTGAAATTTTATCAATGAAATCTAGGTCCCATTGTGAAAATGGCCAAAGGCTTTGTATTGAGATGGTATATGGGTTAAATTAGCATGTGTTTGACATTGCTTATAATTTTTGACATAGTTGCAACAATCACGTTCCATTGTGGTACAATAATAACCCATGCATAACAGATGCTTTGCAATGGTCATTCCACTAAAATAACCATTGCAAGTACCATCATGGGCCTCCTCTATGGCTCTTTGAGCCTCACTTTGTTCGAGAAAATGAAAAAGGATTCCATCATAACCCTATTTATACAACACGTCCTCGAAGAGAACAAAATAAGCTACTTTTTTCTTGAAAGAGCATTTTGTAGACCAAGATATGTTATATGGGAGTGCTCCAAATTTTAACAAGGCTACTATTTGGCTTGACCAAGACTCATATGGTTATGTATGGATAAAGCAAATGTCTTTTTCATCTTTAGGATCAACATGAAAAATGGCTGCTTTAGAGATTATGGAGATTATTAGGGGTTGTACCTCTCCTAAGTCATATTTTGGAATCAATGATCCAAGAGAGGCCATCACATATGCAAATCTATTAATCGAACGACGTAAGTTATTGATTTCATAAAATTCAAATGTTGAGACCAATTTCATTGCTATTTCATGATACATTTTGATGGTAGGTTCTTTACATTGGTATTCTTTGGTTACTTGCTTGACAACAAGTTGAAAATCTCCAAATATACAAATACGCTTAATTCCCATAGAGATAGCTGATTGAAGACCTAATATTAAGGCTTTATACTCTATGATTTGTTTGTGTATGAAAAGTATAGCTTGAATGATAAAATGATGGGAATCCCATGAGGTTTATAAAAGACAACTCTAGCACCTTGACATTTCTCGCACTTAGATCCATCAAATAATAAGGTGATATAGACATCTTTCTTTGGAATAACATCTTCTTCAAATTTAGTTATAGAAAATACCGAATCATTTGGGAGCTCTATAATCAAAGGAAGATCACTAGGTAGTGGAGCTTCCACAAGTTGATCAGCTATAACTTGACCTTTAACGGATTTTTGGTTGATAAATTCAAGATCAAATTCTATAAGGAGTGTTATCCATTTAGTAGTACGAGTGTTATTGTAAGTGTGAGACATCATATGGTGCATAGGATTATCTCTAGCTATGACATAAGTTGTATGACTAAGCATATAATGTCAAAGTTTCTTAGTGGTAAAAACCACTGTTAAGCACAACTTTTCAACATAAGCGTATTGGATTTAATAACTCACCAATGTTCAACCAATGTAATAAACAACTTGCTCTCAATTTTGTTCATTTTTTTGTGCAAGCATTGTCCCTAAAGTAGAGTCCGTTGCTAAGACATAAATATAGAAATGAAGTCCTGAACAAGGAGGAGCTAATACTGGTGAAGGTAACACCAAATACACACTTTTTGGGATTTAACCTCACCTTATATTCTAGAAGTCGATCAAAAATATTTTCCAAAACACCAACATGCTCTTGTCAAGTTTTAGATTTAGAGAAGAGATCATCCACATAATATTAAATAATATTATGCATGTAATCATGAAAGATATAAGTCATGGCTCGTTGATAAATAGCTCCTATGTTTTTAAGTCCAAAGGGTATAACCCTGAAGCAAAAGGTCCCCCAAGGTGTTGTGAATGTTATTTTGTGTTGGTCATCCAAATTTATTCAAATTTGGTTGTATCCTAAAAAACCATCCATAAGGGAAAACATTTCATGGCCTACACAAGTATCGAAAAGAGTATCAATGTTTGGTAGAGGGAAGTCATCCTTAGGACACACTTTATTTAGATCTAAAAAATCATTGCAAATGCATATCACCTCATTGGGATTATGAATAGGTACCATGTTTGAAAGCCACTCAGGATAGTCAATAGGGATGATGAACTGGACATCTAGTAGCTTTTGTATTTCTTCCTTGACTATTAGGGCCATGGTATGATGCATTCTCCTAAGTTTTTGTTTGATCGATTTGGCATCAGGATGTAAGGTGAGGTTTTGGACCATAGGACTAGGATCAAGGCCAGGAATATCCTTGTAGGACCATGCAAACATGTCTTTATTCTTCTTGAGGAGAGCAATGAATTGCTCTTGTTCATCAAATGATAAAATTTTTCCAAGATTGACAATTTACGGATTGTTAGGATTTGAACTAAGGTTCACTTCGATAGTATCTTCAATAGACATATGTGAACCTTTCTCAAGTTGATGTGGTGTTGGAATAAGATTAATATCGTCTAATATGTCATCCAAATCTGCCTTCTTACCATTACCTAATTATGCATGACAAACCTTGGGACCTTTGGCAGAGAAAGATGGTGAAGGTAGGGGTGAAGGAGGAATGTATTTGGTTGAAGCCCTTAACAATTCCTTGGATAGAACGAACTCCAAAAAGGATGGGGGGGAGGAAATTCGGTCCATATAAATAAGGCTTATGTCAATTGGAATTGGTTTAGCCAAATTGTATGGATTGCAGAGTAGGGTGAATAAGTCAAGAGGATTCATATTGACTTAGTGGAAGAAAGGATGGATCTTCATTTGTAGAGCTAAAAACATGACACTATGCATATATAAAAATAAATAATTCGATAAGAACAATAATTGCACAAATTGATATTTTATTCAATAACAGGGGAGGGGAAGCTAAGAAACTTTTTGTTACAATTATATTGTCCAAAAAAATTATTTTGATACAATAAATACAAGTGCTAGGATTCTTTGAAACCCTAGCTATATAGAAATGAGTGTCTTCAATGTGCTTCACTCCCAAAAATGTGAGTGGGCTTTGTGATATCCAATTCTGGGCCACTCTAGTTTCAACAGCTATCCAATAATATCTTGATTGATGTTATTCAACCCTACACTTGTTAGTAAACAAAATGAGGATTCCAAAGTGTGAACCCTTAGAAATGCAGATGAAAAACCCTAGATCAATGTAAGCTGAATGTGTAAAATGAAATAACACCAAATAATAATAGAAATTTTTTTCCTTGTTGTTGATGATGATGATCCATTGCTTCATTGTATATTTGGTGGTAGGGTGGCCTAACGACACTTGATGATTTGATGCGAGAAGATTTGGTTTGCATTGATGATGATGAAAGGCTCTAGCGGGCGCTTGGTAGGCTCTGGCATGAGCTTGAAAAGATCTAGAATGAGCTTGCAAGATATGGTAGGCTCTAGTGGGTGCTTGGTAGGCTCTGGAGGGAACTTGGCAGGCTCTACAGTGAGCCTGACAATATTTGGAAGGCACTTAGGGTTTGATCTACAAAAGTAGATCATGGGGATGCAAAATATGCTATGGATGGGCGAAAATGGTAGCGATGGCTAGGGAATAGATGTGGAAGTGGTTGGAATGGTGGAAGTCCTATGGCAAGCTAGGGTTTGAGTCAGATCTTAAAAGTAGATTCGACCGTTGGGATCTTTAGGGCTCTATAACCTTTTGCTTCACAAGGGCTTCTTCAACAATCTATCCAAGGGCGAGAAAATTCTAGGGGTTGAGCATTTGCAAATGCTCTTATTTATAATCAAACCTAGGGTTTTATTAGGGTTTTAGCTTAACACTTTTGATTGTGTGGCTAAGATTAAATCAAATCCTAAGGTTGAGATTGTACTTTAAGTGTGGCATGGATTAATAAAGATGGATGGCTGAGATTAAATTAAATCGGATGATGTGGTTAATTGAGTTTATAAATATATATATTTTATAATAAATATATTATAATATAATATAAAATATTATATTAAATTATAAAATAATATAAAATAAACCCAAGTGGGTCAAAAAGTGGCAGGAAAGGGCTAAAGTGGGCCTTTTGAAGGTGGGAAAGGCTTATGATGGTTAAATGAGTGGCGGGAAAGGTGTGTGGTGGACAAGTGGGTGGTAGGATGGTTAGGATGAAGGATTAATGGCTAGGATTTGGTGTCTACACTTAATTATGGTTTTAGTAGAGGAGATCTTGAATTCTTTATCAACATATTTGATGTTACATATTATACTTCTTGTTGTTGGTTTCTTTTGAAATGCTTACCTATCCATGGGTTGGGTAGCAATGTTCCTCTTGTAAATATTATAGCCCAAACTTGGGAAGAGTTGTGAGTATGCAATAACTAGGTGAATATGAGTCCTATAAGGAGTTGTGTGTATGCAATAGCTAGGAAACTCATAACCCTAGAAGGAGTTGTGTGAATACAATAGCCATAGTACTTGTGAAGTATCACACCTTGGTCATGTAAGATCGAGTGTATCCCAACTAAATGTTGGGAAAGCCATTCATAATATAGTAGTGGTGACCCCTCAGATCAAGTAGGATCAAGTATTCATGTCAGTTGATAGTGAAGTGACAATGACCTTAGTTAGCCCATGGAGGCTTGGTAACTAAGCACCAAGGCTCTACACCATTTAACCTACCTAGAAGGACTTAGATTTGGGTTAGGGAATAGGCATCCCCATTTAAGTGTTATGGGCCTTAAAGGGTAATCCCTATGTTGTGGTCACATGGTCCTATGCCAAGGAGGGTATAGAAAAGGTGGGGGGACCACTTTTGGTGTCCTTCTAAATGTGTAGGTTTAGTAAGGTGAACCCTTGAAAATTATAAAAGTTGACCATTCTTGTCCACTGAGTGTTGTCTACAATGACTTGGAAATCAACTGTGGTGAAGACTTGTATGTTGAGATAGGGGTATTCCCCTTGTGAGCCTTTGTTTGTAAGTGCTCCTATCAAAAAAAAATTGGGTTAATTGTTTGGGGTTGTTACAGTTGGTATCAAAGCTTTAGGTCATAGGAATTCTAATGCTTTCCTTATCAAAAAGCCTTCACTAATGCTTTCCAAATGATAGTTGCATTGGTCACTGGATTGATAGGAATTCTAATCCACTCTTTAAAATACATGGAAATCAAATATTTCTTCTTGATAACTTCATGTTCATCTAACGAATGGTCCTCAAATAGCAAAGGGTTCTTTGGATTTTAGGATGAATCCTCATCTGAAGAGTTGTATTTGAAGGTATATTTTTGCATTAGAGCTTCATATATGATGCACAAGTGGCAAAAAATGACCTAAAGTCACTACACCATAGAACCAGAGGCATCATCTAGCAATAAATCAAAATCAATACCTAGAACATGAGGTCAAAAGTCACCCAAAACCTTTGCTAGCCTCTTGCTCTGATACCACTGATATGGGAAGAAATATGAATATGAGTATTGCATTAGTTTAGGTGCTTAAATAAGCATCCTAAAGGCATAAATTGGCTACAACCATAAATAAGGCAAGGGTAGCATGAACCCTAAAAGGCTTCACATGGAACCTTCCAAAAGACTAGTCAACATGAGCCTTGAGGGCTTCACATGGAATATGCCAACTGTTAGTGTAATAAAATTAACCTACATATTCTAACATGCTAAATATTAGCCTAATGGACTAACCAAATTGATCCAACATGAGCCATGAAGGGATTCACGTAATAAAGGAATTATCCAACATGAGCCATGAAGTCTTCATATTAATACATGATAATGCATATAATCTAAGCCTTGGATTATTACTTCATGTATTAATACTATTACATCAAGTGTTACTCATCATTAGTTGGCCCTAAGACATCCACAAATACAAAATTTTAAGAGAAAGTGCCTATCAAAGGTACCAAGATGTGGAAGCCAAGTCATTTTTTACAAGAATTTTGATGTCTTATTTATCTCAATATATGGTGCTCCAAGTCCACTAGTATTCAAAATTGATAGAGGCATGTATTGTGATATTTAACACACAAAAAAGGACAATGCATGGAGACGATGGATATTTCCAAATTGTAAATTTACAAAATCCATATGAGACATGTTAATGGTTTTCCAAGGGGTATAGTTTAATCCATTCACCATTGACCAATTCTATAAATGATACCTAGATATACTAAAAGACATGAACTTGGAAATCCTTGAAGATAGACAATTGAGCACTATTTTGGACCTCCACAACATGGACCCTATTCAAATATAATGCTAAATATATCCTGAGCTTGGTAGCAATCATATTTGGTAGGGATGAGGACAAAAATGGGGCTAAAGAAGAATTGGGCATTACATTTTCCTTGAGGTATACCCTTTAGGACCAATAATTAATTCTTGACTTCAATGCATACCTTGCTAAACTTATCTACAAAGTATTGGAAGATTTTAGCACTATTTTGACCTTCGGGTACCTTTCCTATCTCACACACTTGGCTTGCCTAGATTTCCTAGTTCTACAATAGCCTAGATCTAAGAATTAATGAAGAGAGTGGCCAAAATTGTCCTATATCTATCTCGATGAGGGCCCTTTTCCAAAGATACCCTCTATTGCACTTTTACAAATAAGTTTTTGATCCCTATATTATGGAATAAAAAAGGATAAAGGTTGCAGTGTGTTCCAACAGAGTGTTATTGGAAGATACATCATGACTATAAGGTGGACTAGTCCTTTCTAGAGGACCATATCATTATTCACATCTCTAGGTTCACCAAGTCAATGCATCTATTATCCCAATATGTATCAAAAAGGGAGTTCACTTTGGAAATTTTGTGGTAACATAATATGGTGGACACCACCTATGGGATAGGGTAGAGAAAAAATAGGTACTTCAAGATCTAGTGTAATTAGTTAGGATTAACCAATTGAAGAGGAGGGTCATGCCCTTATTGGAGGAGAAGCTCAAAAGCTTAGAATTTGAAATGTTAGATGATCTATGGGAATATGATCCAAAAGATATTTTTTAGGAGTGGCTATCCAAGATCATAAATGCAAAAAACTTTACACCCTATAGTTTTCCAAGGCTGGAACTCCATTGGAGTCCTGAGTAGAATGGCTACATGCCACTCCAAAAAGAAAAAAAATTGAACTACCCTAAACAAGTTGAGCTATGGTTCAACTTGGTCGAGTTAGGTAAGCTAAAGGGCATGGTGGATCCCAAAAAAATCTCTAGGAATAAAAAATAATGATTGTGGTAACATGATTACAATGATGCCAAAATTTGGAATTGGTGTATTTATTGATAGCTAATTAAGGATATAATCTCTATGCCTAAAGAAAATTCAAAATATGAACAATTCAACAATTTGTATGACAAGGTGAATGCATCCAAGGATGACGTTGACCAAGAGGAGGTTGATCAAATAGTAAACATGAAATAAATATGTCCATAAAAAAAGGAGTTGAGGACTTCATAAATTAGAATTCCAATACCTTCAAGACCTCTACCAAAAATATAGGTACATGCCCTAGAAGCACCTATTTTGATTAACTTGGTTAAATATATCATGGCCCACTTGGCACAATCATCAAGATAAACAACAAAGAAAAAGGACAAGAAGTCCAAGAAGTAGCAAAAGTCCTCCCTAGGTGACGAGAAGCCAACAAAGAAGAAAATAAGCAAGTCCCAAGCCAAGGGTAAAAAAAAAAAAAAAAAAAAAAAAAAAAAAAAAAAAAAAAAAAAAAAAAAAAAAAAAAAAAAAAAAAAAAAAAAAAAAAAAAAAAAAAAAAAAAAAAAAAAAAAAAAAAAAAAAAAAAAAAAAAAAAAAAAAAAAAAAAAAAAAAAAAAAAAAAAAAAAAAAAAAAAAAAAAAAAAAAAAAAAAAAAAAAAAAAAAAAAAAAAAAAAAAAAAAAAAAAAAAAAAAAAAAAAAAAAAAAAAAAAAAAAAAAAAAAAAAAAAAAAAAAAAAAAAAAAAAAAAAAAAAAAAAAAAAAAAAAAAAAAAAAAAAAAAAAAAAAAAAAAAAAAAAAAAAAAAAAAAAAAAAAAAAAAAAAAAAAAAAAAAAAAAACCCCGCCCCGAAACGGGGGGCGGGAAAACTCCCATTGTTAGAAGAGGATTCAAGACCCTAATATAGTCCTCAAAAATCATCAAAATGAGAAAATAACTCTAAGAACGAAGTCTAAGAGCAAGAAGTGGCTCTTGTGGATACCCAACCATTGTCTCAACAATTTTGTATTTTTCTATTTTTGAATCACCCTCCCTAGGAACCCTTTCCATTGCCTCATATATTTCATCTTCTCCCATCACTCCATACACATCCTAGGGTATCCCATTTCCACAATCAATCATAGCTTCTATTCTTTCATTGAGCATCATAACCCATTCCACTACTCAGTCATAAATACATCATGGTCACTAAAATTCCTAAATTAATTTCCTAAATTAAATCCAATACACTAAAAGCTAAAAATTCCTACCTCTCTACAAATTTTGAGGAAAATAAAGCTAAGGTAGAAGAGCAAAAGACAAGGGTGAGAGAACTAGAGCAAAGATCCTAGGAATTAGAGCAAATCATGAAAATTATTAAAACTCTTTAGAAAGGTGTCATCTAGGAGGCAAAGGAACTCCTAGAAATTAATTGTACCTACTCTATCTCCTATTTGAGCATGGAGTCCAAGAGAACACTTGAGAGATTTTAAGAGGCCTCTAATCCTTGATTTTGAGAGGCCCAATCCTTTCAAGCCATCATAGCCCAAGTTGAACTCCGATGATGGACTTTAGCAGGGATTACAAACAAAGACATGATAATCCAAAGGCTCACTATGGTCTTGGCTTCCCAATAGACAACCACTAGGTGAGTGAACAAATCAAAACTCTATCCTAGAGAATCAAAGAATGGAAAGAACACATTTCTTCATTGGTGGTGGTAGGGCTTCCTTCTCCCTTTGATCCTGATGGTGATTTTCTACAAGAAGAAGAATATAGGCAATGACTCAACCAAATTAAAGTCATCAAAACCCCCTAGATCTATCTATAGAAGAAAATATAGACATAGCAATAAAACCTACCATTGCACTAGAAAAACTCTAGAAAAATTAGCACAAAGATGTCCTACCTCTCATCAAATTATTTTGTAAATTTTAGAAGTGTTATTAGCATTACATATGGTTTAATGTCTTTATGGAGAATGATTTAAAGGAATTCATTGAGATAGTTAACAAGCTTCAGGCATGAATTTGTACCCAATGGAAAGGCTACCAAGATCTAGAATTCTACCTTTGACTAGTCGAAGGTCCCCTAGAATTCCCCATTAATATAGTATATTATTTTCTACAATATATTTTATGGAAGATGCCTCCCAAAAACCTAGGACTAGTAAGGGGGCTGAAGTAAAGAATCCATTACAAGACCAACCAAACATTCTAAGGGAAGAGTGAAGTAGGATTCAACACTAGAACCTAGTTATCAAAAGCAAAGGCCGACCAATAAAAAAGAAGCATGTGGAGCTAGTGGGGTGCATTTTTTGAAGGTAAGGCTCATTAATATTGCACATGATGATGATTTGCCTTCCTGTTTAATGTCTATGGTGAATGGACCAAGACCAAATCCATATTTTGTACCATTGTACCTTCAGTATAACCATTAATAAATGTATAAGTTTTTTGCTACTCACCATTTGAGGAAAAAATTTGAAATTCAAATTTTGATGTAAGCATTATAAATAGCCATTTGAGGCCTAAGGAAAGGAAGTTGAATTGTTGTCGTGTCTAGTATCTAACCTTGAGCAATTTCTCCTCTTTCCATTTTGTATTCTAGTCTAGACTCAAGACTTGGGTTATAGTATATGCAGGTCATTGAGCCTCTTCTAATTATATATGAATATAATATGCCTTAATATGAATACAAGGAGCTATGACTACAACATATCTATCTTGGTCTAAGTGTTCATGTATCTTCTTGTGGTCTGAGTGCAAAATGGAAATTACAATCCTTGGCACATCATCACCCATAGCTTAGGCTAATTAGATTTACTTTACTAATTTTCTCTATTTCCTCTTTTTCTTAGAAAATACTCATTAGATTAGGCTAGCATAGAAGGAAGAGCATCAAATATTATACCCAGTCAAGGAGTTAGCCTTAATAAAAAACCTAGAGGTAGTTCGAAGGAGCCAAGTCCCATGCTCCTCATACTTCCCAAGACTAGCTACCCAAGCAAGGTGTGGGTACTAGACACACCTGAAGAGAACCACATATGTAAGTAGTCATGGTTCCTAAGGCATAGGGATCATTTTTGACTTCCAACATGAACCAATTAAGGTATGGTCAAATTTGCATGAATTATTTAGGGAAATTAATACTACTAAAATAAGTCGCTTGAACTTAGTGTAGACACAAAAATCTAGCCACTTATCATCCATCCGCTTCCTCAAATCACAACCATTCATTATATAATATATATATATATATAATTATATAATATATTATATAAAATAATAAATATATTTATGGAAAAATCTAGCCATCCACATGACTTAATCTTAGCCACCCATCCATATTAATCCATGTCACATGCTCAAATTTAATCTCAACCCTTCCTCATGTTTTAATCTCAACCACTCGTTGGTGTCATCAAAACCCTAACATGATCAAGGGTAGATTATAAAAGATGATTCATTTTGATGAATCAAGGTCCCAGAGGCCTAGATCTTTGATATTACAAGCATCTGAGCACTCCATCCACTCACAAAACCCTAACCATTTCACTACTATATCCCTCCTTCACTGTCGATGCCAGTAATGATGGTGTTTATCAGTAATGCTAGCAACGGGTAAGAAAGGATTGAATACTTCCTTGAGAGAAATATTGAGTAAGGATTTTTTATCTAATAGCTCTCAAGTAATTCTTATTAAATTCACCAAGAAGAAAAGAAAACCAATGCCATAATAGAAGACTAACCAAGTCATAATATTTTGTTTTGGTTGTATTAACCATACCATTTTTAAGTGGGAATCTTATCTCTAATTTTGAAAATGAAGCCTTTATGTAAGGACATGTATCTTAATAGTGGGAGGCATGAATATTTTCATCGATGCTTTGGAAACACACTCGAGAACATGTAGAGTGGGAGAGGGATTAAACACTCATAATCACCAATGACGTTTTGCAGTTAAGGGCAATGAAAGAGGATGAGTTATGGTTTGGGAGTTGTGTGAGCAACAAAAAGGAAAAAAAAATATATGGGAGGATTTTTCAATTGTAAGATCATAATAGACATCAAGGAGCGATCGTGAACAAAAACCAAGCAAGGGAATATCCTTTCAACTATGGTTGAAATACTGTAACAATAATCTTGCTTGATACTATTAGGTAGGCTCAATAGATATTCTTTTGGTTATAAACGTGTTGATGATATTTTCCAAGTGATCACAATTGATTTTATAACTTTGAGAGTGGCATGTTTACTAGTTAAGAACTCTATTCTTTGGGAAGTTTCAACCTATTTATTTTAGTAATCCTTTCAAATAAGTCGAACTTCAAAAATATCTCTTTTTGGAAAACTTTATTTAGAGCATATACGTTGATTAGGTCTATTTCTCTATTATGGTTAGGTGATAGGATTTTGAGAGTAGCATCTCTTAATTCAGATGATAGAAAATGAGTTTCGATTCACCTGAGATGGAATAGGAGTTTTAGTGGATGTATTGATAATTGGGTAAGCCAATAAGGAATTTTAGAGTGAATAACTATAGGTTTAGAATCCTTGCTATATTTTTGTGATGGGCTTGGAATAGGTGTTGACTATAAAGCTTATGGAAAATTAGATGGTTGTAGGTAAACCTTGTTGTTCTCCTGAAGGATGCATTCGAAGTAGAAACTAATAGAAGTTGGTTGACATGCTTAGTGTAGTTTGAGTGCCAAATAGATAACTTAGACTATCATCTAGTACATCTAATTTTGGCTTGAAAAGGGGAACAACTTATTCTAAGCAAACTATCATGATTACTTCTTAGTACAAGTGGAGCGAGTGAAGATTAACTTTCTTAAATGTACCTTAATTGTTTTAGAATCGTCTCTCAAGGAGCAAGCCTCATGTTGGTGTAGAGATCGAAAAACATTGTGCAAATAAGATGGATCTATTTATACATCTAGGACATCAATTATCTTTGGATGATATGATGCTACCTAGAACTTAACAGCTAGTTTATAACTTTTGAACTATTGGCAAAGCCAAAAAGTGTTTGACACATTTACAGTTTGGAAAGTAGAGAACTCCTTAAGATTATATTAGGAAAAATTTGACTCTTGTTTACTATTAATGTGATTTTGTTTCATAATATATTAGTAATAGTATTGGAATATGGGAATGAATAAGGAAATCATACTCAGTGGAATCAAGTATTGATATTTTTGGTAGATTTATTATTATTTAAAAAAAATGGATTTGGGCTCTATGTTGCTAAATCCAAAGTTAAAACTTGTAGAGAGGTGAATGTTTTCCTTGTTTTAGTATATGATATAAGGATGGGGTTTTATACATGGATATACTACTTGATATTAGATGGAAGTGTGGTTTTTTTTTGCAAATTCTTAAAGAAGGGTCTTGTTATATTTTTATGTTACATTGTGATGTCTATGATGGAAATCGGGTTTGACATTGAGGAGAGATCATGAATGAAAACCAGGTAAGGGGATATCCTTTCAACTATGGTTGAAATACTATGATAGCAATCTTGCTTGATACTATCAGGTAGGCTCAATAAATCTTCTTTTAGTTATACAATAGTTGATGATATTTTCCAAGTGATCGTAATTGGTTTTATAAATTTGAAAGTGGTATGTTTACTAGTTAAGAAATTTATTCTTTGGGAAGTCTCGACCTATTTATTTTAGTAAGCCTTTTGGATAAGTCAAATATATGAAATTTATCTTTTTAGAAAACTTTATTAAAATTATATACGCTAATTTATTCTAGTTATCTATTACGGTTGGGTGATAGGAGTTTGTGAAGAACACAAGCTTATACTGAGAGGGGGGGTTGAACATTATAAGACCACTTTTTAATTTTATTTTCAACTCAATATTATGTAGTGTATAGATAACAGTATCAATAGAATTAATCAAAACAATGCATAAAATACCATCCACAATAAAGACACATATTTTAACATGGTTCACCCAATTTGGGCTACATCCATATAGAAAATATTTCTTCTAAATATTTCTCAAATAATCATTTTGGTAGTCCTTACCAATTACAATGTTTATGGACATCTCCAAAGAGATTTGATACCCTAATATCAAGTTCATGAATATCTTCCAAAAACTCTTTCCCCTTCAATCAGCTATGATATTTAGAAGAATCTATCTCTCTCCAAATACTAGTGGATCTCTCTCCACTTGAAGACCCTCACTCAAAAATCTCTTCAATTTCGTTGATGGATCTCTATCCAGAGACTATCCTCTATACTCTATCACCTCCAAAGCTCTATCAATATTTACTAAACAAAACACGTCAGCATATTAGCACAATATCTTACACTAAAAAAACATCAATCTACACAAATATCTCAATACTCACCAAACCCTCTAAAACTCAATAGTTCACAAACCTTAAAATCAATCAATAGGTCCACATAGAACTCTCAAATATGCTCAACAAGTCCACACAAACCACCAAATATCTCAACAGTCCACAAAAACACCAAATCTCAAAGTCCACACAAACCATCCAAATTCTCAAAGGTCCTCTCTAGGACTGCTCAAATATCATGCAACCACAAAAGCTTACACAAATCACCACAACCTCTCAAAGACTTACCTAAATATCTTAACAATCACACAAACTTTCCAATCACATAAACATAAAAAATATAACATACTCTAATCTCAATCTCAACTCAAATAAACTCAAAACATAAAAGAATTGTTAGAAATAATATGTTCTATACTCAAATCCCAAATTAACTCAAACAATATAGAAATAAAAAATTGTTAAGACTCAAATTCTATACTCAAAAATCTCAAAAAATCAAATAAATGTTTCAGGAACTGAACAACCACCACACAATCACTGACTAGCTAACAAACACCAACCAAAACCCAAAAAACCCTTGTCACAAACCCTAGTCCAACATATCAACCAAACAAAAAATTCCAACAATCTCAACAACAAACTCACATAACAATATACTCATATTTTCTAACCAAGTCAAGTTCTTCAAACCAATTACTTCAACAAACACTTATAAAAAACTTCACAAACAATAACTCATTCTTCTCAAACCTAACAATTTTTCACACAACCAAGCTCAACAAATTATAAAACAAGTTAATCCAACTCTCAAACCAAAACAAGCATAAACCAACAACCTCAAAAAACCACAATCAAGCTTCTCTCCAATATATTAGAAATCAATCACCCAAACAAGTCAATGAGAATATTACCCATACTTGATCAAGTAGTTGTCCATAAAAAGTCAAACCAACACACTTTCAAATATTCCATCAACCACAAGAGTTAGAGACTTGAGTAATATCACAACAATAAAAATAATATCCCAATAACACCTATTTACTCCTACTCAATAAAATCACCATCTCTCATAAAAATAAATCAAACTCACTTTTAAACCTTACAAAACCAAAAACCTACACACACCTTATTCTCTTAAAATTAATAAAATACCCTTAAAAAGATTCCAATTATATAAATCACCCTCAAAAATAAAACCCAAAATTTCCCATTTTTAGCCAACAAACCCATCTCCAAAAAAAAAAAAAATATAAAATAATCTTTCAGATTCACCCCCATTACAACCTTATCAAACCACCATCCCCCCAACCCAAAACCACCATAATCCTTCATAAAGCCTTCAAAAATAAACCTTCTCCTCAAAAAACAAACAATACCTCCAATTCCAACAACAACACTACTTGCCTATACTCACCCCTCTCCTCTTTACATTACCAAACCTCAAACAAACCCTTTGCCTAAAACAAAAACAAAACTGATAATTCAAGATTATATAACCCTTATCACAACATCAAATAATGAACACTTTAATTAAAAAATAAAAAAGACCAACCAAGTTTAATAATAAACCAAACCTCTAACACAACCGTATAAAAAAATATATAAAAAAACCCTGAATTTAAATAATTATGAAAATTATTAAACCTCTTTTAACCTTTGCAATAACAATGTTATTATAAACAAACCAACCATGTCAATAATATTAAAATATTATGGACCTTTTTCCTTTCACTTGACGATGAATTTCGGTGACTTGGGACTATTTCGCCAAATTCCTTGAGATGAGTGATAACTCTATCAGGTGACATCAATGACAACTTTGACTTAGAGGACTCAAAATATCCAACAGTTTGAAAGTAGAATATCTTAATTCATATGATAGGAAATGAGTTATGATTCACCTGAGTTGGAATAGGAGTTTTAGTGGATGTATTGATAGTTGGGCAACCTAATAAGGAATTTTAGAGTGAATAACTATAGGTTTACAATCCTTTTTGTGTTTTTGTGATGGGCTTGGCATGGGTGCTAGTTGTAAAACTTGTGGAGAATTAGATGGTTGTAGGTAAGCCTTGTTGTTCTCCTGAAGGATGCATTCAGAGTAGAACCTAATAGAAGCTAGTTGACATGCTTAGTACAATTTGAGTCCTTGATAGATAACTTAGACTATCATCTAGTACATCTAATTTTGGATTGAAATGAGGAATAAATTATGTTGAGCGAACCATCATGACTATTTCTTAGTACAAGTGGAGCGGGTGAAGATTAAATTTCTTAAATATACCTTAACTATTTTAGAATCGGCTCTCAAGGAGCAAGCCTCATGTTGGTGTAGATACTGGAAAACATTGTGCGAATAATATGGATCTATTTATATATTTGGGATGTTAGTTATATTTGGATGATATGATGCTACCCAAAACTTAATAGCCAGTTTATGATTGTTGAACTATTGGTGGAGCTGAAAAGTGTTTGACACGTTTACAGTTTGGAAAGTAGAGAACTCCTTGAGGTTATAATAGGGAAAGTTGGACTCTTGTTTACTATTAATGTGATTATATTTCATAGTATATTAGTAATAGTATTGAAATATTGGAATGAATAAGGAAATCATACTCTGTGGAATCAAGTATTGATGTTTCTGGTAGATTTATTATTATTTAAAAAAAATGGATTTGGGCTCTGTGTTGCTAAATCCAAAGTTAAAACTTTTAGAGAGGTGAAAGTTTTCCTTGTTTTAGTATATGATATCAGGATGGGGTTTTATACCTAGATATACTACTTGAGAGTATATGGAAATATGGTTTGTTTTTGTAAATTCTTAAAGAAGGATCTTGTTATATTTTTATGTTACATTGTGATGTTTGCAATGGAAATTGAGTTTTATTATTGTAAGAATTGGTATTAGTATGTGAACCCATGGTGGATATTGGAATGTACTTGATTATGAAAGAGGTGTGCCATTTGTATTTTATTAAAAGGATTGTATGTGGATAAAAAAGGTGCTGAGTTACCTTTGGGTTTTCAAAAACCAAATATATGGTCAACTTTATTCATAAGGGTTAAAGGAATGACCTGTATTGTAAAGTTGATAAGACTTAGGCTCTCCTTGTTGTTGTCAATGCAATAAGGTAGAATCTACCTGATGTATGGTATTTTTGAAACAATAATAAGTTATAGGGAAGGATATTTAGTGTTAGGTTTTTCCCATAAGGTGTTTATTCTAGGGTAAATGAATTGTTGTGGAATGTATTGTGAAATATTTCTCTTAGTGATTGTTTTGTTAAATGCTCATGGTTTAATAAGTTTTCCTTTAATCATAACTTAGCTCTTTATGGTAATGGTGTTACTAGGTTATGCATTTTATTCAGTAAAATAATCTATGGAATAGTGTATAACAAGTATGGTGGCTTAATATGGTCAATGAACTTGAATGTGTTAATTACACCATTTTATATATGTCATAAAGAACCATGTTAGAAGTAGCTATCCTAATTATAAAATTATGGAAAGAAGGAAAGTAATTGCTATGAGCTAATAATTGGGCTTATGTAGAATAATGCCTAAAGCATTAGTAATTTTATTAGAAATCATATATTGTTATTCAACAAATGAGAAAAGTAAGAGGCTTATAACGATTTGACTAGCTCATCGAAATATGAGAATGATAGTTGGTTTCCATATGATTAAGCTTCTACTTAGATAGAATTATGTAGGGTGAGATAACTAGCGTGCTCTTTTCTATGGAATGAAAAGAGGCAAGTTAGCTCGTTGGGGAAATAATGAGAAGGATAACTTGCATACAAAGTTTAAGCTCCTAGTGCACTTACATAGATAGAAATATGTAAGTTGTGGGGATGGGTGTGCCTCAAAGGAAGGACTATGCAAAAATCTAGTTTGGGGATGATTAGATTTTAAAGTGAGAGTTTGCTAAATACTTAATACCTATTTGTATGCACTACTTAATAGGGTATTATAAAAGATATAAAAAAATTAGTTGAGGGAAATTGGGTTATGATATTTGGTATCAAAGCACTTGGTTCATAGGGATAAAATTTTTCTTGTGCAAGATAGAGTGCAATAAGATGTAGATTGTGTAGAGACTATACCTATAAAAATAGTGTACCTATCAAAAGTAGACCTTGATTGTCTAGTTTGAATAACTAAGAATATAGTTTCTAGTAGGAGAGGTAATTCAAGGATGAAAATTGTGAAACTGACTCCTCCTATCTCTTCTATGTGTGGCCAAGGACAATGTCACCTAAGAGAAGGAGAGGGAGTGTTGCCCCATTGACTAGGAAGACATGGAAAAATAATATAGAGGTTGAGACACTAGATATAGGTATAGATGCTCCTAATAATGAGAGGGAGGATCTTACTACAATAGTTGCCTTACTAAGGGAATATATGGAAACACAAAAACAACTATTGGAGGCTATAGTGAATCAAGATTCACAAGCTAGAAATCCTAGAGTATGACAGGAGAATGAGGTCCAGTCAAAAGTATAATAGGCTAGAATTTGACTTGATGCAGAACTGGGCAAAGACATGAAACACCTAAAGTCCTCCAAATTCAGTGGAGAGGAAGATGCTGATAAAGTTGAAGTTTGGTTGAAGGAGATAGAGACTTTTTGTAATATAAATAACTATTCCACTAGAACCCAAACATCTTATGTCACTCTACACCTACAGGGTGTTGGCTTGGATTGGTGGGAAACATTTAGCAAGGAAAAAGAAATTTTAGCAATGGTAGTTGATCTCAAATGGGAAGAATTTGTAGTATATTTCAAAGAAATATTCCTCATTGAACATTTCTACACCAAGAAATTTGAGAAATTCATTAATGTTAGATAAGGGAATAAGACAATGTAAGTATATTACTAGAAATTTGTCAAGTTACTGAAATATGTGCCTACATACAATGAGAAGATGAAAGTTCATAAGTTCATTCTAGGAGAAGATCCTAGAGTAGGGCATGAAGTGAACATGCAAGAACCTAGTACTCTTAAAAAGGCCTATGATCTAGCCAGGAAGGCTAAAACTTATCTCAATCCTTACTTCAATTATCCAGGGGTATCTAAGTAAGATAAAGAGACTTTGAGAAAAAGAAATAGTACATGATTCATGAAGTGGAAAGGTGAGCAAGCAAACAAAATATCCTCTCAGTATGATAGAATAAATGATAGGAAGAAAGGGATGTTTAGGAAGAGGTTCCAAGAAAATAACCATAATCCTAACAATCACAACAATGGGAATAATAGATCATCATAGTAGGATCAAGACAATCCTCCACTAGCAGTGAAAATAGACGATGGACAAAAGCAAAAAATACATACAAGGCCTAAAGAAGTATGTTATGAATGTGGTAGTCCACATTATATCAACAAATATGCCTTAAAAGTAGGATCAAGTTTGAAGGGAAAATAACCTGCCTATAAAGAACCAACACAAGATTTACACAGTAATAAGGAGTCAAAATTTGGAAGGACAAGCCACTCCATTGATGATAAAAGGTAAGATCTTTGGTAGAAATGTTATAATTTTGATTGATAATGGTACGACAGATAGCTTTGTTTCCACTATATTAATTAAATATATATCAGAAAGACTAGGAATCTTGGCACATGGGTGGAAGGTCGAGTATGGCTCAGGATAGACCTACTCTATAGATCAATATTATCCTATGATTAAAATTATCCTACCTAGTGGTACAATTGTAGATTACCTTTATGTAGCATCACTACATGCTTTCGATATAGTTCTAGGAATGGATTAGTTACAATCACATAAGGTTATAATCAATTTATAGGATAGATGGATTGAATACTTGAAATATGGTAGGAAGGTATAGAGGGTGTACAACTTGCAAGGTGCCTTTTGACCCTAGATCCTCTTCGCAATGCAACTTAAGAAGGCAATGAAGAGAGGAGGAACAATTTTTTAAGTGAAGCTAAATGAAATAGAAGATAAAAATAAGGAAAAGGTTTTTGAAAAATCCTAGTGCTATAGGAGTTCAAATATGTATTTCCAAAGGAATTACCTTGATTACCACCTAAATGTAAAATTGATTTCATAATAGAACTTCAACTGGAAACAAAGCCTATTCATAGATATCCTTACATAATAAATCCAATTGAGATGTGAGAGCAAAAAGTACATTTATAAGGATTGTTGGAGAAGGGATTAACTAGACCAAGTGTGTCACCATGGGGTGCATCAGTTTTGTTTATCAATAAAAATGATGGTTCCTTATGACTATGTATAGTTTATAGGATGTTGAACAGGGCAAACATTAAAAATAGATATCCTCTACCTAGAATTGAAGACCTCTTCACTCAGCTTAAAGATGCCACTATCTTCTGAAAATTTGATTTGAATTTAGGATACCACCAATTGAGGATCAAAGAAGAGGATACACATAAGATAGCTTTTAAAACTTGTTATGAATATATTGAGTTTACTATATTACCTTTTGGTCTATCAAATACTCTAGTAGTATTTATGAACTTGATGAATAACATCTTCAGAAAGCTTTTGAACTAATTTATTCTTATGTTCCTAAATGATATTATGATATATTTCCACAATAAGTCAGAGCATTAAAAACACCTTAAGATAGTTCTAGAGCTACTAAGGAAGAATAAGTTGTTTGGAAATTTGTTAAAATATGAACTTTATGTGTTGAAAGTGCAATATTTAGGGCATATTGTATCAACATAGGGGATCATAGTAGATCCTAAAAAAGTAGAAGCTATATTGAATTAGTCTTTGCCAACCAATGTGATGAAAGTCTAGATTTTCATGGGTTTGACTAGATATTATAGGAATTACGTGAAGGACTACACAAGGATAATTGTTCCAATAACTAACCTTTAGAGGAAGGGAAAAGAATTTCTTATAGATGGATAAATGTGAGGGAGTGTTAGATCTACTCAAATTAAGACTCACTTCTTCTTCCATACTAAAGGTACTAGTTCCTCAGGGTAGTTTTTTGTTTGTACATATGCATTATTGGAAGGTTTGGGAGGAGTTATCTCACAATATGAAGTGGTAATATCATATAAATATAGGAAACTAAAATGACATGAGGTCAATTATGCAATCCATCATTTGGAATTGGTAGTGGTGGTATTTGCTCTCAAAATTTGGTGACACTATTTGATAGGGAGACCCTTTGAGTTGAGAACAAACCATCAAAGTTTGAAGTATATATTTACTCAACCTTTGCTAAATGCTAGGTAGAGAAGGTGGATGGAATTTCTCATTGAATATGATTTTGGTATTGAATACATCAAAGGGAAGGAAAATAAGGTTGTTGATGCACTCAGTAGGAGAAGATACATAGTTGTCTTATCTTGCATCCATGTAGACTTGATGGAATAGGTTAAGTAAATGCAACAACAAGATGTGTTTTATGATAAAATATAGGAAAGAATGGAAAGGAAACCCAATGAAATTAAGGATTGTAGTGTCAAGTATAGTTTCTTGTGTTTTAAGGATAGGTAATAATTCTTGAGATCGAGGATTTGAAGAAAATGATCATGAATGAAGCACATAAATATCCATATTCTGCTCACCCAAGAGGGGCAAAAATGAGAGAGAATATGAAGAAAATATTCTATTGGCCAGGAATGAAGAGGGACAACTAAATTTGTCACCCAATGTCTTGAATGCCAAAAAGTGAAGGTAAAAAATAGACATCTTGTAAGACTATTGTACCCTCATAAAGTACTAACAAAAAAATGATAGATGATTTCAATGGATTTTATTGTAGGGTTGCCAAAAACTAGATTCCAGCATGATGCAATCCTAGTTGTGGTTGACAGATTCACCAAGGTTGTACATTTTATATCCAAAAATACCAAGGATGATGTTGTGATTGTGGCTAATAGATTTGCCAAGGAAATATTCAGGCTTCATGGTTTTCTAAAAGTGATCATTTTAGATAGAGACTCGAGATTCACAATTGAGTTTTGGTAAGCCTTACATCATGCCATCGATACCGGGCTAAACATCAACTCTACATAACACCCAAAAATTGATGGATAAACTAAAAGGGTGAACCAGGTGTTGGAGGATATGATTTGCATGTATTTTCTGGACTAGAAGATCCATTGGGAAGATTACCTACACTTGGTAGAATTTACCTACAATAACAGTCACCATTCAACCTTAGGCATGGCTCCATTCAAAGTTCTATATGGTAGAAGGTGTAGAAAACCATTATCATGGGATAATCCAGAGGATCAAATTGTACTTAGACCAAACATAGTTATGGAAATAGAGCAACGGTTAAGAATAATCTAAGAAAGGCTTAAGAAAGATGTAGATCGTCAGAAAAGTTATGTTGATATTAAAAGATCACCAAGAGAATTTATAGTAGGTGAGAGAGTGTTTTTTAGGGTGAGGCCAAGGAAGAGTGCAATCAAATCCACAAAACTAGATTCTTATTTTGTTGGACCCTTTGAAATAACAAAAAAGATCAATCCTATAGCATATCAACTTGCCTTACCACCTAGTTTGTCAAAGAAAATATGTTTCTAATCTTGATCATGTGTGGGAATTTTCTAAACTAAAATTGGGGATCCAGAGGCTATAGATATTCGACCATTAAAAATCCTTGAGTTTCATTCCAAATCAATGAGGAAAGGAACTTTGAAATAATGTAAAGTCTAGTGGACTGCTACTTCGAAAGGAATACTACTTGGAAAAAAGTAGCGGACATGCAAAATAATTTCCCGTACCTATTTGAAAATTCTATGTAATTGTTGTTTTATGTTTAGATATTGATGAAACACAAAGGATTGTGTTAAGCCTAAGCGAGGTAGGATGTCATGACCCACCCTTGGTAGACTTTTATTTGGATGGACTTATATTTTTGCTATGATGCTTTATCGATGGAATGGTTGTCTAATTCATTATTTTTATGCTGAACATATATATTTTATAAGAAAATATAATGCTACTAACTAATTTACAATTGGTTGTAGAAAGTGACCTTTCATGGTCGAAAGAAAGACATAATCAGTACAAAAAAAATACTTTTAAAAGTTGATGAGTAGTTTACTTGTCAAATAATCAAATAACTTGGATGAATGTATCACCATAGAGCTATATATTATGCTTTGTAAAAAAAGAAAATTATATATCAAGTTTAATATAAAACTTGTTTATTGCATGACTATTTATTTTGGAAATGGAATTTTGCTTAATATGTATAGAAATCTTGGTTAAATAATAAGAGAAATTGTCTAACTACTTGGTTTGTTGTTACTAGGATAAAAGTGGTAAAGTAATGATGGTGTTTGTCATTAATGCTAGCAAGGGGTAAGAAAGGGTTGAATACTTCCTTGAGAGAAATATTGAGTAAGGATTTTTTATTTAATATCTCTGAAGTAAAACACTCACACTCACCAACAATGTTCCACGGTTAAGGGCAACAAAAGGGGATGAGTTATGATTTGGGAGTGGTGTGAACAAAAAAAAGGAAACAAAGAGATGGAGAGATTTTTCGATGGCAAGATCAAAATCGACAATGAGGAGTGACCATAAACGAAAATTGAGCAAGGGGAGATCCTGTCAATTGTGGTTGAAAGACTATGATAGTAATCTTGCTTGATACTATCAGGTAGGCTCGATAAATATTATTTTAGTTATATAAGAGTTGATGATATTTTCCAAGTGATCACAATTGGTTTATATCTTTGAAAGTGGTATGTTTAGTAGTTAAGAACTCTATTCTTTGGGAAGTCTCAACCTATTTCTTTTAGTAAGCCTTTCGTATAAGTTGAATTTAGGAAAGTTGTCTTTGTGGAAAAATTTATTAAGAGCATATACGTTGATTGGTTCTAGTTATCTATTATGATTGGGTGATAGGAGTTTGAGAGTAGCATCTCTTAATTTAGATGATTTAAAATGAGTTCTAATTCACCTAAGCTAGAATAGGAGTTTCAATGGATGTATTGATAGTTGGGAAAGCCAATAAGGAATTTTAGAGTGAATAACTATAGGTTTATAATCCTTGCTATGTTTTTGTGATGGGCTTGGCATGGGTGCTGGTTGTGAAGCTTGTGGAAAATTAGATGGTTGTAGGTAAGCCTTATTATTATCTTAAAGGATGTGTTTGGAGTAAACCTAATAGAAGTTGGTTGACATGCTTAGTGTAGTTTGAGTTCCAAATAGATAACTTAGACTATCATCTAGTACATCTAATTCTGGCTTGAAAGGGGGAACAACTTGTGTTGAGTGAACCATAGTGACTACTTCTCAGTATAAGTGGATCAAGTGAAGATTAACTTTATTAAATGTACCTTAATCATTTTAAAATCGGCTCTCAAGGAGCAAGCCTCATGTTGGTGTAGATATCGGAAAATATTTTGCAAATAAGATGGATTTGTTTATACATTTGGAATGTTAGTTATCTTTGGATGATAGATACTATCCAAAACTTAACAGCCAATTTATGATTATTGAATTATTGGTGGAGCCGAAAAGTGTTTGATACGTTTA
The DNA here is from genome assembly GCA_028583015.1 of Wollemia nobilis. Lineage (NCBI taxonomy): Eukaryota > Viridiplantae > Streptophyta > Pinopsida > Araucariales > Araucariaceae > Wollemia > Wollemia nobilis. The sequence continues at coordinate 85,835 of JAQPPZ010004118.1, forward strand.
CAGTTTGGAAAGTAGAGAACTCCTTGAGGTTATAATAGGGAAATTTGGACTCTTGTTTACTATTAATGTGATTCTATTTCAATGTAGATTAGTAATAGTATTGGAATATGTGAATGAATAAGGAAATCATACTCTATGGTATCAAGTATTGATGTTTCCAGTAGATTTATTATTATTAAAAAAATAGATTTGGGATCTGTGTTGCTAAATCCAGAGTTAAAACTTGTAGAGAGGTGAAAGTTTTCCTTGTTTTAGTATATGAGATCAGGATGGGGTTTTATACCTAGATATACTGCTTGAGAGTAGATGGAAATGTGGTTTGTTTTTGCAGATCCTTAAAGAAGGGCCTTGTTAAATTTTTATGTTACATTGTGATGTCGATGATGGAAATCAGGTTTTATTATTGTAAGAAGTGGTCTTATGATGTGAACCCATGATGGATATCGAAATGTACTCAATTATGAAATATTTGTGCCATTTGTATTTTATTAAAAGGATTGTATGTGGATAACAAAGGTGCTATGAGTTACCTTTGTTTTTTTTTAAATATATGGTCGACTTTATTCAAAAGGGTTAAAGGAATGACCCGTATTGTAAAGTCGATAAGACTTAGGCTCTCCTTTTTTATGTGAACATAATAAGTTAGAATATACCTGATGTATGGTATTTTTTAAATAGTAATAAATTATGGGGAAGGATTTTTAGTGCTGGATTTTCCCCATAAGGGGTTTCTCCTAGGGTAAATGAATTGTTGTGGAATGTATTGTGAAATATTTCTCTTAGTGACTATTTTGTTAAATGCTTATGGTATAATAAGTTTTCCTTTAATCATAGCTTAGCTCTTTATGGTAATGGTGTTACTTGGTTATGCATTTTATTCAATAAAGTAATATATGAAATAGTGTATAACAAGTACAACGGATTAATATGGTCAACGAACTTGAATGTGTTAAGTACACAATTTTATGTATGTCATGAAGAACCATGTTAGGAGTAGCTATCGTAATTATGAAATTTGAAAGGAAGGAAAGTAATTTCTATGAGCTAATAATTGGGCTTTTGTAGAATAATATCTAAAGTATTAGAAATTCTATTAGAAATCCCATTGTGTTATTCCACAAATGAGAAAAGAAAGAGGTTTATAACAATTTGACTAGCTCATCTAAAAATGAGAATGGTGGTTTCCATACACTTAAGCTCCTACTTAGATAGAATTAAGTAGGATGAGATAACTAGAGTGCTATTTTCAATGGAATGAAAAGAGGCAAGTTATCTCATTGGGGAAATAACAAGAAGGGTAACTTGCATACGAAGTTTAAGCTCCTAGCGCACTTACATAGATAGAAATATGTAAGTTGTGGAGATGGGTGTGCCTCAAAGGAAGGACTATGTGTAAATCTAGTTTAGGGATTATTAGATTTTAAAGTGAGAGTTCGCTAATACTTGATACCTATTTTTACGCACTACTTAATAGGGTATTATAAAAGATATAAAAAAATTAGTTGAGGGAAATTGGGTTATGACAAGAAGCATTAATGAGATAACCTTCATGACTTAAATATAAAATTTAATGATATCCTTGAGTTTTTTACCTTAAAAATATAAGGAAACACTGTAATGGTTAGAGTTGTGATGCAACTTGAGTCCATATTTAACCAGGTTCTAATACAATTATTCATTTACTTTAGAATGTTATAAAAATATAAATATCTACTAGGAACAAAGAGTTTAATATCTACTAGGAAGCATTTTGCATCTAACATGTTACATGCAAGTGTTCAAAGCATACAATAAGCCTAAGCTAATCACTATCATAAATAGAATTGAGTATAACTTAATAAATTAATTTCACTTTTTTAAGCAAATTAAGATGATCTTAATAATATTTTTCAAATCAATCGATCAAGCAATAATAAAAGATTGATGTTTAAGTGCATTGGTATCTTGGAATATGTGGTGTTTAAGCTTCTCTTAAAGTCACTTAACCTTGACCTAAATGTAACTTGTATTTGGGTATAGAAACCCCATTATAATCACCATTTTAACTATTGGCTAGATTGAATATATTGTTTGATAATGAGATTATATGGTGTCCATATACACCCCATATATTATGTGCATTGCTTTATGTATTTATTTTTTTAGTAATATTGGATAATATGTTGATTTCATTCATTTTTAAAATATTTATAAAATCTATTTGGCTAGTATAGCTTCTTCTAAGGGAAAATCTATTTAGAGTAGCTATGACTATTTTATTTATGTAACACTTCTTTTTATTGGAATGAAGTTCAATCAAATGTTCTTTGTTCCCTTCCTCACTCATCCCTTTTAATAGTTTAATTTTTCTTTTTTTTATTTCTATTTTCTAATACATTATTGTTGTTGGTATTATGCTCTTAACCTACATGTAATACAATCTAGTGAACCAAAAATCCATCAATAGTAGGAGTTTGCTCTTCACATATACATTTGCAATATAATGAATAATAAACTAGTTTATGTATTTAAAGTACTGCTATACCATGTTCCATTTTTCATATATCCATACAAGTGAGGTGGTAGATAAGATAGCAATAAATTTTTAGTATGTACAACTAACATGGAAATACATAAATGTGATATGACATGACATGTGGTAATTGATAACATAATGATGCAAGTGTTGATATGGTAGTCCATATAAGTGATGTGGCATAACACTTTGTAATTGACTTAGGTATTGACATAAGTGTTGATATAGGAGGTGAAGAGAGGACCACCATGGTAGATCATATAACATTTGGTGCATATAAATATGACATCAACTAATTAGATTCTACCAAATCATCAAACTTGATAACTCATTCCTACAACTAGTAGCCAACTTTGCAAAGCATAAATTTTAGATCAAATTAGAATATGAAAAGTTGTATAGTGTGGCTCATAGATCAAAGAGCTAATCATAGCATGAAATGTGATGCAATCTAGTTTATCGGTATTTTTTTTAATGGCCTACACAATTAGCTCATAGGTTGTATCCCTTAATTATGACAAGTGGTATCATGCAATTTGATTGTATGCTATCTACTTAGTGTATACTTGGGACCATTTTAGCTACTCATGGAATGATACATGACAACCTCTCATTCCCTACCAATAGTAAAAAAAAATTCAAAGGCTTTAGAGGCATTTTGTGTAATTTTGGGGCTAAACTTCTAGGGGCCATAACTTTTGTATATAAAAACATTAAGAGCTTTCTTTCAAATGACATTATTTATCAATATCTATGTATTGGTGGTGATTTATCTTGTTAAAAATGCATGTAATATTTTGTACTTTAGTAGGATAGTTATAGGTCACCATGGCCTTTCTTGAGTTCTCCAAACTATGCTACTTGGAGGATCAAGATTGAAGCTTTGCTCTAAAGTAAGGGGTTACTCAAATATATGAATAAATAACATTGTGCAACTTATTCTAAAAATGAAGTAGGTCTATAGAGATAAGGTTGATGTTTATGGTGTGATAGCCCTTCATGTTTAAAATATCTATGAAAAACCATGGAACCCATAAGGTGATGATAATTTTTATATTGATTCCATACAAATTAATAAGTTGGAAGTTGATCTTGCAACTTTGTCCATAGTCTCATTTGATAATTTTGATAAGTATATTAGTCACTTAAAAAACCTTAAGAAGATATCCAAACTATAAAATTATTATCTAAGATGATAGAAAAGAATATGAATCTATGGAGAGAGGAAAAAAATATTGAACTATTGAATATTGCCTTCACTTATATTTTGGAGACATGAGATAGTTGTTGTATTTGAGATGCTTCATGTGTACTTTTCCAACTCTTCTATAACACCAATTGATGAGGTATTCAAGTACTTTTTGTATCACCAAGCTAGAATATAAAGGCATAAGGGTAATTATATGATCAATTAGGCCCATCCAAAGAAATTTGTTTCCAAATCTCAAAATGAGAAGAATCTCGAGAAGCCTTTAAAAATCCAATATGTGAGTTTTTCAAAAGGACATAAAGCAAAGTATTTTTGAATTTGCATCAAGAATCTTGAGGAAGTAGCAAGAAATAGGAGTGTTGATGTTTCTCTCTTCTATGCATAGGTTGATGACAAGTTTGATGGAGAAACCTCACAAGCATAGTAGTTGTTCATTCAACATATTGGACATCCACTTCTTCTAATGAGTGGATTATATATTTAGGGGAATCTAAATACATGATAAAAAATAAGCATTTCTTATAGGGATAAAATAAATCATATTAAGGGGAGTGTGTTGTTATTGGAGATGATTCTTCATTGCAAGTTATAGTATGTGGAGAAATCAACATTGGAGCTTCTTTTGATGAGGTAATTCATGTTCTTAATGTTGATCCTAACCTCTTGTTTATTTATTGCATTACTCTATTGGAGAATATTACATTATTTGTACATGCTAATGTACCCCCATGGTACCTATGGTACAATGTAAATATTAGAATATAGTTTGAGTCTATAGTTTAGGAGAGTGATTTATATTCCCTTTTATGTAAGTGTCTATGTGTAGGATATACACAAGTGCCATGTAAGTAAGAGTGCAAGTGTGTAATGAGATAAAGTGCACAAGTATCATGTAATTAAATGTGCAAATATATAATATAATAAAATACACAAATATCATATATTAAGGGTGCATGTAGAACTACATAAGTGTTATAAAGTTAAGTATACAAATAAATAGAAAGTCATGAATCATGTATACAAGTGGTAAGATGAGAAGCCAAAGGTCATGTGAGGCTTGTCTTATATAAATAATAGAAAAGGTTACAACTCTCGAATATGTGAGGAGTGCAATGGTCAAGTATTGAAGAGTCATATTTCTAAGGTTATATAATGGAGATAAAGCTCCATGAAATGTATCTAGAAAATGTATGAAACATTCAAGCATGAATATTGAATCTTGTATGCATATTTTGAGCAATTCTATTGTAAGTGTTCTTCATATTATTGCATAAATGATTTTGGTCATTTATATTCATATTTATCATTTTTATAAATATTGTTATTAATTATGTTGGCCATATTATATATTGATTGCTCTTATATTTGAGTCTAATCTAGATTAAAAATATTGGGACCTAATATAATCTTGCTTAAAATACAATAGTGGTATCAAAGCTACTTTGAGTAGACTATATTGATAACATTAGAGTAAATATTCAATGTGAATTTATATTCAAGAGTCACGTGAAGAAAACATAGACTCAAGTTGCTACAAATTTCAAATTTGTAGATTGATAAAGGTCCTATGCCAGAGTCTTTCCACTTTAAAGGAAGTGAAGACTAGGAATCCATTCAAAGGATTGAAGAATTGATAGAGGGAATAAATAAAAGTCACCCTAAATTATATGTTGGAGTCTTTCCACTTAGCCTAAATAATTGATTAAGGGGACAAATTAATAGTCATCCTATTTTTTGTTTGGATTCTCTTTGAAGATAGAGAACCACATATTGAGTGGCCAAAAGCCACTTGAGATATTTTAGTGCTTTACATTTTGGGTATATTTTGACCCTGACTAGATAACCCACTTATTGAGTTTTAATCTCAAGAAGGTTGAAAATATATGTGAAGAACTCAAAAAAGTACTTGAGAAGAAATAAATTGGAAAAATTAAAGCAAGTACTTGAGAATAAATATTTGAAGAACTTAGGAAAGTACCTGAGAAGAAAAAAACTGAAGAACTCAAACAAGTACCTAAGAAGAAATATATTTGAAGAACTTGGGAAAGTACCTAAGAAAAGAAAGAAGATATTAGAAAATATCATGAAACATCTAAGAAGAAAAGAAAAGAAAAGGTAGGGAAAGATAATCAAAGGAGTATATTGAGGCACCATTTCCTATGAGATAGACTAGTTTATTTGAAGGGCAACTATAATGTTCAATCCAGTTGATGTAAGAGAAAAGGAGCACTGTCCAACCAACAACTATTGAAATAGTGTTATCTAGCGAGTGGATGTAGAGAGTGTGTTATTCACTAAAGCACTCAGTCTAGCTAGTGGATGTAGAGAAAGTATTGTCCCCTAAAGCACTTAGGTCATCTAATAGATGTAGAGAGCATGCTATCATTTAAAGCACTTAGAATAGCCAAGGAACATTGAATCAATGCATTAAATCCTAAAGCAATGAACTAGACCATCCATGGAATATTAAGAGGCTCAACCAAGGTATCATTAACTCTTGAAGCATCATACCAAACCTTCGGGATGTTAAAAGGTTCAAGTAAAGCATCATCTATGAAAATATGTATTAAAAAGGTGGAATAAGTGAGTTTTTTGAAACATTTGTATACATCATATTTTGTAATATCATATTCTAGTTAATGCAATCTATAATACCTCTATGAGCATTGTAGTAACATCTTTAGTAGAAAATAATCAATGCATTATAGGCACGATAATTAGAATGTGTGTTTCAAAGCTAAGAAGGGTTAAGTTTATGGTCAACTTGACTTAATCTACCAGGAGGAAATTGTTGAGTGATAATTTTTCCCAATTGCAAAACCATACTCACAGTCAGGTTATTGTTGGAAAACCCTCTCTTGCAAAGAAATTTAGAATTTCTCCAAGGTTTTTATTTGCTTAATATGTGCTTGATTGTTTGTGAAAATACTAAAATGTGTTGAAATACCTTAGAGGTGCAAGTAACTATTAACAAGGGGCATGTGGTTTAGTATTGATTTGATTTGTAATAATTTTGTTGCTCATGTGATTGTTAAAAATGTGTATTTATTGATTCACTATCTACTTTGAAATAATGACTCCAGAACGGTGATTTAATCCATTTTATCTCAAATTTTTTAAGTAGATTTTATCTTCTTTTGTTAAGATTTATTTGAGCATGAAATAAAATGACTAAATCTAACTTTGAAATGTGAATCCTAGAATGGTGATTTAATTCATTTTATCTTCTTTGTTAAACAAATTTTATCTTGCTTTGTTAAACAAATTTTATCTTGTTTTGTTAAGATTTGTTTGAGCATGAAATAAAATGACTAAATCTAACTTTGAAATGTGAATCCCGAAATGGTGATTTAATCCATTTTATCTTGCTTTGTTAAACATATTTTATCTTTCTTTGTTAACAACTTTTATCTTGCTTTGTTAAACAAATTTTAAAATGATAGAACCTGTGGGGTGCAAGAATTATTATTTTTTTTTTTTTAAATCTTAATAAATACCTTAATTAAATGTGTCCAAATAATTTAACATATTAGCCTTAATAGAAAATTTATTTGGATGCTCTAATTACTTCAAAACCCCCATTGTTGATTATAATGCAAAATGATATAACCTTTTAGGGCTTTGAGTGCTTTATGGAATTTAAAAAAAATAAAATGGAAAATAAATAAAGACAAAAGCTAAGGTTAGAGGGAAAAAATGATAAAAATCTGAAATAAGATGAAAACAAAGTGTGAAAAAGTGATCAAAGTGAGCTACTGTAAATTAATCCCTCCTATTCTACAGAAAATGGAAGATCATGAATACTAAAACCAAACCACGAGACCTGAATCCACACAATCTAAATCTGGTTAAGTGCAAGAGTCTGAGAAAAAACATGTATTAAAAATATTAAATGATGCTACCATATCCATGCATAAAACACCATTGAATAAACTCAATACATGTGTGAGAAAGATATGCAATAAAAATAAATTATATTCAAAACCTTCTTTGGCTGCATACAAGGTGAGAAAAATTGTTTGGCAGTAGCTTCAAATCCTTCCAATCCTCTTCATGCCTTTTGCTCCAAAAAATTCCAACCTCCCTTCTATCCACTACCATGGATATTTAAAACTTCAAAAAACTTTTCATTTTCCTCTTCCTACTATCGAGTTGCATAACACTTCTTCTAACGTTACATGCACCTTTACCTTCGGATTCTCTTTCAATGAAGTTTCAATATTCCACATATGCCAAGATTTAAATTCAATATCCCCTTGATTGAGCGTACATTTTAATTGACCTTAATCAAATTTTTGGATATTTAGCACCATGTGGGTGGTCAATACATAATGGTTATTGCAGCTGATTCATGACCCACATTATGACACCACATGTTTATCAACACTACATCCAAAATGGCCAAAGCAACAATGCACTCTTCTTCTCAAATGTAGTGTCATCCACATCACAAAGGGGGGATAAAAACCATGATAAAGCCTAAGGGAGACCACCATATCATGTCCTAGTCATCATTGTTCATCCTCTTTTGTTTCATCCCACTTCGTAATGGACTCCTCAATAGTTGTTTATCCACTTATCCTCATAACTGCTGCATCCCGTGAAGGCTAACATGTATTCATCCATGTACCTATCATCGACAACAACTCCAAATATAGTGTTTACTGATTGATCTACCAAGCTAGTTACCACCTAAAAAAATCTATTTACTTCTTGCAGTGTAAGATCCTTTCTCCTAGTAATAATTATAGATGATACTAGTGGTATGTTTGATTGATTTATCAATTAGGGGAGTTGATGTAGCTTGTTGTGTTGCTTCTTCTACATGGTTTTTACTAGATGACACACCCACTCCAAGCATTGTAGTTCTCAAATTATTCATAATAGCCTTAACATCTTCAAAGTATCCATTCACCAAACCTAAAATTTTTATTATATCCAATATTTATTATATTTTTTGTTATGAATATCTCATTTATTTTTTATTTATGTTGAGCACATTCACAAGGATAGGCATTATGGGATCGCACTCTATTATAATACCCTGATGATTTGGCCTTTGTTGGCATCCTTCCATAGGCATGAGCCTTGAATGATAACATAGAAAATCTAACGAAGACCTTTGAACATAGTGGTCATCCCTTTTACATCATCCGGAGTTTGATGAGAAAATTAAGTCCTACCGATGACAAACCACAACCGATGGCTCTCATAATAGGCTAAACAGATACATTCAAATCCATGCAGATTACGCATGATACTCCCTTGCATGTAATCCACTCGTAGGGGATATCTATCATCTAAATAATTCTCCATACGTGAGGTAAGGACTCTTTTCATCCACCAAAATATAGGTTAAGTCACAGTGGATCGAGATCTCAAAGCAGTGACCATGTCAGGAATGGTGTTCAAAATGATACTTTCATCACCAACAATGAACCAGATCGAGCCTGGACATAAGGAATAACGTCCATAAATCCAAAATCTAGGGATATGTCATTGTAGCTATCCCATCACTTCATCACAAGCATATTTATACCCTCTCTATCCATATTTTTCTCCATGGCTTAGATCCAACTACACAGTAATGTATGACTTTAACTTTATCGAGCTCCACGTTCTTTGAGTATTGGTGGTTAAATATTTAAACTCTATATCTGTTTGAGTGTGGTTGATACCACTAAGTCCATGCTATCACTGTAAATGACATTTCCATCCCCATAGACCTTACATACCCTGAGTAATGAACCCCACAAATGAAGATGAAAAACAATAGCCTCCATCTATCCTTCCATGGTGCGTAGAGATTCTTTGATGAGTTATGATGAGGATACCTCCCTAATTTAGACACGGTTCAATCAGAGCAAACCCAAGACATCTTACATTGAAAATGCCAATCCATACTTCGCCAATGGTGCCACTTTTGTATGCCAAGTGGGTTAGAGACCACTTAAGGCTAAATATGGAGTGTATTAAATTTTTGCCTTAGTTTGTAAACCAAAATGAATTTATATTTCAAGATTTAAAAGAATATCCTTTAATAGTGAGGTACATATGGATCTTTAGTGAAATGTTTCATTATTCCACCATCCACAATCTTAGTCCAAAATCTAAGAATGATTACTAAACAATTTTATTACATTTTCCTCAATTCCACTTGATTTCAAACCAGAAAATCCATCCTACATGACAAAGAAACACTATCAACAAATAAACTAGGAGTTACTAGCTATCACCAAATACTACCTCAATAAGAGGAACCAACCCAAAACACAACACTAAAAAATAAACCACAACCTAACCTAATGTGAGCTGAAAAGAAAGCAAAAATAAAAATCTTGCAAATGAGAGAAAAAGTGCCACATAAGGAAATTGCTAAATGCAAAAGCATGAAAACCAATAAGCTATGTATAATAATATATAATAAAAGTTAAAGGACTCCAATGGAAACTTGGAAATGGTAATTCTATTTTCTTCTAGGAGGATAAGTGGACTGGTGATAATCCTCTTATTCAGATTCCTATGTTTCAAAGGATTATCAACATAACTAAACAATTGATTGGTCCTTTAGTGGCTAATTCTATTTATTAAACGCCTTGTCAAACCTACAAGACATTGGAAATCGGATTGAAAGTCAAGCTGCTCTAGAATCTCTTCAGGAAGGAGATCTCCCCCGCAAAACACTATACTAAGGCTCATTGCTGCAAGGCTAATGGAGACTCTACCATTATTCATATATTCTTTTAACGATGAAACATACTTCTCTTTTGACCATTCCTTTTCTTTGGTGTGAGCAGCGAGCAAGTCTGAATACTGAATCCCACAACAGAGCAGAGCAAACAAGTAATCAAATCTTCAATTATTGGACAAAAAAAACCACACTTTCTTTGATTAAATTATTTATAAGCGTAGGTCCGAGGTGTAGACCAATTGGTTCATCCAAACCCCATAAGGGGGGCAGAGGTCCAAGGTTCAAATCTCGGGCCTCGCTGGACTGAACGCTTGTCCCTTTCCTGGTGCTTTCAGCGGCGTAAAAGGTTTAAAATGATTGTGGCATGGTGGTTATAGGGGCAGACTGCGCGAAGATCTGTGTGGCGGCTTCTGGGGCGGACAGTGCAGAATACTGTGGCGGCCATAAAAGCTGGACAGCCTGCCCGGATTCGTGGTGGCTACCGATTCCACCATGTAAATTCAAAAAAAAAAAAAAAAAATTATTTATAAGCCTCAAAATCAATTGAGGAGATGTACACGCAATTACGTACTACTGAACGAAGATAAGGAAGCACGTCACGCCCTTGAGCTTTCTACGAAGATAAGGAAGCACGTCACGCCCTTGAGCTTTCTGTCCTTCTTCCCCTAAATCGTTTAAAGTTTTATAAAGGCCCAAAAAACATATTTTTATTTCATCTGGTAAACATTCTACAATCGATGGATCCATCTGCACCAGCATAAAAGAAAAATGGAATTTAATATAGTGGGCACAGCTAATCTAACAAAATAATGAATGTTAATATGGAGGATTAACCTAATATAACTTGCGATCGAATTAAGTTGGAAATTTGGCGAAAAGGCATGCACCCTTTCACAGCTTCATTGAAAAGTTTTATCTGGTCAAGACATGCATAAAAGTCATAGAGGTCGTCCAAGATAACAGTAAGAATGGCGGCCTTTGCATAGGCGATTCTCCGTGCAGTTTCGAATATCACAACTGCAGCGCTAAAATATATGGCCGCTTCTCGATGCCTAGTAAACGCAACCTGCAATAGGCCGGAATCCTCGTACCTTCTTCAAGACACGCAATAACAAGTTGCAACGTCCCATTAACATATTTGTACACATAAAACAATACATCAAAAGACTGAGAAGGCTCACTCGTAACGAAGTTACCTTGTAATTTCTGAAATTTCTGATCTATATAATGCCTGCAGATTGTCGAAATCGAGCTTGGCCATCTCTAAATACTTGTCGTTGCCCACATATGGCATACTGAGGGAATTATATTTAATTTATTTGGATTAGCGCTACAACTACTCTACAAATAATAGTCTTTGAAATTGAGTGTGATCTGAAATTTCTGATCTATATAATGCCTGCAGATTGTTGAAATCGAGCTTGGCCAACTCTAAATACTTGTCCTTGCCCACATATGGCATACTGAGGGAAATATATTGAATTTATTTGAATTAGCGCTACGACTACTCTACAAATAATAGTCCTTGAAATTGAGTGTGATCTGATTTTATTTATATAAAACAGCATATTCAAAAAATTTTATCATACTGGTATAGTGTCTTCCCCAGCCACATATCGTCGGATCTAAACAGCTCCACGTTATTTCTCGTCGTCAATCTGGGAAGAGTTTTATCCCAGGGATGATCCAGGGCGTATTCAATCTGGATGAAGACGAAGATGAAAAAACTTACATGTTATACGCTATGCGATTTAGCTTAATAGCAAAATAAAGAGACATCAAGGTCTGCACCTCTCCTCGCAGGTTTTCTCTGATAGCCTGTGCCTGAGACAAGTCTTTGTATTCTAGAGATTTCGCCAAATGAACCTTCGACAGAGCATTTATCTCTTCCATGACCTTTTCACCTGGAAAGTTGATCTGTGAACATCTATACAAACTTAGTATATCGAATAATCCTCCTATGTGTTGATCACCAGAGAGGTTGGCCCCTGCTTTGATATTTTCCAGGGCGTCTGCCACAGTTAAAAAGTAAAGATTAAGATCAACTTGATTCTAAAAACTGAAAACCTCATGTTTTGGTTTGTATACCAGTTGAAATATGAAATCTAAATAAAAGTATACCTGCAGATACATCGTACCCGTTCATCCTCAGGAGTCTAAACCCAGTAGCAGTCATATCAATATCGGGAAAAATACTCTCCCTTCCGAATCCAATGCCCTTTTCGTCGTCCCAGTGGCTGAAAAAATCATTTATAAGAGAAATATTGTTTACAGTGGCATATTCCTATGATAAAATTTCATTCCCAATCTACTCGGGACTCACGACCCAGGAGTCGAGAGAGACTCACCTGTACACATAGTCCAGGGCTCGCTTGATTTCCGTTTGAAAATGTCGTTCAAGCCCCAGTCGCTCAACCGTATCCACGGCCCTCAAACGTTCGCAGATATCCAATGGATACATGCATGGCACTAACAAGGTGGACGTTTTAATTTAAGCATTGTATAGTAAAGTGAATATCTAATGCTTTAATAATGGTAGGAGATGAGAAAATTTACCATGATCTTCAAACTTTGCAAGAAGGCCAGTCAAGAATTTCAGACACTTGTTGTCCCCAGTGTGCATGTATACACAAGCGGTAGATGCTGGCGAGCCCAGGAACGAACCATCTTTGGATTGCATTTTAAGGATCTTTTGCCAATCAGTGACTACCTCTTGAATGCCCTCCAGGTAGTACAACATAGCCGTAGGAACTGTTTGCAAATGTTCAACAGAAATCCTGAATCACAACGAACTTCTTCAATTAGATAGATCCATTAATTTTGAAATTTGATTAGAATTAAGGAAATCATAATTCATAATAACAATAGAATCGCAGAGTAGGTGGAACTTCACTTTTTAAGGTTGAAGTCCCGCATTTGGTTGATTTGCTTCATAATAGATGAGTCAAAATCAGGAAGGTCCAAGCTCAGCACTTTGGCTTCATTCAGCATTGCAGGAAAGACCATCTGAAATCCTTTCAGAAAGCCGTGATTGCCTATTGCTTCGCTTCCCATTGATTCTGCATGGCTTCTTATAAATTCGAGACCTGGAACAAGCCGAACGTAAAAGTTAAAACCAACCAGCGAAGATGGAGGATGAGGATATCCAAGTATTAAGAGTAGGCTTTAGTGATAATCACATTACCTCTTTGCACTTGAATATGGCCAGTGTTCCATCGAGTGAGTGCAGTTAGGCAGGAGAGAGTATTGAGGATTCTATCAGAGAGCAAGAAGCGACGGGGTTCTCCCCAGGAACCATCAGGTAACTGATTGTGAAGAATCCACTCAAGTGTTTGGGGATATAGTGGTTGACCAGAGCCATCGATAGCGGGAATTCTTGCCACCCATGCGGTATCATATGCAGAGGGGCTTATCTCCCCATCTTTCATGGATTCAAACATTTCCTTGATCTCTGCGATCAATTTGTTCATACGCGCACCCTCCTCATCCGAGGATACCTGAAAAAAAAGCCAGTCAATGAATGAGGCATCCACAACGATACGATTTTGAGAATCAATAATAACCAAATCGATCAATTTTTTGTTGTACTGGAATACCAATAGAATAGAATTCCAACCTCAAATGTTGCAAGAGGATTGTTGGAATCTGGATTAGGATATGATTTTGACTCCGTCAGCGTTGCCGATAAAGCTGCAAGAACAATCATGCACGTAAATATAATGACCTCATTATGGGATTAAAGAATACTCAAAGTTTTTAGGCATAGTTTAGTAGTACGGACCATTACGGCTTTTCTGATGCGCATCGCCATGAAGATGTTTCGCGTACCCATCAGCAGCCATTGATCGGATGCAGCTATGCCAATCTGCAAACAATCAATACATTATATAATCCATTACAATCGTATTCTGTTTATGAGTGCGGGAAATGCACAGGACAAAGTAGGAAGGCAAAGATACCTAATCTGTGCGCATGGGGATGCCTTGTGTGTAGCTGAAGACCATCGACTTTCTTTACCTTACATGAAAACCATCCCGAAGACTTGGAATTGCAAACTAAAGGTGAGGGCGAACAGAAAGCTTGGGCCATTTTCACAGAATAGATATGAAATAAAGACAATTCACGTCTGCTGTGACTCTGTCTACGGATATATATTGTTTTACCCTTATTACAAAAGGTAAGCCTAAGATTTAGGAAGATAGAGGAAGCTTCGCTAAGTCCAAGAAAAATAATTATATTCTAGATTTTATAGTAATGGTGATTGAACTATTATCTTAGGTTTTTGGTTTTTGATTACATTGATGGTTTAGATTACTAGATATTAATGGATTAGTGATGGAAGATTGAGAATGAGGAGGTTTGAGAGATGAATCTAGAGAACTGCAATGATAAGCTTTTGGATTATTAACATTGATTACTTGAAAATATGTAAAAGGTTCAAGGTTGACATGAATGTGATATGTCTTGCTCTTATATTTATATTTGAAACATTAATGTAGAATTGATAGATAGTCTACATCTCATGGATCCATGGCTTTGTAAGAAGAATGTTGTTTAATAAGTTATATGGCATGATATAGAAGAGAGTATTGAGGGTTCAAGACCTAACTTGGATGGGTAAGACTATAGTTCCACTAGCCTAACATTCCCATTGTCAAAAAATTTGACATTAAGGTCAAATTTCTCTAAATATTTTTTTTATTAGCCCAAAATGACTAATGAACTTCAAGCTATAGACATTTAGATCAAATAGATTATTGACTAAAATTTATTTAATGAATTTGTCACTAATATGACATGTAATTTACAATGGCAAATATTCATTTAAAAAGGATTGAGGAATATCATCCTTGTAGAATTATATGATAGTGCGATTAAATCTAATTAATCTTATTGTCATCTCTGATTGTCCTCCCAGGAAAATCACACCTCGTGAGGAGTGACACATCAAGGTTGCAACCGAGAGCACAAGGTTCAGCTCAATCAAGGGTCTTTGAGAGTTTTTAGAAGGTCAGCTCCTTGTTAGGATGTGATCTTTAAGATGCGCTTGTGCTCAACAAAGGGAAAAAGGATGTAAGAAAGTAAAAGTAAAAACAACTCAACAAAAGAAAAGGAGGGCAATACGCCAAGAGATCCACTAAGATTTTCTTGCAAAAATAGGCCATATTTACCATACTATGAAAGCATTACTAATTATTTGAAGTATCCACATCCTAAATTACAACCTAAGATTTTTTTAAAAAAGAGTCTCTAAATCTTAGGAAGAAACTAAAACTTATTGAATTATTTTTATTTTTAGCATCTAAAATTTATTGAATTATTTTTTTGTTATCGCTCACATTCTACTAAGGAAGAAACTAAGATTGATATTTATGTCAAGAAGACTATGGTTTTCACATTGTTTTTAGAGATGTCTCTAAATCTATATTAATTGTTAGCTTCTCCAAGGTTTCTCCAAAAAATTCAAATTAGTTTGTAGGGATGTTAGGTTCATACCCTCCTCTTCCTCGTCCTACATTCCCTTCATCATTTCTATGATGAATATTGAAAAACTCATCATTTATTATGTTGTTGGATTATCTACAAAACTTGTCTTATTATTTGGGTTTGTTTCTACATTGACTCATAGTTATTTCTATATTAGGGGACTCTACTAGGAAATATGTATCCTTTTATATAAGCTACAACATATGGTTGATAAACATTAATGTCATTCTAGGTGTTCATAAGAGGTGTGACATGTAGCAGCTATTTTTTGTATAAATGGCCATAGCATAATCAGTGATCCTCCTTTTTGTTGTAACTTGAGAGGTACCAAGGTAAGTACATAGGGATTTCCATAACATCTTTAATATCTCCTCTTTCCAAAAGATCAATGGAAGGAAAAAGAAAGAACCTTGTAATTCAAATCGGTAATTCCAATGGGAGTTCCTTTATGGGAATGAAGTATAAATGCCATGACTTCATGAAAAGGATTGCACACCTATAAAAGTAAGGGTTGCCTTCAAATAAGTGCTTATAATCCATGGGATTTGTGAAATTTATTGTAAAATAGTCATTTGCTCTTAGAGCAATTTTCATTTCCCATTTTAGATACAACCCTTTCCTTGTTGAATGTTTAAGGTTTGTTATGATGATGTGTTCATCTTTAAGGTGATTTAAGATATCATCTACAATCAACTATGGTTGTACAAGTAGACTAGGATCATTTATTGTTGTTTGAGGAAGATGCTTATTAACTTTGCTTGAAACTACCTCTTGAGGAGTGACATTGTTTGTAGGCAAGATTTTGCAGAGTATAGTTTACACTATTAAGATTATTAGTTGAGTTGTTCTTTAGCCCTAAGACAACTAATTTATAGGGGAGAGCATGTGAATTGTTGTGTCTTTCATGTGAATTTATCATGAGAATACTGATATAGGTTAAGAGGTATAACCAAGTTAGAACTGAAAAACAAACGAAAGAGTTGCATGACCAAAAACATCAAAGTGACTAAAACATTTTTAATAACAATGTTATGAAATAATTTTTTAGTTTTTTCTCTCTATCATCAAGTTGTAAAAATTAATTAATAAATTATCGTTCAACTAATTATTCAAAATAAAGTTAAGATTTAACAAACATTAACAACAATTAAAAATTTAATAAAAAAATTACCATATAAATAACCATCATCAATAATTAAATAAACATAAATATTTTCAAAAAAATTTAAATTAAATATTAGAATTTTCTTCTTAACTTCCACAAAAGCAAAAGAAGTATGAATTAAAATAACAAATTCTTTCCCATTGATTTTTAATAAATTCCACTTAAGGCTATAATATTATTAAAAATTTTGAATATTTATTTCCTTATCATGATCGGCTCGGCTGGTAGTGCTAATAATGCTACGACGTCATAAGCAAAGATCATGTTTTTATTTAACGTGTAAAATTAATCCCAAAGCATGACGTCATATTTAGAGTCTCGTTCAATGTTCAATGTTTGACTATCAAACATGTGGATGACTCAGACCGCATGACGTCTTTTTTTTTTTTTATTCTTTTATTCTTGGTTGTTTCGAGTATAATCTATATAGTCGTTACACACTAATTAACTTTAACTCAGACTGCTTACAATCGATCTACCCTATCCAGCTAGCGGACAAATTTCGGAATATTTTATTTACTGTTTATGGTGGTCGAAAGGTTTTATGTTTTTTTCTTCTTATTACGTACAGCTCGCCAGTCCATGCTACCACCCACTGCTGTTTGACAGATCCTCAGCCGTAACTTCAACCATCGAAAACGTAAAAAATTCCCAGCTTGTTGTATGGAAGTTAAAAATACGGAGAAATTTAACAACCACTCTTTGAATTTAAAGAAAGCCACCTGAGAGATAGCCGACAAATTTCGGAATATTATTTTTGTTACAAATTTCAGAGAAACCAAACAAGACATAAAAGTGAAAGGTTGTGGTGAGGACGTTGTTTTCTTCCCCCATTTCTTTTCCTTTTCCGTTTTGTCGAGTGCGTAGTTTCAATAATATGTTTTAATTTCTTAAATGCAGATTTTATTATTCCTAAAGGATGGACGGTGGTCACTTTTGTAAGATTCAAAGTACTATCCTCAATCTCTCAAGTTTGACCCATGGCGCTGGCAGCATGAGGATTATGTACGACACTGCCTCTCTCTCGGCTGTTTCCCTTTCCCTTTCCCTTTCAATTCATTCAAACAACATTGCTTCCAAATAGCCAATTCAGGTCGGATTATGTATGACTAAATTCAGGTCGTAGATTAAATTTCTTTTTAATTAAAGATGAATTTAATTTTAGTGTGAAATGGACAGTTGGGAGCCGCTGGAAGTGGACCGTGCTTTTTACTTATCTCTACCACACATGGAGAAGGGTTTTCCAATTCGACTGTCTCCTTGGCGTATCCCATGACAAGATTAAATAAATAACTCCGAGTGGTCCCTGCCATAAGGGATATTGTGAAGTGTTAAGGATAGATATTCAAGCCCTTGATCTCCTCATGGGGAGAGCTTCCACTTTGCATACATCTAGATCTTATAGTCTGCTGCATTCTGCAAGCTTGAATAATATTCAAGTTTTCTTTCAAATTTTACCTAACACGTCTGTAAATAAAACCAATGAAGTAGAGTTTACATCGTCCTTACATATCAAATGTCATAATAATTATTATTACAATCGAAGTGAGATATGATATTTAGAATGCACTTAATAATTATTTTATCACCACGTTTATATTGAAGGAACGCAATGAATAATGACCATGTTGTCACCACTCATTCATCTTGAAGGCTGTCTCAACAATCAATATCGGAATCCTAATAAGATCCTATATTTGAATGAAAATCAACTCCTAGACAAAGGAACTACAAGCTGGTCGTGGATATCACAATATATAAATAAGGACTATAAGAGTCTTTGCAGTAATTCACTCGTGAACATTGACCATGTTGTCACCACTCATTTATCTTGAAGGCTGTCTCAACAATCAATATCGGAATGCTAATAAGATCCTATATTTGAAATAAAATCAACTCAACAATGCTTGAGGATTGAAATTCATTCAATAGGAATATTCCAAAATCATATTCTAGCTTATCTTCTGGTTCTTTTAAGAACATCAAATCTAATGGCATTCATAGTTTTGGTATTTGCATCCACTTCAACTTGTTTTCTTGAGAATGGGCATAGAGAAACCTAGGCTTTTGAGTATCAATATGGTCTCCAACCTTGGTGGATCAATGCATAACACTGGAAATACAGAAGGGAATGCATGTGATAATGGCATATTTTAAATGATTATACAAGTTTGTGCTAAGAATGGTCCACAAGGTAACCCTCCTAATATAATTCTATTATTTCCTAAATTTGATTTTGCATGTCACTAGTTAAAATCATTCACCCTTGTCGGGTATTTTGTTGGACGCATCCCTAATGAGTCTTCCCTTAAGGCTTGGGTTAATGTAGCTTGAACTCCTCATGGAGTCAAGTTGTTGATGGTTCAAAATCTTACAAAGGGACTATTTTTGTTTTGCTTTGTGAAAACCACCCATGCTAAGGCAATTTACGAGCATGGCCCTAGTACATGAGAAGCTCTTTGCTTATTTTTCTCCTTGGACCCATGACTTTTTTATTTTTGATAAAATATCTACCAAAGTCCTTATGTGGGTGTAATTCCCGGGATTACCTCTACGTCTATGGCCCTTTATTAGCCACATAGCAACCCCTTTAGGGTGTGTCATTTTGGTGGAGATGGACAAAAGTTTCCAAGGATACCCTTAAAAACATGTTTGTGTTGAGATTGATATTTCTCGAGATCTCAAGGAGACTATTGACATATAAGTTGGTGACAATGTGTTATCCTAGTAGGTCCTCTACATTAATTTTCCCAATATGTGTTTTTTGTGCCAGTCCTCAACACACAAGATAAAATATTATTCCTTGATGTCGCATAATAGGGACAAGAAGATCCCCACCACACTAAGTGCACCCACTTGTCAACCTCAAGAGGATTGTTGGATGAGTGTGGGAGGGCATAAAAATATGTGTTTTGTTACTTCTAAAGGTACAAAGTCCAAGTAGGTGCATGTCTCAAAGCTAGTAGAAAAAGGGTATGAAAAGAAAAATGTTGACCCCTAGCTAAAACTACCAATAATGAGGCTCCTCAATCTCAATAGATTCATACCCCAAGGGCTGCAATAGTGGTTGCTTCATAGTCTATGCAATCGACCAGTCCTTGAGTACATTTCTACCAACCAATGCAAGGTGCTATCATAGCTCGATAAGGGTATCTATAGAAGAAGATGGTGCTCTAGAGAATCAAATTCATATTACTAGTTTTCAATTGGTTAGTTATGTTCCTGATTCCTCCAAAAATTATTGTATGTTGAAGTATCAACAAGGATATGTCATTGGATGCAAAGCCATCATTTATGGGATTGATGGTTCCTATAGAGGAACTAAAATAAAAAATCTCCCTCCCCTTCTATGTGGTTTTGAAATTCTCATAGTTCTTAATAGAAGAAAGAATATGGGGACAGTATACTCAAAAAATTGTTTCACCCATCTAAACCTTGGTGGGTGAGTACCAAACCCAATAGTTTGAATAGCTTTGGGGTGTTGGCATTGCTTGAACAAAAGTAGGATAATGGTCTCAACAAAGAAATTAATCTTTAAGTCTACTTGGAAAGATTTAATTTAAGTCTCAACAGGGCATTGAATTTGCTTGAACAGAAGCAGGATGATGGAGTCTCAGTAGAGCAACCAATCTTATCTCCAAAGTTACAATTTTATAGTTTAAGGCTTTTTTGCTCTAGTTTATTTTTAGTTATTTTTAGTTTTGCAATGTAACCGACAAATCTCTTGATGATTTGTTTGTCATTTTTTTCTTAGGCTCTTTTGACCTTGGTTTAGTTTCTTGCATAGGTTTTGGGGTGTGCTTTCATGCCATCCACATTTTTTTGTAATTTGTACTCTTATTACTTTTTTAATAAGATTAATTCACTTTCAAAAACAACTAAAAAAACTTGTTTTCCAAAAGTTAAATGTGGCTTTGGGAATGCATGGTTCTTTAGCAAATTATTATCGACAAAAGATATCAAATCATATAGCAACCATTGTGGTTCACTCAGATAGATAAAAAGCATTTGTTTTCAATTATATACCAACTTCATAAAATAATAGAATGAAACAAAGTTAGAGAATTTATTATGATTTTGTATGCTGGCATTTAACTATATAAGAATAAATTTGAGCATAGTGTTGAAAATTTTTGTGTTCATATCTGAAAAGAATAGGTGGATGTGATACTACTTTCCACCAAGTATGGTGGTGCAATCTATATTGTATGCAAAACTTGTTGGAAAGAGAAGATACAACCTTGAATGTGATAATTAAGAAAATTATCAACAAATTTTACCTCTATGAGGCTATCAAAAAAGGATTTGAACATCTAGTTTTTTTTTTATAGTATTATACACACAATAAATTTGATTCACCACTATGTGAAGTTGCCCTATACCAACATCTTGGATTTCTCAACTTTTGCACAAAATAAATTTATTTCTAAAGCACCCAAATATTCTAGCAAATGTCAATTAAAAACTAAAACTATGCAACTTTGGGCTTTCTTCTACCTATGAATCATTAGCAATTTTTTATTAAATTAAGTGAGGTGATATCAATCCTTGAACATCGTGGGTGAAGATTTTTTTATTTTAATTGGTCATTTGGAATGAAACAACCATGGCCATTTTATTTGAGGAAAGTAGTATTACAGTAACATTTGTTTAATATAAACCTTTTAATATATATTTTTTGGAAATATACACTTTTTAATAATATTGAAAAATACATAATATTTTTATAAAATGCTTTGAAAAGATAAATAAAAATTTGTCAATAAATCAAACATAAGATATTGCAATGGTTGTAACAACACCACTAAAATCAATAGACTTATATTCCCTTACACAAACATTTATGTTGGCTTAAGTTCATTGCATAACATACTTATACTAAATGAAAATACACACATTAAATAGGAATATTCCAATTGATGAAGATGCAACATTTTTATAACATCCTAAGAATGCTAGTAATAGGTTTGTCAACCCTTTTTAAAAATACAACCACTAAGTTTTCACTTTTCTTTTCTTTTCCTTTTTTTTAATAATATTGTTCTAGTTTCATTATTGTTTTTATTCTAATTTTTGTAATTTTTTTCAATTATTTTTTAGACTTATTTTTATAATTTTGGTATAAAATACACATTAAAATGTTCTAACATCTTCCCTTAAAGTTTATTTTTGGTAAAATTAAACCTACATCAAACTAAACTGATTAATATGGGTCTTCGTAACTTTGCTTAATTAGATACCCATTTATAAATAAAATATGTATTTTTACATTCTTAAGGCACTTCAAAGTTGATGAAAAAGTTTTGAACTAGATTGTAACTATAAGTAAGATTTTTATGGATTGTTGTAACAACCCGAAACAACCCAACTAGATCAACCCAACTAGATGGTTCGAGGGAGATTTTTTTTATTTGATAAACACCCAATATGTAATTAGTACAAGGCATAGATAACCATTTTTGAGTTTTAATCATTGTAGTCAGCCCTCAAGTGGAAAGGAATGATCAATTCTCATAAACCTCTTATGGGGTTCACCCTTCTAACGACCATTCATTTTTATGAACCTCCCATTAGAAAGGATGTTTTAGTGGTCCCTTCACCTTTCCCATATATTTTACACCTGTATGGAACTTTTTGATCACAACATAGAGGTTATCCTCAAAGGCCCATAACACTTAGAGGGGTAAGCCATTCCCCTATCTTAATAGGCTATTTTTATGTGGAACCCCAAGTATTATCCATTTTCATCTATTTTTGAGATAGCATGTAAGATATTCCGATATAAATGCCTTAGTTCTTAGTGGATGTCCATCCCCAAGAATAATTTCCAACACCATGGAATCAACTAAGGCCATTACTACAAATCACTAGTAATGATCATGGTCTCTTACCAAAAATAATTGATAATATGGTGGATCGTGACCAGGGTTATGCATAAGGGGTTAGACTCGAAATGTACTTGTAAAAAAATGGTGAATTCTAATTGAAATCAAGGTAAATCCTAAGAAAATCAAATCAATCATCTTCACACCAAAATTTGAGGTATTTGAAGCCCTAAAAAGTAAGGTCATATTTGGGGATAATTTTGGCCTATTAAATCACCTTATAACTTCATAAAAACATCAAAATTAGATGATGCTCGAAAAGAGCTTTCCATTAGATAAGTTTTGATTCCAGGGTTAACAAGGTATCCCCTTCTATATAAGGTTTCTATTCTCCTATATACTTAGGCTCCTTCAACTCCATATTCCTTTAAGAATCTACCCCAAATTTTTTAAGAATCTAAATTTAATTCTTAGGATTATAATAATTCTTCTAATGTTTTCTTAAAGATATCTCAAGATAATTCTCTTAAGAAAAACTATTAACCATTTATAAATAAAATGTGATTGATAATATTTACATAGGAAACTCTTATTTCTTTTTTAGAAGTTATACAGTGAAAGCAACCATGAAATTAACCATAAACATTTCATGTTTTTTTTTTTAAGATAAAAGAATACCAACACCAAGTATGTGGAAGAATGCCAGACATAGACTATATTAAAGGTAATTATTCTTATATTCATATTTCTTTTAAATGTACTAGTTCTTTTATTTACTTTGAAAAGTAATCTTTAAACTTAAGAAGAGTATAAGCTATCGGTTCTTTTAGGAAATCTACCATAACAATCCTTTAAAAACACATTTTAAGAAAAACTAATATAAAATTTATTAAAACTAACCTCCAAGTTAATATTCTCTTTATTTTTAAAGAACTAACTTTTAAGAAAGAATTCAAATAATTTAAGTCATCGAATCTATTCTAAAAGAAAAGAAAACTACATAAATTTTCTAAAAATAAAAGGATTCAATCACTAAATGTTTTTTTTAAATCATGATTCTTCCCTTTAAGAAACTATTTATAATAAAAATATATATCATTAAATGACAAGTCTAAAGAATTGGGGTAATTATTAAAATATTTATTGAATAGGGACTTTTAAAAAAAGAATAAGACATACGCTTCAATTATATTATAGTAGAGGAACTCCATTTAAGCACTTATAGCCTAAAGTAATTAATTTCTATATATATATATATTTTTATATTTATATTTTAAGCGAAAAACATTTTACGGGGCTGCCTGGTCTAAGAGACCATGAACAGGGGTTCTACACCATCAAATTTACCCGGGAGTCCCACTCGACCCTGCCCGCACCAACATTATCAATTGGATTTTGGATACCCAATTCAACTTTTTGGTAGGGTGGAGATTTGAACTTGGGACCTCCCTTGGAGGATTTCCCTCTCTCCAACTCACCTACAACACCGGGTTATAGGAGTAAAATTAAAACAAAAAAAATTGAACATTGCTACAACATAAATTATTGACTACTCATCTTCATAATTTGTTTTTACAAAAATAAAGGTGCATCATCATTTTTCTTAAAAGTCATGTTGGCCTCACTACCACTTATGCCAGAGCCTTCTTCCTTTCCTAGCACAACAACTCCCATAATAAGGATGAATGCATCTAAATATGAATGCAATGGTTACTTTTCTACTAGCTACTCAACAACATTAATAATATTTCTCCACTATAAGGTACATTTTAAAAGTAACTAAAACAAAACTATAGAAGAAATACTCATTGATATGGATTAATATAATTTTTATTATAGATGTATTTAAGAGATGAAAACTATCTTAAGGGCTTCACTACTTTTACACAGTCACCAAAATATATTAGCTTCTTAGGAAAAGGGAGACTAGCCTTTTAATTAATACAATCAAACCCGGTTTACTTTAAAAATAATTGTAATGAAATCTTGTCAAAAACCAACATATATACACATAAGGGTAAGTGGACAACAAAAGAACTTCATGAATTCACACTTTCATCGATATAAAGTAACTAGGCCTCTTAAATATTCTCAAGTGGTACAAGATATTTTCAAACATCAAGAGAGAGCTGGAAGGATTCCAACAAGTTTAGAGCTTGGTTAATGGTATTTCCAACATTATACAGTTAGTAGTAAATATTTGAAATATATGGCCGATGATGTTTGAACAACATAATTAAATTAGATTGGCATAAAGTTATTTAATAAGAAGAATCAAAAGGAGCTATATATAAATAATAAGCATAACATAGTCACTATTAATTTTGGTAGATACTAATGGGTGATATATGAGGTAAAGTAAATGAAAACATAGCAAAACATCATACCAAGTGAGCATTATTTTAAAATAGCAAAACTATCCATTTAATTATCAAACTATGCAAACTTAGATTATTAATTTTGGTAGATACTAATGGGTGATATACGAGGTAAAGTATATTAAAACATGGCTTTTCCATAAACCTACTCATCATCATCCCAAGTGAACATTATTTTAAAATAACAAAAATCCCCATTTAATTATCAAACTTGCAAACTTAGATTAGTCTAAAGAATTGGGGTAATTTTTAAAATATTTATTGAATAGGGATTTTTACAAAAAGAATAAGACATACGTTTCTATTATATTATAGTAGAGGAACTCCATTTAAGCACTTATAGCTTAAATTCTACACTAAGAGAAATTAATTTCTTTATAAGAGTAAATATTAATAACAATTTATTTGAGCATTGCTACAACATAAATTATTGACTATTCCTCTTCATAATATTGTTTTACAAAACTAGAGGTGTATCATTATTTTTCTTAAAAATCTTGTTGGCCTCACTGCCTCTTGATGCCAGAGCCTTCTTCCTTTTCTAGCACAACATTTTTTTGCAAAGACTTTTTTGCTGGAAATCAAAATGACTCCCATAATAAGGATGAATGCATCTAAATATGAATGCAATGGTTACTTTTCTACTGACTACTCAACAACATTAATAATCTTGCTCCACTATAAGGTACATTTTAAAAGTAACTAAAAAAAACTATAGAAGAAATACTCATTGATATGGATTAATATAATTCTTATTATAGATGTATTTAAGAGATGACAACTATCTTAAGGTCTTCACTACTTTTACACAGTCACCAAAACATATTAACTTCTTAGGAAAAGGGAGACTAGCCTTTTAATTAATTCAATCAAATCCGGTTTACTTTAAAAATAATTGTAATGAAATCTTATCAAAAACCAACATATATGCACATAAGGGTAAGTGAACAACAAAAGGACTTCACGGATTCACACTTTCATCGATATAAAGTAACTAGGCCTCTTAAATATTCTCAGGTGGCACAAGATATTTTCAAACATCAAGAGGAGAGCTTGGTTAATGGTATTTCCAACATTATACATTTAGTAGTAAATATTTAAAATATATGGTGGATGATGTTTGACCAACATAATTAAATTAGATTGGCATATATATTTTTAAAGTTATTTAATAAGAAGACTCAAAGTGAGATATAAAAATAATAAGAATAAACATAGTCGCTATTAATTTTGGTAGATATTAATGGGTGATATACATGGTAAAGTAAATAAAAACATAGCTTTTCCACAACCCTACTCAACATCATCCCAAGTGAGCATTATTTTAAAATAGCAAAACTACCCATTTAATTATCAAACTATGAAAACTTAGATTATTAATTTTGGTAGGTACTAATGGGTGATATAGGAGGTAAAGTAAATGAAAACATGGCTTTTCCATAACCCTACTCAACATCATCTCAAGTGAGCTTTATTTTAAAATAAAAAAACTACCCATTTAATTATCAAACTATGCAAACTTAGATTAGTCTAAAGAATTGGGGTAATTCTTAAAATATTTATTGAATAGGTATTTTTACAAAAATAATAAGACATACGTTTCAATTATATTATAGTAGAGGAACTCCATTTAAGCACTTATAGCTTAAAGTCTACAATAAGAGAAATTAATTTCTTTATAAGAGTAAATATTAATAACAAATAAAAAATTGAGCATTGCTACAACATAAATTATTGACTATTCCTCTTCATAATATTTTTTTACAAAATTAGAGGTGCATCATCATTTTTCTTAAAATTCGTGTTGGCCTCACTACCACTTGATGCCATAGCCCTCTTCCTTTCCTAGCACAACAAATATTTTCAAAGACTTTTTGCTGGAAATCAAAATGACTCCCATAATAAGGATGAATGCATCTAAATATGAATGCAATGGTTACTTTTCTATTGACTACTCAACAACATTAATAATCTTGCTCCACTATAACGTACATTTTAAAAATAACTAAAACAAAAATATAGAAAAAATACTCATATATATGGATTAATATAATTCTTATTATAGGGGTGGTTCAAGGTATGACAATTTTGGCTTAGGGACGTAAAGGGTTTAAAATGATTTGGATGTTATAGGGGCAGATTGCATGAATATATATGTGGAGACTTCTTGGGATGGAAGGGAGAATCCGTGGGGCCATAAAAATGGATAGCTTGACCGGATCGGTACCCATTCCACCATGTAAAAATTAAAAAAAAAAATTCTCTTTTAACTAATTCAATCAAACCGGGTTTACTTTAAAAATTATTGTAATGAAATCTTGTCAAAAACCAACATATATGCGCATAAGGGTTAGTGGACAGAAAAAGGACTTCATGGATTCACACTTTCATCGATATAAAGTAACTAGGCCTCTTAAATATTCTCATCTGGCACAAGATATTTTCAAGCATCAAGAGGAGAGCTTGGTTAATGGTATTTCCAACATTATACAGTTAGTAGTAAATATTTGAAATATATGGCCGATGATGTTTGAACAACATAATTAAATTAGATTGGCATAAAGTTATTTAATAAGAAAAATCAAAAGGAGCTATATAAAAATAATAAGCATAACATAGTAACTATTAATTTTGGTAGATACTAATGGGTGATATACGAGGTAAAGTAAACGAAAACATGGCAAAACTATCATACCAAGTGAGCATTATTTTAAAATAGCAAAACTATCCATTAATTTGGGTGATAAATGGGTGAGTAAAGAAGAGAAAAGGAAGCTTCCCCGGCTTTTTATTCCTTTTTTTTTTACAACAGAGAGATACTAAGGATGAATAAAGGTAAAGTAAATTAAAACATGACTTTTCCATAAACCTACTCAAACCTGCTCAACATCATCGCAAGTGAACATTATTTTAAAATAGCAAAACTACCCATTTAATTATCAAACTATGCAAACTTAGATTAGTCTAAAGAATTGGGGTAATTCTTAAAATATTTATTGAATAGGAATTTTTACAAAAAGAATAAGACATACGTTTCTATTATATTATAGTAGAGGAACTCCATTTAAGCACTTATAGCTTAAAGTCTACAATAAGAGAAATTAATTTCTTTACAAGAGTAAATATTAATAACAAATAAAAAATTGAGCATTGCTACAACATAAATTATTGACTATTCCTCTTCATAATATTGTTTTACAAAACTAGAGGTGTATCATTATTTTTCTTAAAAAATTTGTTGGCCTCACTGCCTCTTGATGCCAGAGCCTTCTTCCTTTCCTAGCACAACAATTTTTTTCAAAGACATTTTGCTCAAAATCAAAATGACTCCCATAATAAGGATGAATGCATCTAAATATGAATGCAATGGTTACTTTTCTACTGACTACTCAACAACATTAATAATCTTGCTCCACTATAAGGTACATTCTAAAAGTAACTAAAACAAAACTATAGAAGAAATACTCATTGATATGGATTAATATAATTCTTATTATAGATGTATTTAAGAGATGACAATTATCTTAATGGCTTCACTACTTTTACTCAGTCACCAAAATATATTAGCTTCTTAGGAAAAAGGAGACTAGCCTTTTAATTAATTCAATCAAACTTAGTTTACTTTAAAAATAATTGTAATGAAATCTTGTCAAAAACCAACATATATGCACATAAGGGTAAGTGGACAACAAAAGGACTTCACGAGATATATTTTCAAACATCAATAGGAGAGCTTTGTTAATGGTATTTCCAACATTATACAGTTAGTAGTAAATATTTAAAATATATGGTGGATGATGTTTGACCAACATAATTAAATTAGATTGGCATATATATTTTTTAAGTTATTTAATAAGAAGACTCAAAGTGAGATATAAAAATAATAAGAATAAACATAGTCGCTATTAATTTTGGTAGATATTAATGGGTGATATACATGGTAAAGTAAATGAAAACATGGCTTTTCCATAACCCTACTCAACATCATCAAAATAGCAAAACTATCTATTTAATTATCAAACTATGCAAACTTAGATTATTAATTTTGGTAGGTACTAATGGGTGATATAGGAGGTAAAGTAAATGAAAACATGGCTTTTCCATAACCCTACTCAACATCATCTCAAGTGAGCTTTATTTTAAAATAGCAAAACTACCCATTTAATTATCAAACTATGCAAACTTAGATTAGTCTAAAGAATTGGGGTAATTCTTAAAATATTTATTGAATAGGGATTTTTACAAAAATAATAAGACATACGTTTCTATTATATTATAGTAGAGGAACTCCATTTAAGCACTTATAGCTTAAAGTCTACAATAAGAGAAATTAATTTCTTTATAAGAGTAAATATTAATAACAAATAAAAAATTGAACATTGCTACAACATAAATTATTGACTATTTCTCTTTATAATATTTTTTTACAAAATTAGAGGTGCATCATCATTTTTCTTAAAAGTCGTGTTGGCCTCACTGCCACTTGATGCCAGAGCCCTCTTCCTTTCCTAGCACAACAAATATTTTCAAAGACTTTTTTCTGGAAATCAAAATGATTTCCATAATAAGGATGAATGCATCTAAATATGAATGCAATGGTTACTTTTCAACTGACTACTCAACAACATTAATAATATTGCTCCACTATAAGGTACTTTTTAAAAGTAACTAAAAGAAAACTATAGAAGAAATACTCATTGATATTGATTAATATAATTCTTATTATAGGGGGGTGGTGGTCCAAGGTTCAAATCTTGGGCCTCGTCGGACTAAACGCTTGTCCATTTCCTGGTGCTTTTAGGGACATAAAAGGTTTAAAATGATTGTGGTATGATGGTTATAGGGGTGGACTGCGTGAATATCTGTGTGACAGCTTCGGATGGACAGCGTAGAATACTGTGGCGGCCATAAAAAGCTGGATAGCCTGCTCGGATTCGTGGCGGCTACCGATTCCACCATGTAAAAAAAAAAAAAAATTCTCTTTTAATTAATTCAATCAAACCTGGTTTAATTTAAAAATAATTGTATTGAAATCTTGTCAAAAACCAACATATATGCACATAAGGGTAAGTGAACAACAAAAGGACTTCACGTATTCACAAGTTCATTGATATAAAGTAACTAGGCCTCTTAAATATTCTCAGGTGGCACAAGATATTTTCAAACATCAAGAGGAGAGCTTGGTTAATGGTATTTCCAACATTATACAGTTAGTAGTAAATATTTAAAATATATGGTCGATAATATTTGAACAACATAATTAAATTAGATTGGCATTTATATTTTAAAAGTAATTTAATAAGAATAATAAAAAGGAGCGATAAAAATAATAAGCATAAAGACAGTCACTATTAATTTTGGTATACACTAATGGGTGATATAGGAGGTAAATTAAACGAAAACATGACTTTTCCATAACCCTACTCAACATCATCCCAATTGAGCATTATTTTAAAATAGCAAAACTACCCATTTAATTATCAAACTGTGCAAACTTAGATTTTTTATTTTGTAGATATTAATGGGTGATATACAAAGTAAAGTAAATGAAAACATGGCTTTTCCATAACCCTACACAACATCATCCAAGTGAGTATTATTTTAAAATAGAAAAACCACCCATTTAATTATCAAACTATGCAAACTTAGATTAGTCTAAATAACTAGGATAATTCTTAACATATTTATTGAATAGGGATTTTTACAAAAAGAACGACACATAAGTTTCAATTATATTATAATAGATGAACTCCATTTAAGTACTTATAGCTTAAAGTCTACAATAATACGAGAGCTTGGTTAATGGTATTTCAAACATTATACAGTTAGTAGTAAATATTTAAAATATATGGTCGATGATGTTTGAACAACATAATTAAATTAAATTGACATATATTTTTGAAGTTATTTAATAAGAAGACTCAAAAGGATCGATAAAAATAATAAGCATAGACATGGTTACTATTAATTTTGGTAGATAATAATGGGTGATATATGAGGCAAAGTAAATAAAAACATGGCTTCTCCATAACCCTACTCAACATCATCCCAAGTTAGCATTATTTTAAAATAGCAAAACTACCAAATTAATTATCAAAATATGCAAACTTAGATTATTCTAAAGAATTGGGGTAATTCTTAAAATATTTATTGAATAGGGACTTTTACAAAAAGAATAAGACATACATTTCAATTATATTATAATAGAGGAAATCCATTTAAGCACTTATAGCTTAAAGTCTACAATAAAAGAAATTAATTTCTTTATAAGAGTAAATATTAATAAAAAATAAAAGATTAAGCATTACTACAACATAAATTATTGACTATTCCTCTTCATAATATTTTTTACAAAAAATAGAGGTGCATCATCATTTTTCTTAAAAGTCATGTTTGGCTTCAATGCCACTTGATGCCAGAGCCTTCTTCCTTTCCTACCACAACAAATATTTTCAAAGACTTTTTGCTCGAAATAAAAAAGACTCCGATAAAAAGGATGAATGAATCTAAATATGAATGCAATGGTTAGTTTTCTACTGACTACTCAACAACATTAATAATCTTGCTCCACTATAAGGTACATTTTAAAAATAACTAAAACAAAAGTATAGAAAAATACTCATTGATATGGATTAATATAACTCTTATTATATGTATTTAAGAGGTGACAACTATCTTAAGGGCCTCACTACTTTTACACAGTCACCAAAATATATTAGCTTCTTAGGAAAAGGGAGACTAGACTTTTAACTAATACAATCAAACCCTATTTACTTTAAAAATAATTGTAATGAAATATTGTCAAAAACCAACATATATGCACAAAAGGGTAAGTGGAGAGCAAAAGGACTTCATGGATTCACACCTTCATTGATATAAAGTAATTAGACCTCTTAAATATTCTCATCTGACACAATATATTTTCAAACATCAAGAGGAGAGCTTGTTTAACAATATTTCCAACATTATACAGTTAAGAGTAAATATTTAAAATATATGGCTGATGATGTTTGAACAACATAATTAAATTATATTAGCATATATATTTTTAAATTTATTTAATAAGAAGACTCAAAATGATCGATAAAAAATAATAAATATAAATATAGTTACTATTAATTTTGGTAGATAGTAATGGGTGATACGATGTAAAGTAAATAAAAACATGGATTTTCCATAACCCTACTCAACATCATCCCAAGTGAGTATTTTTTTAAAATAGCAAAACTACCCATTTAATTATTAAACTATACAAACTTAGATTAGTCTAAAGAATTGGGGTAATTCTAAAAATATTTATTGAATAGGGTCTTTTACAAAAAGAATAAGGCATGCATTTCAATTATATTATAGTAGAGGAACTCCATTTAAGCACTTATAGCTTAAAGTATACAATAAGAGAAATTAATTTCTTTACACGAATAAATATTAATAACAAATAAAAAATTGAGCGTTGTTACAACATAAATTATTGATTATTCCTCTTCATAATTTTTTTCATAATTTTTTTTACAAAAATAGAGGTGCATCATCATTTTTCTTAAAAGTCGTGTTGGCTTCACTGCCACTTGATGCCAGAGCCTTCTTCCTTCCTAACACAACAAATATTTTCAAATACATTTTGCTTGAAATCAAAATGACTCCCATAATAAGAATGAATGCAATGGTTACTTTTCTACTGATTACTCAAAAACATTAATAATATTTCTCCACTATAAAGTACATTTTAAAAGTAACTAAAACAAAACTATAGAATAAATACTTATTGATATGGATTAATATAATTCTTATTATATATCTATTTAAGAGATGACAACTATCTTAAGGGCTTCACTACTTTTACATAGTCACCAAAATATATTAGCGGCTTAGGAAAAGGGAGACTAGCCTTTGAATTAAGGGTAAGTGGACAACAAAAGGACTTCACGGATTCACACTTTCATCGATATAAAGTAACTAGGCCTCTTAAATATTCTCATGTGGTACAACATATTTTCAAACATCAAGAGGAGAGCTTGGTTAATGGTATTTCCAACATCATACAATTAGTAGTAAATATTTAAAATATATGGTCGATGATGTTTGAATAACATAATTAAATTAGATTTGCATATGTATTTTTAAAGTTATTACGCCAAGAGGCGTTCCTACAATGGTGGACAAGGGAGTGGGAGGTAAATAGGTCATACATGTCACGCCCTAAACAATTTATTTTTATTATTAAAATTTGACATTAACAAAAACATTTAAAATATTTAAACCAAAACAACCGACTAACCGACTAACCGACCAACCGTCGCAAACATTTAAAATATTTAAACTATGTATGTTGCAAGAACAAACAAAACCATATAAGCGCCTCCTTATTATAACTCTCAACATTTTTAGATATATATCATTTTTATCTAAGCTAGTTACACCAAGAGGCATTCCTACAATAGCAGACAGGGGGTGGGAGGCAAAGAGGTCATACATGTCATGTCATAAATAATTTTTGTTAATGTCAACTTTTTTAATTAAAAAAAAATTGTTTACGAGTGACATGTATAAGCATAAACATAGTCACTATTAATTTTGGTAGATACTAATGGGTGATATACGAGGTAAAGTAAATTAAAACATGGCTTTTCCATAACCCTACTCAACATCATCCCAAGTGAGCATTATTTTAAAATAGCAAAACCTATTTAATTATAAAATTATTCAAACTTAGATTAATCTAAAGAATTGGGGTAATTCTTAAAATATTTATTAAATAGGGACTTTTACTAAAAGAATAAGATATACCTTTCAATTATATTATAGTAGAGGAACTCCATTTAAGCACTTATAGCTTAAAGTATACAATAAGAGAAATTAATTTTTTTATAAGAGTAAATATTAATAACAAATAAAAAATTTGAGCATTGCTACAACATAGATTATTGACTATTCCTCTTTATAATATTTTTTTACAAAAATAGAGGTGCATCATCATTTTTCTTAAAATTTGTGTTGGCTTCACTGCCACTTGATGCCAGAGCCTTCTTCCTTTCCTAGAACAACAAATATTTTCAACTACTTTTTGCTCGAAATCAAAATGACTTGATGAATGCATCTAAATATGAATGCAATGGTTACTTTTCTACTAACAACTCAACAATATTAATAATCTTACTCCACTATAAGGTACATTTTAAAAGGTACATTTTAAAAGGTACATTTTAAAAGTAAATAAAATAAAATTATAGAAGAAATACTTATTGATATGGATTAATATAATTTTTATTATAGATGTATTTAAGAGATGACAACTATCTTAAGCGCTTCACTACTTTTACACAGTCACCAAAATATATTAGCTTCTTAGGAAAAGGGAGACTAGCCTTTTAATTAATTCAATGAAACCTAGTTTACTTTAAAAATAATTATAATGAAATCTTGTCAAAAACCAACATATATGCACATAAGGGTAAGTGGACAACAAAAGGACTCCACCATTGATATAAAGTAACTAGGCCTCTTAAATATTCTCAAGTGGCACAAGAAATTTTCAAACATCAAGAGGAGAGCTTGGTTAATGGTATTTCCAACTTTATACAATATATATGGTCGTTGATGTTTGAACAACATAATTAAATTAGATTGGCATATATATTTTTTAAGTTATTTAATAAGAAGAATCAAAAGGAGAAATAAAAATAATAAGCATAAAAATAGTCACTTTTAATTTTGGTAGATGCTAATGGGTGATATACGAGGTAAAGTAAATGAAAACATGACTTTTCCATAACCCTACTAAACATCATCCCAAGTGAGCATTATTTTAAAATAGCAAAACTACCCACTTAATTATCAAACTATGGAAAATTAGATTATTAATTTTAGTAGATACTAATGGTTGATGTATGAGGTAAAATAAATGAAAACATGGCTTTTCCATAACCCTACTCAACATCATCCCAAGTGAGCATTATTTTAAAATAGCAAAATTATCCATTTAATTATCAAACTATGCAAACTTAGATTAGTCTAAATAATTGGGGTAATTCTTAAAATATTTATTGAATAGGGACTTCTACAAAAAGAATAAGACATACGTTTCTATTATATTATAGTAGAGGAACTCCATTTAAGCACTTATAGTTTAAATTCTACAATAAGAGAAATTAATTTCTTTATAAGAGTAAATATTGATAACAAATAAAAAATAGAGCACTGCTACAACATAAATTATTGACTATTCTTCTTCATAATATTTTTTTTACAAAAATAGAGGTGCATCATCATTTTTCTTAAAAGTCATGTTGACCTCACTGCCACATGATGCCAGAGCCTTCTTTCTTTCCTAGCACAACAAATATTTTCAAAGACTTTTTGCTCGAAATCAAAATGACTTCCATAATAAGGATAAATGCATCTAAATATGAATGCAATGGTTACTTTTTTACTGACTACTCAACAACATTAATAATCTTGCTCCACTATAAGTTACATTTTAAAAGTAACTTAAAAAAAACTATAGAAGAAATACTCATTTATATGGATTAATATAATTATTATTATAGATCTATTTAAGAGATGATAACTATCTTAAGGGCTTCACTACTTTTACATAGTCACCAAAATATATTAGCGTCTTAGGAAAAGGAATACTAGACTTTTAATTAATTCAATCAATGTAAAAAACCAACATATACGCACATAAGGGTAAGTGGGCAACAAAAGGACTTCATGTGTTCACACTTTCATCGATATAAAGTAACTATACCTCTTAAATATTCTTAGTGGCACAAGATATTTTCAAACATCAAGAGGAGAGCTTGGTTATTGGTATTTCCAACATTATACAACTAGTAGTAAATATTTAAAATATATGGTGGATGATGTTTGAACAACATAATTAAATTAGATTGGAATATATATTTTTAAAGCTATTTAATAAGAAGACTCAAAAGGATCGATAAAAATAATAAGCATAGACATAGTTACTATTAATTTTGGAGCATAGACGTAGTTACTATTAATTTTGGTAGATACTAATGGGTGATATACGAGGTAAATTAAATAAAAACATGGCTTTTCCATAACCCTACTCAAAATCATCCCAAGTTAGCATTATTTTAAAATAGCAAAACTATCCATTTAGTTAACAAAATATGCAAACTTAGATTATTCTAAAGAATTGGGGTAATTCTTAAAATATTTATTGAATAGGGACTTTTACAAAAAGAATAAGACATACATTTCAATTATATTATAGTAGAGGAACTCCATTTAAGCACTTATAGCTTAAAGTCTACAATAAAAGAAATTAATTTCTTTATAAGAGTAAATATTAATAACAAATAAAAAATTAAGCATTACTACAACATAAATTATTGACTATTTCTCCTCATAATATTTTTTTACCAAAAATAGAGGTGCATCATCATTTTTCTTTAAAGTCGTGTTGGCTTCACTGCCACTTGATGCCTGAGCCTTCTTTCTTTCCTGGCACAACAAATATTTTCAAAGACTTTTTGCTCAAAATCAAAATGACTCCCATAATAAGGATGAATGCATCTAAATATGAATGCAATGGTTACTTTTCTACTAACTACTCAACAACATTAATAATCTTGCTCCACTATAAGGTACATTTTAAAAATAACTAAAACAAAAGTATAGAAAAAATACTCATTGATATGGATTAATATAATTCTTATTATATGTATTTAATAGGTGACAACTATCTTAAGGGATTCACTACTTTTACACAGTCACCAAAATATATTAGCTTCTTAGGAAAAGGGAGACTAGACTTTTAACTAATACAATCAAACCCTATTTACTTTAAAAATAATTGTAATGAAATCTTGTCAAAAACCAACATATATGCACATAAGGGTAAGTGGAGAGCAAAAGGACTTCATGGATTCACACTTTCATCGATATAAAGTAATTAGGCCTCTTAAATATTCTCATCTGGCACAATATATTTTCAAACATCAAGAGGAGAGCTTGGTTAACGACATTTCCAACATTATACAGTTAATAGTAAATATTTAAAATATATGGTTGATGATGTTTGAACAACATAATTGAATTAGATTAGCATATATATTTTTTAAGTTATTTAATAAAAAGACTCAAAAGGATCGATAAAAATAATAAATATAAACATAGTTACTATTAATTTTGGTAGATAGTAATGGGTGATATACAACTTAAAGTAAATAAAAACATGGATTTTCCATAACCCTACTCAACATCATCCCAAGTGAGCATTTTTTTAAAATAGCAAAACTACCCATTTAATTATTAAACTATGCAAACTTAGATTAGTCTAAAGAATTGGGGTAATTCTTAAAATATTTATTGAATAGGGTCTTTTACAAAAAGAATAAGGCATGCATTTCAATTATATTATAGTAGAGGAACTCCATTTAAGCACTTATAGCTTAGTATACAATAAGAGAAATTAATTTCTTTACAAGAGTAAATATTAATAACAAATAAAAAATTGAGAGTTGTTACAACATAAATTACTGATTATTCCTCTTCATAATTTTTTTTTACAAAAATAGAGGTGCATCATCATTTTTCTTAAAAGTCGTGTTGGCTTCACTGCCACTTGATGCCAGAGCCTTCTTCCTTTCCTAACACAACAAATATTTTCAAATACATTTTGCTTGAAATCAAAATGACTCCCATAATAAGAATGAATGCATATAAATGTAAATGTAATGGTTACTTTTCTATTGACTACTCAACAACATTAATAATATTTCTCCACTATAAAGTACATTTTAAAAGTAACTAAAACAAAAATATAGAAGAAATACTTATTGATATGGATTAATATAATTCTTATTATATATGTATTTAAGAGATGACAACTATCTTAAGGGCTTCACTAATTTTACACAGTCACCAAAATATATTAGCAGCTTAGGAAAAGGGAGACTAGCCCTTGAATTAAGGGTAAGTGGACAGCAAAAGGACTTCACGGATTCACACTTTCATCGATATAAAGTAACTAGGCCTCTTAAATATTATCATGTGGTACAAGATATTTTCAAACATTAAGAGGAGAGCTTGGTTAATGGTATTTCCAACATTATACAATTAGTAGTAAATATTTAAAATATATGGTCGATGTTGTTTGAATAAAATAATTAAATTAGATTGGCATATGTATTTTAAAAGTTATTACGCCAGGCGTTCCTACAATGGTAGACAAGTGGGTGGGAGGTAAAGAGGTCATACATGTCATGCCATAAATAATTTTTTTTTATTATTAAAAAATCCGACATTAACAAAAACATTTAAAATATTTAAACGAAAACAACCGACTAACCAACCGTTGCAAACATTTAAAATATTTAAACTATGTATGTATGTTGCAAGAACAAACAAAACCATTTAAGCACCTCCATATTGATAACTCTCAGCGTTTTTAGATATATATCATTTATATCTAAGCTAGTTATGCCGAGAGGCATTCCTACAATAACAGACACGGGGGTGGGAGGCAAAAAGGTCATACATGTCATGTCGTAAATAATTTTTGTTAATGTCACATTTTTTAATTAAAAAACTGTTTTACGAAGTGACATGTATGACCTCTTTTCCTCCCACTCGTCGTCTGCTACTGTAGGAATGCTTCTCGGCGTAACTAGCTTAAATATAAAGGATAAATATCTAAAAACGTCGAGAGTTATCAATATTGAGGCACCTGTCTTGGAGATCACACCCCCGAGAAATGAGATAGGTGCTTCGAGATTGATAACTCTCAGCATTTTTAAATATATATCCTTTATATCTTAGCTAGTTTAATAAGAAGACTCAAAAGGAACGATAAAAATAATAAGCATAAACATAGTCACTATTAACTTTGGTAGATACTAATGGCTGATACACGAGGTAAAGTAAATGAAAACATGGCTTTTCCATAACCCTACTCAACATCATCCCAAGTGAGCATTATTTTAAAATAGCAAAACCTATTTAATTATCAAACTATTCAAACATAGATTAATCTAAAGAATTGGGGTAGTTCTTAAAATATTTATTAAATAGGGACTTTTACAAAAATAATAAGACATACCTTTCAATTATATTATAGTAGAGGAACTCTACTTAAGCACTTATAGCTTAAAGTATACAATAAGAGAAATTAATTTCTTTATAAGAGTAAATATTAATAACAAATAAAAAATTTGAGCATTGCTACAACATAGATTATTGACTATTCCTCTTCATAATATTTTTTTACAAAAATAGAGGTGCATCATCATTTTTCTAAAAGTCGTGTTGGCTTCACTGTCACTTGATGCCAGAGCCTTCTTCCTTTCCCAGCACAACAAATATTTTCAACTAGTTTTTGCTCAAAATCAAAATGACTCGATGAATACATCTAAATATGAATGCAATGGTTACTTTTCTAGTGACTACTCAACAACATTAATAATCTTACTCCACTATAAGGTACATTTTAAAAGTAACTAAAAGAAAATTATAGAAGAAATACTTATGGATATGGATTAATATAATTTTTATTATAGATGTATTTAAGAGATGCCAACTATCTTAAGGGCTTCACTACTTTTACACAGTCACCAAAATATATTAGCTTCTTAGGAAAATGGAGACTAGCCTTTTAATTAATTCAATGAAACATGGTTTACTTTAAAATTAATTATAATGAAATCTTGTCAAAAACCAACATATAAGCACATAAGGATAAGTGGACAACAAAAGGACTCCACCATTGATATAAAGTAACTAGGCCTCTTAAATATTCTCAGGTGGCACAAAAAAATTTCAAACATCAAGAGGAGAGCTTGGTTAATGGTATTTCCAACTTTATACAGTATATATGGTCGTTGATGTTTGAACAACCTAATTAAATTAGATTGGCATATATATTTTTTAAGTTATTTAATAAGAAGAATCAAAAGGAGCGATAAAAATAATAAGCATAAACATAGTCACTATTAATTTTGGTAGATGCTAATGGGTGATATTGAAAGCACGAGATTCCGAAAGATTTGAAAGGAAAACTATTGCGATGCATTCAAAATCAAATAAACGCTTAAGTCCTAAAATGTGAAATGCATGAAATGAAAGAGACAAATTGAAATGAGATAAAAGAAAGTGTAGAAAGCACAACCCTTTTTATTTAACTCTCTTAATCTCGGTTACAAAGATGCCTCCTCCCTTTTCAGGGGCTAGGAGCGTTAAATGAATTTTGGTTACAATCATGACTTAGTATTCCTCCTTCCGCGTGCCCACATTTGAAATGGGCGGGCCAAAGTGTTGCCGCCGCTTGCGTTGATGAATCCTTGATTCTTGCTGCTCCTCCTGCATTCAAAGAAACAACAAGTCGTTAGTAGCACCTGTGACAAAATATGAAGCGTTTGATCTTAAAAACCAATGGAGGATGCATGCATAAGATTAACTAAATCAATGAATAAAATGACTCTAAGTAACCTGCAAATTTGACAGAGACCAGAAAACATTACCAGAGGGCCATTGCCATCAAAACAGTCGAGAAACTCCACCGATTTGCGTTCAACTATAATTCGTCCCTGGTCAGGACGAATTCTACTGTAATTCGTCCCCGGGTAGGACGAATTCGCCTGCGACAAAGTGCCGAGGTGATGCTGCCCAAATGTCACGTCTCGGGATCTCCAAAATACCTGCAAACATAGGGGTTAGCTAATTGGGGGCATTTTGGGACGACCCAGATGGTCGGATTCTCCCAATTTGACCTCCATCAATGGGAATTTGACGTCGCTACCTGCAAGTTAGTGGGACAACAAAAGCGACAAAAACATGATGAGATCTGATCAAAACATTATGAAATCGAAATTATAAACTATCTAGACAGCATATAATGGAATGGAATATAAACAAGTGATAAAAGAACAAATTAAAATAAAACTTAGAAAGTGCGGGGCGCCCAAGCGGGCCGCCCACCGTTAGAACTTGATTTCGGCACCAATCCACTTGGGATGGGCCCAAAATCTCTTGTGATGGGTTGTCGGCAAATTGGTAGATCAATGTGGTCAAATGTCGGGTTTGGGTCCGGATCCACACTTCCAAAAGCCACCCAATAACCTCTCTTGCGAAAGAGATCAAGGATGTGGAAGAGGTGAATCAAAAAAGGGTGCAATGTGGTGTTCAATTTGGCAGCACTTCGTTGCTTGAAAATGCCTCCAACTTGTCTCCTTTTGGGTGGGAAAGTCCACCATTTTATAGACCCAGGGGGTCTCTTTGGAGGGGCATGCAGGGGTGCCATGTGGCGGCCATGCCTTCCCAAGAGGGAGGAGACTCCTCCATGACTTGGGCTTCCATGACTGCCCTTGTGACAGTCCTCTAACGCCCACTCTGCCCACCTACACGCGCATGCAAGGCAGGAGGCAATAATTGATTGTCTTCGGCTGCCACTTGGCGCCATTCTTCTTTTTGCCCGTTGAACCTGGAATTCGTCCCGACCAGGACGAATTCAGAATTCGTCCCTGGGTGAGACGGATCCCAATTTGAATTCGTCCCTGGGTGGGACGGATACTGAGCAAAGTGCCTGAATGTGCCAAATTGCCTTTTGACCTTACAAAATTGCTACAAAAGTGGTTAGGACCACTGTTTAACCTCTGAGGGCTGCCCTGGGGGCTGTGTGTGTCAAAGCGATCAGTGTTTGCAGTCACATAATCGGATTGGTGTTATTTTGGTGTCTACAGATGCCCCTTTTTGGGATGCGTTGTGCATGGCGCAGCGTCGAGCAAAAATAGATAACCAAAGCACTAATGATTAGGGTTTCTTGGTAACCTAACCAACTTTTGATGCCCCAAGTATGGAAAGGGCATGCATTCTTGAATCCTTGCTTTTGACGAGCTAAGGAATTTGATTTCAAGTATTAACCTATTTTGGTGAGGTGTGACTTGAGCTTGGACATTGATCAGTCATGAATAGGCAAAGGGCGCAACCTTTTGTCCACAGGGGAACCTTGTGTTCATGCTTCGGGAATGCCAAGTGTTTGATCAATTTGTGATTATTGCTTGTTTACTGCCCCAAGCGGGAGCGTGATTGTCTTTGTCAATGATTCTTTGAATGCATGTCATTTTCCTTAATTGGGTGTGTGCTTGTTGATTGGTGACTAAGTGTGACTACCCCCTCAAGCGACGAATCGATGAGGGAATGACCTTCGTGAGAAAAGCGACGAGTCGCTTGACCCAAGATGACTTGTGCAAGGGTGCCTTTAGATGATTTAGCATTAAGCATGTGCAATTTTTCTCACATTTAGACCTATTTTTGGTGGGTGGTAACCCTTTTTGCGACGCTTTTTGGAGCTGAAATTGGCAAAAATCCATCTTCCCGTGGAGCGGTCCGGCT
This sequence comes from Wollemia nobilis, assembly GCA_028583015.1. NCBI lineage: Eukaryota > Viridiplantae > Streptophyta > Pinopsida > Araucariales > Araucariaceae > Wollemia > Wollemia nobilis. The sequence goes on from JAQPPZ010004118.1 coordinate 128,464, forward strand.
AAGATAGCCTTCTTAGGGAGTAGGATAGTGACAATTTGTGACCCCAACGTCTATTTTGTATGCCCGGGATGTCAAGTGCAACAACACTCTCATCGGGCAAGTTTATTATCTGTTTTAGTGCATTTTTGTTCAATTTTTGATGTTTTTTGAAATTTTTGGCCTGAATTCATCCCAGGGTAGGACGAATTCCAGCTTAGAATTCGTCCCTAGGAGGGACGAGCGCTAACCAGAGTGCTCATCCCAGGGAAAGATGAATTTAAGCTCAAAAGGCCTATTTAAAGGCCAAAACTAGGGTTTGGCCTCATTTGCATCTGATTTTTCTTGCGATTTGGAGCTCTGGGGAGGAGGAGGTTAATTCTACGAAGCGAAGCGCTACCAGATTTTCCCTACCATCATGAGTGCACAAACCGGATCGAGCGGCGGAGCCGAAGCGAGACCAGTAAGTGCTCCCTAGAGTTTATTTTTTTTTAAATTGCAAGTGTTTTGTTTAATTATTTTTGTGATGATGTTTTTCAAAATTTTAAAACTTAAACCCTGAAACTGAACTGAAGACAACTAAAACTTAGTGTACAACTAAACGTAGTGAAAAACCTAAGTAAAGAATTTTTATTGTTTTAACTAAACCCTAGGATAAACGGAACGTAAAACCCTAAGACTTAATGTTTGTTGTTTTTTGAATTTTTGTCTTTTTAAATTAATCAGTTAGGATTAGAAACCTCTACAAAAATATTTTTTAAATTTTTTTCTTTTATTTTTTTGAATTTATCATTAGGATTAGGAACCCTAAGACAAACATTTTTGAATTTTGAATTTTTTTTTTAAATTAATCGGTTAGGATTAGAAACCCTAGAACTAAAAATTTAATTTTTGTTGGAATTTTTGTGTTTGTTTTTTTTTATAATAAATTTAATTTTTTATTTGAATTTTTGTTTTTTTTTTTTGTACAATTCTTTTTTCATGATTTTAATGTTTTTGAGTTATTTTCTTTTGTAGGTTGTTAGGAGCCGGTACCGTGTACCCACTACTTTTACTGAGGCAGGGGGCCGACTGAGGCTGACTGGGAATGGCTTGATGCCCTTGGGCTCAAGCAGGTGGCTCGACTGGAGCCTGTGGTCATGGATCAGGCCTATTTGATGGCCCTGATCAATCTTTGGGATCCACGGACCAACACCTTCCATCTCCCAACAAGGGAGATGACTATGACTTTGGAGGATATCTATCGGCTTCTACGGATTTCGATAGATGGACTGCCCATCAGGACATCACCGCGTGATCAGCGGACAACTATACTGACGAGATGCTTCGGGCATGGGGAGGAGCTGGGTGTGGAGGATCCACTGGAGAGGGCAGAGGGCGACTGCCAGATTGGCGGGATTTTGGTTCGATGGTGGTTGGAGAGGGGGGTGTTGGGCGTGAGGCACGCATTCCTTATGGGCCTCATGTCCAACATGCTATTACCTGATTCGTCAAGCGTGAGGTTCCCATGGAACCTGCTGGATTTGGTGTGGCAGTTGGTAGAGTGCCCGATAGAGGCACCGCTTATCCTGAGATGGGGACAGACACTGTTGGCACAGCTCTATGGGGAGCTGTATGAGGTCCGCTATCGACAGCAGAAGGGGATCAGCTGTAGCTATCTATTGTAGTGTTGGGGTTGGCAGCACATAGCAGTTGAGAGGCCAACCGGGTTACCATGGATGACTCGAGTGGTGATGGAGGATAAGGAGATAGGGTATGCAGTTCTATGGCGGCGGTCCGGAGAGCAGGGACAGAGTCGATGGTGGGCAGGTGTCGTAGGGCACTATGTCGATACCTTCTCTCGGCTCACTCTAGGGGAGGTGGTTTGGTACCCTTATCGGGACTGTCCAGCCTGGTCGAAGGCTGGAGAGTGGCTCCGATGGGTACGTAGAGAGCGGTGGCTGATTGGGTGGCATGGGACCGAGCATGAGTTCTTCTCGTATAGCCGGGTTACACGATAGTTTGGGGTGCGCCAGGGGTTGCCTGGTGAGCCCATGGTCTATCGACATTGGGGGATGAGAGGACTCTAGACCGACCGGTCATCGTGCCACTAGGTGAGGATTCGAATGTGGTGATCGACGTCCCGGACGTGGATGACGTCGGGACTACCGCTGAGTATGACTCATGGTGGGTACTACGACGGTGGCGGGGAGAGGGGCCACTGGGAGGCACGGAGGCGGCAACGACGGGCGGGGAGGGTGCTGAGGCACCAGGGGATGATTGGGGAGCTCCTTTGGAGGATGCAAAGATGGTAGAGGTGGAGGGTGAGGATGTGGATTTGGGAGCTCCGGATCAGCCGGAGATGCAGGACATGGCGGAGCAGTGGGAGCCAGGGCAGGTTGCTATTCCGGAGAGTCCCATGCCTCAGGCGGATGCGGAGGAGATGGAGTCTAGGGTACGCACTGAGAATGCACATTTGGTGGAGCTACTACGGAGGTGAGACCAGGAGCTGGGGGATGCACTATGGGAGAGGGATCTCCTACGGGCTCAGCTAGCAGAGCGGGATAGGGTTTTGGTGCAGCACGATGATGCATTAGCTTACTACCATCGATGGGATGCAGAGTGGTTCCGACATCGGATGGAGATGGAGGGGGAGATTATCCACCTCGATGGGCGGCTACCTGAGCCGTCGGGAGGTGGATCTTCATGCCAGACGAGGGACAGTGGTACTGAGCAGTCAACATCATCTCATCGTAGGCGATTGGATGAGGGAGGGGAGCAGGCATGATGTGGGGGCTAGCAGTAGCCGCCATGAGGGGTCCCATAGGACCCACACCATGGGGGGTAGTTCCCGTCGCACCGATCCTGCATGATCATGGTGGCCGACGCCTTAGGCTGGGTGGTTTTGAGTATGATTGCGGGGTCAGAGGACCAGTTTTGTAGCCTATGGGCATTTTTTTGACGATATATAATATATATATATATACGGCTTTATTTTGTTTATGCACATGTGATGATTTGATCTTATGCATGATGGTTGATGAATATGGATGTATGCATGTTAATTTATTTTGATGGATGCATATGTTATGATGAATGCAAATGTTTTTGATTTATATGTGATATGCAAAAATGAAGTGGATGAATGGAATTTGTGATGTTTGGTTAGGGCACCATAGACTGTTTAGGACTCTGTTTATTTTGTTTTTAGGCGATTGCTGTGGTAACTGACTTTGTATGTATACATGTGATTTTTGATGATATTGTAAGGATGAAAAGTAGCGCAATTTGGTTTAGAAATGTAGCTAAGGTTTTCTGAGACTCAGACGGTTTTAACTCACTAGCCACGATTGTACTTTATCTTACAAGACTTTTGAACAAGGTATGAATCGGACTTGTTTTTGACCAAGTTATTTCACATCCCTGTGTGTGCAATTGAGTTCATTTATGTGGTATTTGTCAGGATACCGCCAGTGCCAGATAGGCTGTCAACCGAACTCGTATCGAGGATCACCTAATTAGCTCCACTAACTCCTTTATTGTATTTAGTCGGATTAATCTGCGGTGCTATCTAGGATACCATAAGCTAGCTCATCCACATGCAAACATTGATCTGTACACAAGTTAATGTGACAGATATATCGTCATGCGGGAAGTTTACCGCCAGTGACCGATAGGCTATCAACCAAACCGGTACTGAGGCTTGCCTCATGACCTGTCGAAATGCTGAGAGTTCCAGGGATTCAAGTTCGACTCCCTTCTTTTCTTCAATTGTATTGGGATACTTGCTCCTTTGTAGTGATAAAATCACTGTTTATTTTTGTTTTATTTGTTTTTCTTTTGAGCAAGGGATTTGGATATGGAGTGACGAGAATCACTATTGTTTGTGCCTTTTGATGTATGCACTGTGGGATGTCAAATTTTGGTGTTTTGACTTTTGCAAATTTTTGATGTTTTGCAACTATTGAGAACTTTGGGATTCTTAGGGAATTGGGTAGGGAAGATGCTTGTCCTTTTGCCAACTCTCAGCATTCTTTGGGTCATTCGCATAGGGGGATGAGCAAGATAACCATTTCGCTTATGGTGACCTGGATTGCTTTGCAGGTGTCATCCTTCGTTCACACAACTTGGGAATTTTTATGTGTTTTAATTTGTGTTGGGATGCTACGTAACAAGGTGTGATTCAAGTAGAACTCTACCTTCGTAAAATCTGTCTGACTTGGTACAGTACATGGCTAGAAAGCAAAATTTATGACTGAAAGATGAAAACTCTTGATACATTATAAGACCACTGACTCTAGTGTGGTAAAAAGCAATAAATGGTGTATTTTTGTTGTTTTTTGGATTGCTTATAAAATGGAAAAATGTGGAACAAGATGGACTAGCAGAGCAATTACAGCCTATGGTGCCTTTGACCTGTACGACCACAAATATGCAATGTATGGATGCGATGCTTAATGCAGCTATATATTTTTGTATTTTTGATGGAATGATTTTTTGTGAATATGAAGATGAGATGTAAGAAGAGCTTTTATTGATGAATTTGAGCATGCCTAGAAATGAGATGCAAATTTTTGTTGTTTTTGATGATTTTTGGATTTTGAATTTCTTTATTTTTGACCAAGCGATTGTGGGAATCCTTGGAGCATTTTGGGATTGACCAAGCGATTATATGAATCCTTGGAGCATTTTTGGGATTGACCAAGCGATTATATGAATCCTTGGAGCATTTTTGGGATTGACCAAGCGATTATATGAATCCTTGGAGCATTTTTGGGATTGACCAAGCGATTATATGAATCCTTGGAGCATTTTTGGGATTGACCAAGCGATTATATGAATCCTTGGAGCATTTTTGGGATTGACCAAGCGATTATATGAATCCTTGGAGCATTTTTGGGATTGACCAAGCGATTATATGAATCCTTGGAGCATTTTTGGGATATGGCTCTCTTAGATATGGAATGGGCGCAAATGACTGATGTTCAAGGGTTCTGTTTCCTTGATTCCATCAAGAGAGGCTAGCCGGTATGTCTCGGGTCCTATTTTGCTATCAATGACATATGGACCTAACCAATTTGCCATGAACTTGTCCCTTAGGTGGGACGGCAAACTAGAATTCTGTTGGTTTTCCTTCAAAACCAAATCACCAACCCGAAAGTCCCTCAGGTGAACTTTCATGTTGTAAGCTTTCTTAAGTCGCTCTTGATAGATACGTAAATGCTCGAGAGCATTAACGCGTCGTTCATCAAGCAACGTAAGCTGGTCTAACCGGGCTGCCATGCAGCGTCATCATCGATGAACTCTTGCATTGATATGCGTAGGGAAGGAATTTCCAACTCTAGAGGCATGACTGCCTCGGAGCCATACACGAGCAAAAACGGAGTGGCCCCAGTGGGCGTCCGAATGCTAGTGCGATAGGCCCATAGGGCAAGTGGGATTTGGATGTGCCAATCCTTATGACTATCTATGACTATCTTTTTAAGGATGGCAACTAGCATTTTGTTTGATGCTTCTGCTTGCCCATTCGCCTACGGATAATAGGGTGTCAAAAACTGTGCTGAATTTTGTACTTTGTGGTCAAAGCATGCACGTCTTTGTTCTTGAATGGTGTCCCATTATCCGAGACTATTTTGGATGGAATACCAAAATGACATATGATGTTATGCAAAATGAACTCCACAATGCGGGGTCCTATCGTAGAGGTAAGCGGAACTGCTTCCACCCACTTGGTAAAATACTCTATGGCCATTATGATAAACGTGTGATGGCCTGACGATGCAGGGGAGATCTTTCCAATTAGATCGAAGCCCCACTACAAAAATGGCCAAGCGGACTAGACTATCTACAAGGCCTAGGAAGGTACATGCATCAAATTGGCATGATGTTGACACTTCACGCACTTCCTGACATATGCGCAACAATCTCGCTCTAAAGATGGCCAATAATAGCCCATGCGAAGAATGCGCTTTGCGATGGCCATACCACTGAAGTGGCCACCACATGTACCATCGTGCGCTTGGGCGACTGCCCAAGTGGACTCTTGTTGGTCCAAGCAATGAAGGAGGATTCCTTCATAGCTGTGATGATACAAAATGTCTCCTATCAAGACATACTTAGCCGCTTTCTGCTTGAATGCTCATTTTGTGGCATGTGTCAATCCAAGCGGGAGATTACCTAACTTGAGGTAGTCTCTAATGGGTAAATACCAGTCCTGTTGATCGAAAACCTCGATGGTATGAACAGCCAATCCCTCTTGAAGTTCATCCCTAGCAAACGTTGAGTGAGATAGAACTTGTAAGAATAGCATTGTGTTGCTATTAATGGGAGTAGGGGAGAACAAGGACCCCTAGTTGGCATGTTTCAGATGATCATGGATTCGAGAGAACTTATCCGAGGATGGTTCAATCTGGATCATGTGGATTCCTGGCGTCAAGTCAGAGCTTGCATGCTCCATCACGGATTGTGATAGGGTTTTGACTTGAATGGTTGTCATATCACCGGAAAGGTCTTGTGGGATTAGTGACCCCAAGGAGGCCATTGTGTCCGCAAAATGATTCGATGATCGAGGGAGTGCCTCGATGTCATACCACTCAAGTTTTGCCAGGAATTTGTCCACAAGGGCTTTATAAGCCTGCAGAACTGGGCATTTGCATTGGAATACCCCTTTGACTTGATTGACTATTAACAGTGAATCACCAAAGATGTTCAGTCATTTGATGTTCATGGTGATTGTTGTCTGAAGACCTATGAGCAAGGCTTCATACTCTGCATTATTGTTGGTGCATGGGAAATTTAATTTAAATGATAGGGGCATTGGAGCGCCCTACGGTGTGAAGAATACTATTCCCATGCCACCACCTTGCTCACATTTAGAACCATCAAAAAATAGGGTTATGTCAGCCTGTGACTCAAGCTCATCAGAATCTGGCGATTCCGAGACATGGAAGACCCCATCATCGGGTAGTTCTATGACTAGAGGCTGATCGTCTTCGAGAGGAGCCTCTGCTAGTTGATCGGCTATGACCTGTCCTTTGATAGATTTTTGTCCAATAAACTCTATGTCAAATTCTGTCAACAACATGATCCATTTCGTCGTGCGACTACTATGATAAGTATGACTCATCATGTATCGCAATGGATTCTCCTTAGACACAACATACGTAGTGTTGCTCAACATGTAGTGGCATAGCTTTTTGGTAGCAAACACCACTGCCAAGCAGAGTTTCTCGACGTATGCATAGTTAAGTTCATAACTGACCAGGGTGCGGCTAAGATAATAAGTAGCCTGTTCTTTGTGAAGTTCATTCTTCTAGGCTAGCATGGCGCCCAGTGCCACCTCAGTAGCTGAGATGTATAAGTAGAATGACACTCCTGGTCTAGGTGGTGCCAATACTGGCGGCGAAGCCAAGTATTGTTTGATGTCATCAAAGGCTGACTGGCACTCGTCATCCCAGTGAAATGTAACCCCCTTGTGCAATAATTTGTTCATGGGTCGGCACTTGTCAGATAGCTACGCTATGAAGCGCTTGATTGACGTGACCTTTCCCTGTAGACTTCTGAGCTGCTTAATGGTAGTTGGGGGAACCATTTCAAGGATTGCCTTGACTTTCTTTGGGTCCACCTCGATACCTCGCTTTGAGACTATGAAACCCAAGAGTTTTCCAGATGTGATGCCAAATACGCACTTCTTGGGATTCAGTCGACTTTATGCTCCATGAGGCGATCGAGGATCTTGCTTAAGTCATCGAGATGATTTGGGTGAAAAAGAGACTTGGCCAACAAATCATCCATGTAATCTTCCAAAGTTTTATGCATGTAGTCATGGAAGATGTACGTCATGGCACGTTGGTAGGTGGCGCCAGCATTTTTAAGGCCAAAAGGCATGACCTTATAACAAAATGTCCCCCAAGGCATTGTGAACGCCATTTTTAGTTGGTCCTCGAGATTGATACGAATCTGATTGTATCCCGAGAAACCATCCATGAGGGATAGCATTTCATGACCTATTGTAGCGTCTACCAACGCGTCGATGCTTGGCAAGGGGAAATCATCCTTAGGACTCGCTTTGTTTAGATCTCAAAAATTAGTGCATATGCGAATCCTCCCATCGAGCTTTTTGATGGGCACCATGTTGGACAGCCATGGCGGATAATCCACGTAGATGACAAACTGTGCATCCAACAACTTTTGCAATTCATCTTTGACCATCAAGGCCACTGTTGGGTGCATCTTACATAGTTTTTGCTTAACTGGCTTGATTGTCGGATCAAGCGTTAGATTATGCATGACTAGCTATGGATCTAGCCCCGACATGTCTCTATATGACCATGCAAAAACCTCCTTCTTCTCTTTGAGAAGGGCAATGTAGTCGGCTTGCTCTTTAGGGGAAAGACTTACCCCCAGCTTGAGAATCCATGGATTCATTGGATCTGTGTCGATGTCTACGTCAGTCGTCTCCTCGATCGACATGTGGGATCCGTCCTCCAACTGATGTGGAGTCGGGATCAAATGGATATCATTAGCTGAGTTTAAATCTACGTTGGGAACCTCGGGTTCCTCTTCAGCCTGAAAGATATCCTGAGTTGTCCCTAGGGTAAAATGAGGCATTTTATCGAAAGGCCAGTACTATGATGGGGATGGAGGTGAATTGACATGATCCTAGTCGATGGCATCTATGTCTAGATGCAATGACCATGCTGGATCGGCCGGATTGTGGATGGGTGCGGTCAAATCAATGGAGATCATGTGGATGAAATGAATTTGGTCTCCATTACCGTGGGTGTGATGACTCAAACATTCTGGATGTTCCCTATGTTCTGGATCTGGCTCTAGAGGGACGAGCACGAACGGATCGGCCCTATGTGCTGATAGGAGGATAGGGTCTTCCCTCGACACTGATGTCATTATAGGGTCTCGGGGTGGACGGTGCTCATCGTAAACTTGGAGCCATGGATCCAACACTTGGTCCCACCCTGTTGGGTCTACGTACCACTCATGCCCTGGCACTATGCCCATCTATGCAAATAAGTCATTAATCCCCAAGGGACGCCGTTGTTGCACTTGTTGCCTTTGTTGCATTTGTCGCATGTGGTTGAGATAGGCCATCTCAGTCTCATCTTTCGAATCACTATCGGAGATCCAAAAATGTTCATTTTCTTCAACAACTGCTTGCGACATTAAGGGTTCACCTTGTTCTAGCAAATTAATCTGGTCCCATTGCGGTTGTTCCACACTTGGTGGGGGGACCTGATTCTCTTGACACAACACTGGCTCAATTGGAACCTCTAAAGGGAACAGATTTAAAAAGATCTCTTGCCAGTTATTCATGGGAATCTCTCGTGAGTGATCACTATTGGATTCGAAGGGATCATATGATTCTGATTCATCTTCCGAAGATCCTTCTAGACATTGTTTATGCTCTCCTTGAAAGTTAGTGTCTGAACTTTCACCTCTCTCTAGCAAAGGAGAAGGATTATTGATGTTACCAAGGGTGGTTGTTGACCATGGGAGGTAATCTCCCAATGTATATGTTGTGTTTGGGTTGGCATAAGGATCTGATGCCAATCCACCCTTGTTGCCTATTCCTAGGCCTTGCATGTTTTCCACCAAGATGTCTAAGGGCAGGGGGTGGTTGAACCCTACTCCCGACTTGTCATAAGGCATTTGGTATCTTGGCTGGCAAAGGACACGCACTCCTTGCTCATACCTGCCTAGCCCGTATCCATGCCAATTGCATTGGCCAAGGTATCTCAGAGCAAAGTTCGGGTTAGACAGATAGTTGACATTTTCTACAAAAGGCTCTTCATCCTCGTCCTTTTGCATGCATGGTTCAACACCATGGTCAAGGCCCCCATACACAAAATTGGTCTGGTTTGGTGGGTAGCCTAAAGGAACAACTATCCCGATGGGGAGGCGAGGTCTCCCCATGTCTTGCACTGACTCTAGCATGGGCGTTGCTACAACATTCTGCACTAGATACTCCCCCAAGCCCGTACTAGCCATTTCAACAGTAATTGTTGGTGATTGAGGGGGAGGGAATGGAAGCCCTTCTGGAGTCCATTCCATGTTGGGTAGACTAGGAGCCTCAGCTTCCATTGTGCTAGGTATCTCTTCTATTGAGATGGTTGATATTGTTGGCAGCACCTCCTCTAGGGGTTGAGCCTCTTCCAGGATTTGTTTCCCTTTGTCCTTCTATTTAGCCATGATAGGTGGCATTGGTAGTGAAGGAGCGGATGATGAAGATGCACCTGGCTGGGGTTTTGATGGATTAGTCACCAGTGGTGCCCGTGGCATCGGACCCTGTCTAGATGGATTTAACTGGAAATCCAAGTGCGTCGATGGGAGGGTCGATTGCGGCATCAATTGCATCGCATTGCAATATTTGAAGGGTTCTAAGTCCATCGGGACTACATGTACTTCTCCTTCAAATGCATACTTCAAACACTGGTGAGCTATCGAAGGGACACACTTCATGTCCCTGATCCATGGTCGCCCTAGCAATATGTTGTATGCCATCTCGCCTTCCAAAATATGGCACAATGTAGGTATCATCTTTTGTCCTACCTGAACGGGTAGAACAATTGTGCCAACTGTCGAGCATATCGCATCGTTGAATGCTCGTAATGTGTAAGTGGAAGCGGTGATGTGAGAGGCTGGCGACTTCAGATGTTTCAATGCTGCTGTAGTAATGATGTTACTAGACGAGCCAGTGTCTACCAACACCCTCTTATACGGGATCCCGTTGACCCACGCGATTACGTGCAGGGGTGGATCTGCCATGTCATCAGATACTGATTTAACTTCATCTTCTCGAAAGGTGATGACCGGCTTCGTACATCATTTTACATGTCCCACGAAGTTATTGAAGGAATTCGCTTCGTGGGGCTGCAACTCGATGGCTTTCAAAATTTCCATGAGAGCTTCCCGATGGGGCGCTGATTGTTGTATAAGCTCATATATGGAGAGCCTAGCCGATGTGGTCCGCAAACTCTACGTGAGTTTGGTCCGTATCGTGACCTCGGGTCTAGGCGGAGGCAACTGCACAGGGTGTTGTTGAGGTTGCGACGTTGTTGGAACTTCTCTTGTAGCTATCATGGGGGCAACTCCTGGGTATTTCTTGTTCCTGGTCACTATGCTGATCATTCCCACATACCCTTGCATGGGGAGATTCTATCGCACCTCATTGACCTGAAGGGGTTTTGCCTGTACCTCATGGGTAGGCAAGGGATCTTTGAAGACTCCCATCTGCTGGTTATTTGGTGCTATGGGGTTGTCCACTGCCAATGTTTTATTATCAATCAAGTCTTGTATTAATCCCTTGAATTTCCAGCATGCGTTCAGGTCATGTCCCCTTCGCCTGTGGAACCTACAATATAAATCCTCTCTGTATCCCTTAGGCTTGGGAGCATTAGGATCTATGGTTTGGATTTCTGGAAGGGTGATTAAATTTGCCACTGACAAGCGGTCAAATAAGGAGTCCCTAGACTCCGTATAAGGGGTAAATTGTCGCCTAGGGCGACGCTACTGATTTTGCTCCTATTTTTTATTTTCTCTTTCATAATTATTAGGAGGCACTGCCTGATAATTAGCCTTTTGAGGCTATGTTTCTTATGCAGGCTTAGGAACATTTATCGCAACTTGATTAACCACAACGGGTTTTGGTTGCGTAGTCCCTATCTTAGTGTTTTTGTTCCACTCTTTCTTTTTAGGTTTGGCAATTTTGCCATCCTATATTTTGATCTCTTCGATAACTCTGGCTTGCGCCAGAGCTTCTTCTAAGGTGGCGTATTGCTGCAGCTGCAATAGCCCAGAGATTGATCTCAGACAACTTCATGAAAACATTTGTGTGAGGTCGGACATAGGGGGAAGGTAGGGTAGCTTAGAAAGTAGAGCCCTCCATCGATTCCCGTAAGCCACCATTGTCTCTTCCTCATATTGCCTGAGGCTGGCCAGGTCACTCAGTGATGCCTTCTTCTTGGTGTTGAAGGCAAAGCGTTCAAGGAACGCATCCACTAATTGATCCAAATTATTTATGTTGTGCTTCGGCAACTGTGTGAACCAATCCGAGGTAGGGCCTACGAATGTGGTTATGAATGTCCTTAGCAACAACGCATCATTATCCTGAATGCCAAAGCATTGGCTCAGGAATCTTGTCACATGCTCTTGAGCATCCTCTTCACCCTTAAAGACTGCCAACTGAGGCAACTTGAAATGTTCGGGGTAAAGAGGTGTGGGCACTGACGGATGCACTGGATGACTACGGAGTTGACGTAACGTGGGCTTTTGGTGCCCAGAAGCTTTAGTCTCCATAGACTCCAAATGCTCTAATAGCGCTTTGTATGCATCGAAAGACTTAATTTCTTCCTCTTTTGTTTGCTCCCATTGTGAGTTATGGGAGACTGGAGGCCTATGGAGGGGTGGCCGGATAGCACCCCCTCTACCGTGATAGGGCATTTTGGCCCGTTCTACTTCTGGTTCATACTCCTCATAAACTTCTTGAGGAGTCTCTAGGTGAGACCTATGACCCTGAGTGGGTCTCCGTGGAGGGTACCCATCATTGTTTCGGGGAGTGGCCTCCCTCTCAGGTCTATGGGGTCTCGGAGGCAAAGCTTGACGAGGTCGCGGAGACCTATCATGCACCAAGGGATTATGCCTCTCATATTGTTCTACTTTTTGAGTGCGAGGGGTTGGAACCCTCTCAGGTAGTTTATAAAGCAGCTCGTCCGCTTTGCGCTGCATGCGCTCTTTGTTAAGGTGGTATAAGTGCTCTAACTGCTGATGATCTTGCTCAAGCCGCATGATTTGGGCTTGGCGGGCGGCATGTCTGGCGACTGCCAGGTCAATTTGGTCTGCCATATTGGGCTTAGGAGGCTTGAATGTTTCTCCTATGTATTTGCCTCGGTCTTGATGATCCGAGATTTCAATGGGTCGCTTCCCTCTGTCGAGGTTGGTGGCATTTACCTGAGGCTCTGGCCTCGATGTGTGACCATGGTATCTAGCAGGTGTGGAAGCGCAAGGCTCCCACGCTGTATATTGCTCTCGAGGAATTTGATGGTCTTCCTCGTACTCCCTTTCATGGGTGTGAAGGGGGCGGGCGGAGTTAGCTCGCCCTGTGTGGAGAGCCCTGCGCTCTGGGTTTTGTCTTTCAGTTCTAACAATGATGGGAGGCAAAGGAGAGATGCCATAGTCATGTTGTCTCTCCTCATGGGCACTGTGCCTCTCTAGCGCTTCGTTGCATGGTGGCCACTCATATCTAGCCTCTAAAGGCGGTCTTCTATTTACGTTGAGTGCCACATGTAAAGCTTCTTCCCGAAAGGGGCTGTGTTGAATGGGCGTGTCCCCCAGAGGGGTATCCCTATAATTCCACCTTGACATGGAATGATGTGGACTCTCTTGTGGTCCAGACCGCCAAGGCGGTATGGCCAAGTCCTCAGGGCTAAAGCGAAGGTGACTTGTGCCCGCTCCTTGTACACTTTTCGTAGCTTCTGCCCTTGATTGGGCTTGGCTACGGGTGCACACCATTGTGGTGCTCTTCTACAAGCTAAGCAGATTTTATCTCTTTTATGATTTTTTTTTGTTACACTAAGCAGAAATGAACACACACATACACAAACGGTGATTATCTCTTTTAAAGATTAATGGTGTGTCCTAAACTGGTTTTAGTGCATTTTGATGATTTTGTTTTGTTTTTGAAAGTTTTGAAGAACGTTTAAATGCATAATGAAGGCTCATATAACTCCCATAAATGGTCGCCCCTTCAATATACCATTGCCCGGCCGATATACCAACCTCTCTATATACCCGCCCTTACGAGAGGGAAACTATAGGTACGTGAGAGCAGATGGTACGTGGTACGTAGGCGGTACGGAAGGGGGATTGTCCTGTTAATGACACCTACCATAGAAGACTTATCCTCACATGCTAGGAATCACCCCAATGACACTCGGTCAGCTTTCATCAGGATTTACGCCTAACAACAGTGACAATCGGGGTAAATGGATGCAAAAATCAAGCCAAGGTGGTGATGAACCCACCGTTGGTCTTGATCAAGGGCTGGGGTCTTACGACCAGCTCCTTGGTTTAAAAATGCCACGTGATGTGTGTGTGGTTATTTTTATTAAAAAATGAAAACAAGCAGAAGCAACTACTTTCCTTAAGAAGGCAAAATTGACAAAAATAGAAACAGAAAAAGCAAAAAATGACAGGAACAGTTTAGGACCCTTACCTTTCTCTGCCTAGACCTGCTGTTTCTGATCCTCGGCCCTGAAAATGTATAGACAAAAATTCGTCCCTCTATGAGATGAATTACAGAATAGAATTCGTCCCTGTCTGAGATGAATTAGAATTCGTCTCAGGGTCAGACGAATTACAGTAAAGTATTCGCCACAGGCAAAGATGAATAACTCAGAGCTCGACAAAAGGTACCTGTAAGCACAAATCACAAATTTTTGATCAGTTTCTCGATCTTAAAAAACAGGGGACAGAGTCCCACCATGATCGCCACTAAAAGCATGAGATTCCGAAATATTTGAAAGGAAAACTATTGCGATGCATTCAAAATCAAATAAACGCTTAAGTCCTAAAATGTGAAATGCATGAAATGAAAGAGACGAATTGAAATGAGATAAAAGAAAGTGTAGAAAGCACAACCCTTTTTATTTAACTCTCTTAATCTCGGTTACAAAGATGCCTCCTCCCTTTTAGGGGCTAGGAGCGTTAAATGAATTTTGGTTACAATCATGACTTAGTATTCCTCCTTCCGCATGCCCACATTTGAAATGGGCGGGCCAAAGTGTTGCCACCGCTTGTGTTGATGAATCCTTGATTCTTGCTGCTCCTCCTGCATTCAAAGACACAACAAGTCGTTAGTAGCACCTGTGACAAAAGATGAAGCGTTTGATCTTAGAAACCAATGGAGGATGCATGCATAAGATTAACTAAATCAGTGAATAAAATGACTCTAAGTAACCTGCAATTTTGACAGAGACCAGAAAACATTACCAGAGGGCCACTGCCATCAAAACAGTCGAAACTCTGTTGATTTGCTTCAACTGTAATTCGTCCCTGGTCAGGATGAATTCTACTGTAATTCATCCTCGGGTAGGACGAATTCGCCTGTGACAAAGTGCCGAAGTGATGCTGCTCAAATGTCACGTCTCGGGATCTCCAAAATACCTGCAAACATAGGGGTTAGCTAATTGGGGGCATTTTGGGATGACCCAGATGGTCGGATTCTCCCAATTTGACCTCCATCAATGGGAATTTGATGTCGCTACCTGCAAGTTAGTGAGGACCACAAAAGTGACAAAACATGATGAGATTTGATCAAAACATTATGAAATCGAAATTATAAACTATCTAAACAACATAAAATGGAATGGAATATAAACAAGTGATAAAAGAACAAATTAAAATGAAACTTAGAAGTGCGGGGCGCCCAAGCGGGCCGCCCACCGTTAGAACTTGATTTCGGCACCAATCCACTTGGGATGGGCCCAAAATCTCTTGTGATGGGTTGTCGGCGAATTGGTAGATCAATGTGGTCAAATGTCGGGTTTTGGGTCCGGATCCACACTTCCAAAAGCCACCCAATAACCTCTCTTGCGAAAGAGATCAAGGATGTGGAAGAGGTGAATCAAAAAGGGTGCAATGTGGTGTTCAATTTGGCAGCACTTCGTTGCTTGAAAATGCCTCCAACTTGTCTTCTTTTGGGTGGGAAAGTCCACCATTTTATAGACCCAAGGGGTCTCTTTGGAGGGGCATGCAGGGGCGCCATGTGGCGGCCATGCCTTCCCAAGAGGGAGGAGACTCCTCCCTGACTTGGGCTTCCATGACTGCCCTTGTGACAGTCCTCTAACGCCCACTCTGCCCACCTACACGCGCATGCAAGGCAGGAGGCAATAATTGACTGTCTTCGGCTGCCACTTGGCGCCATTCTTCTTTTTGCCCGTTGAACCTGGAATTCGTCCCGACCCAGGACGAATTCAGAATTCGTCCCTGGGTGAGACGGATCCCAATTTGAATTCGTCCCTAGGAGGGACGAATACTGAGCAAAGTGCCTGAATGTGCCAAATTGCCTTTTGACCTTACAAAATTGCTACAAAAGTGGTTAGGACCACTTGTTTAACCTCTAAGGGCTGCCCTGGGGGCTATGTGTGTCAAAGCGATCAGTGTTTGCAGTCACATAATCGGATTGGTGCTGTTTTGGTGTCTACAGATATATGAGGTAAAGTAAATAAAAGCATGACTTTTCCATAACCCTACTCAACATCATCCCAAGTGAGCATTATTTTAAAATAGAAAACCTACCCATTTAATAATCAAACTATGCAAACTTAGATTATTAATTTTGGTAGATACTAATGGGTGATATACGAGGTAAAGTAAATGAAAACATGGCTTTTTCATAACCCTACTCAACATCATCCCAAGTGAGCATTATTTTAAAATGGCAAAACTACCCATTTAACTATCAAACTATGCAAACTTAGATTAGTCTAAAGAATTGGGGTAATTCTTAAAATATTTATTGAATAGTATGATGGCTGTTATCACTCCAAAAAATGGTCGCCCCTTCGATATACCATTGCCAGGATGATATACCAACCTCTCTATATACCCTCCCTTACGTGAGGGAAACTATTGGTACGTGAGAGCAGATGGTACATGGAACATAGGCGGTACGGAAGGAGAATCACCCTATTTTTGACACCTACCATAGAAGAATTATCCTCATGCACTGGGAATCACCCCAGCTACACTTGGTCAGATTTCGTCAGGATTTACGTCTAGCAACAATAGTGATCGGGTTGATAGATGAAAAAATTCAAGCTAAGGTGGTGATGAAATCCACTGTTGGTCTTGATCAAGGGTTGGGGTTTTACGACCAGCTCCTTGGTGTTTTAAATTGCCACGTGATGTGTGGGATTATTTTTATTTTGCATAAAATAAAGTAAACATGTAGTAAAACTTTCCCTAAGCAAGCAAGTAACCAGAAAATAGAAAACTGAAAGCAGAAAATGACAGAAGGTGTTTAGGACCCCTACCTCTTCTCTGCCCAAATCGGCTGGTTCTGAGTTTCTGTCTTAAAACTACAAAGAGAGCTATTCGTCCCTAGGTGGGACAAATAATAGAACTTTATTTGTGACAGGGTGGGGCGAATGCCCATTCATGCCTGGATAAGACAAATTACATCTCTGTATTCATCACAGACTGGAACGAACAACAATCCAGCATTTGAAAACTTTGTACCTGCAAGCAAAAATAAGCAATTTTTAATCAAATTTTTGATCTCAAAAATAGAGGACAATGTCCCACCGTTATCACCACTAAAATCATGAGGATACGGAAACAAAAAGGAAAAGCCAAGATGTGATGCAAACGAAACAAAAGATAACGCTAAATCCTATGAATTGAAAGTGCATGAAAGGAGAGAAGCATAAACAAATCAAAACAAAATAGAAAGCCAATATGAAAGACAACCATTTTTATTAATATGCTTAAAAACTTGGTTACAATTTTCCTCCTCCCTCTTTAGGGGCTAGGAGCGTTAAATGTGTTCTTGTCACATCAATGGATGCTATTCCTTCTTCTGCGTGCCCACATGTAAAGTGGGCGGACCAAACATCACCGCAACTTGCGTTGATGAGTCTTGACTCCTTGCTACTCCTCTAATGTTTAGACCCTATGTTCAAGGAAATAGGAAATGGTCAGTAGCACCTATAGATAAAATGAAACATGCAATCCCCATGCCTTCAATTAGCACATGCAAAATATAAATGAAACGATAGCTGAAATAGATACAAATGAACTAAAAACTTGACAAGGGCATAAAAATATCACTGGGAAGGCACTACAAATGGAACAGTCTAAAAATTCACCACAGATTCATATTTGCTCCTGGGCGGGACGATTAGACCTACAACAAAGTGTCAAAAAGCATAGTCCCAAATGTCACATTTGGGAAGCTCCAAATCACCTAAAAAGTTGGGGGTTAGCTAAAAGGGGGTATTTTGGGAAGACCCAGAAGGTCATATTTTCCCAATTTGGCCTCTATCATCAAGAATTTGATGATGCTACCTGCATGTTAGTAAAGGTGGGAAATGATAAAAACATGATCAAAAGTGCCCAAAACGATGTGAAATTTAAATGACAACCTATCTAAGTAGCATATAATTAGATGCAAAAGTAACAAAAAGGAAATCTGCTATAGATTTCTAATGTCTCCAGGGCGGGGCGATTAGAACTGAAGTAGTGCGAGGGGCGCCTGGGGGCAAGACACCCACCGTTTAGGGCCCGATTTCAGCACCAATCCACTTGGGATGGGTCCAAAACCTCTTATGGGGTGTTTTTGATAAATTTGGTAGGATGTTGTGGCCAAATGTCGGGTTTTGGTTTCGGATTTGCCCTTCCAATAATCACCCAATGACCTCCTCTCCAAAAAAGATCAAGGATGTGAAAGACACAAATCAAAAAAATATGTGTGGATGTAAAACGACAGCACTTCATTGCTCAAAATTATCCTTCTATGTATATCTTATGGTGAGAAAACTCACCAATTTATAGACCTGGAGGTCTCTTATGATTGAGCATGTAGAGGCGCCACTTGGCAATCATGCATCCCAAAGGGAAGAGAAGATTCCTCCTTGATTAGGGGCTCCATGACTACCCCTGTAACTACCTCTAATGCTAAAAAATGCTCACTCACACTCCTATGCAGTGAAGGAAGATTTAAATGGCAGATTTGAGCTGCCATTTATCAAGATTTGACTTTTTGCCCGTCAAACCTGCTATTCACCCCACCCTAGAGTGAATAATGCTAATCATCCCTGGATGGGGTGATTAGAAGTTTGTAATCATACCTGGGTGGAACGAGTATGAAGCAGAGTGCCTGAAGGTGCCAACTTGACCTCTAACCTTCCAAAACTGCTGTGAGAGTGGTTAGGACCATTGTTTAACTTCTAGGGACTGCCTTGGGGGCTGTGTGTGTCAATGTGATCAGTTTTTGCAGTCACATAATTGGATTGGTGCTGTTTTGGTGTCTACACCATCCACTATTGACCATAAATCCTCTATAGTTAAGATAGCTTTCATATTAGTCTTCCAAGCTGAATAATTTGAACCTTTGAGCAGTTGGCTCTTAGTGAGATACTTGTGTATCATGGCCATGGTTTAGGTGTCAAATTTGATAGGACTAATATGGTTCTCTCTTGCACTATACCCTCAAAAGAGTATATGGAAGTTTTTTTAATTTTCCTCTATAAGATATTTAATGGCACCTGCCTTAACACCCCTACCAAGGGATGAAAAGTTGGAGGAAATTAAGCCAAACAAATAGAGCAAATAAAAAAAAAAGGGTAGGTTTGTGAAAATCTTTTGATTTTTCCCTCTAGAATATTTAATGGCACCTGCCTTAACACCCTTCAAGAAGGATGAAAAATTTGAGGATATTAAGCCAAAAAAAAAGAGTGAATCAAGGTGATTTGGATTTTTGACCTTTGATGGGGGTAAAAAAAAAATGACTTGTTTTAACCTATGCAAAGTTTAGCATGGTTTTTGAGTGAAGTTTGGGTTTTGTGAAATGCTTCTTCTAATGTTGTATTTGACTGTTTAATTGCACACAAAAAAAATAGTGTTAGTGCAATAATCAAAACATGAGAGCAACCCAAATTTTTATCACTCTAGGTGTCGGATGCAACCGAAAATGCACCTAGTACAAATAATTTTTAATATTAGGTGTCGATTTCAATCGAGAATGCACCTTTCTTACTCTGAAATATCCCTCTTTTTTCGTTACAATTTTGCAAACAATAGAATAAAAAAACTGAATTCTATCCCCCCTTAATGTTTATAAAATGTAGAATTTAGAGCACTCCTTCCAAGACAAGTCGACACACGACCCACGTTTGGAAGGCTTCCAGAACTAGTCGACACACGACTTAGTTTTTTTTATGGGCCCAAGGTTACAATGTCTTCTCAAATTTGCAAAAAAAAAATATGTGCAATTTTATGTATTATATGTCCTTGGAGAAAACAAATGCACTCTTTGAACTTTGATTCTTATAAAAATTTCAATCTCCTTGTTGTCTAATTTGCAAAAAAAAACAATTGTGATCCTTTCTTGCATGCTAAATCAACAAGGTATTGAGAAGAGTTTTCTAATTTGCAACAAAAAAATGTGCTCTTGCTATGTCTCAAATCTCCATTTTGTGAGAAAACACAAGCACCTTCGAATTTGAAAGTTGCAAAAAAAAACTTATATCTTTAATTTTAATTGGCAAAATTTAAAGAAAGTTTTAATTAAATCATTTTAATTAATAATAAAAACTAAAATAAATAAATTTAAAGGGTTAATAGAAATTGATTTAAGAATAAAACATTATTTAAATTTAAATTATTAAAAAAAATAATAAAACAAAAAAAACTTTAATTAAATATGCAAAAAAAAAAAAAAAAGTACTTGGGCTTGGGATGAGGCAAAAAAAAAGCCTTTTATACCTGGTGAGAGTCAAACCATGGACTTCTCTCCTAGGGCCTTAGCTCAACCCGATCAACCGATCGGGCTAGAGAGCCCGATGGGAAGAAGGGCACAACAATAGCTTGTTAAAGCTGTCTTTAGGCAAGATTTAGAAGGAAGTCAAATCCTTTGGGACTTTTAGTCCCACATTGCCTAGACGACAATGTATTTGCTCTTTAAAATAGAAAAAGTGCATATAGTGCTATGACTTCCTATGGGCAGTCAGTCGACTATGTGACTGGTTTTGCTGCCAGTCACGTGGATCATCAGGGTCATGACATGTGGCTTGCCACCACTTGTTGCCAGTGTCAGATCCTATGACACATGGCTAGTCTACCACGTGTCTCGTCCATCTATGTCTGGTCATCGTCCAGTGGCTGTCTGCCATGTTTCTAGTCTCAGTTCGGTCCAATAAGCACCTTAGGGTGCATGCCAGTGTCTGTCCATGTGTCCGTCTAGTCAGCACCTCTGGATGCATGCCAGGGTCAGTCCATGTGTCCATGTAGTCCACATCGCGATGCAAGTAGGTTAGGCACAGACATGTTCCACGTGTTGGTCAGGGATTAGAGGGTCACCTACCCTCTCAGATCCTAATGTAGGGTCAAGGTTTTTGATATGGTCATCGATGATCGAAGGGCCGCCTGCCCTCTCGGATCCTAATCATCGATCGAGATCTGTGTCCTCCCACGGAGGGCATGCCTGCCCTCACGTGGTGGTTGGTCACCTAGGAGGGCGCACCTACCCTCCTGTCGGTAGTTGGAGGCTGCCACATCAACAGGTCCCGCTCCTCAGGATCTATGCACCTGTAGGCCACTTCAGCTTGGGTCTTAGGTTGCGGGCCTCTATGTCAGCAGGTCTCGATCCTCGAGATATGTGCAACATGGCATGAAGAATACGTCGAGGGAGGAGGCTTCATAGGTACCAGGTGTAACGAGCGATGCTCGTGTTATCCACCCCAGCTCGGATGCCAATGATGACAAATGGAGTCGCAAAATAATATGATTTATCATTACCTTAGACTATAGAGAGTCTAGGTTTAAATAGGAGATAAAATAGAACATTAACAGGATGGTAGAAAATAACGCTAACTACCCTCTAACAATAGAATAGGGAGTTGCATGTGATTAACTACTAACCTAGGAGAGAGTTCTAACTTAACCACTAACCCAGGATATTTAGATATTAACCTAGGATAGAAAAATAAATATCTATATAGTAAAAGATAAATGTAAACTCTTTTACCTAGTGGAGTGAATGGTAAATATCCCAAGTAATGGAATATTACTCTAACATTTTTAACATATACAAATAAATCAATAGGATCGATGCTTAAAACTAAACAATTAATAACCAATTATTACATATGAGTTTTGAATTAAAAATGAAAAGAAATAAAACACTTATAGGATAATATGATCCTCGTTCCTTGTGTTATACTTGAAAGAGAGTGATAAATTATGGGAGAATGGATAGAAAAATACAACTAGGAGAATACTTTTTAGGGAAATAGTGGTACATAGTACCCAGAATTTAATGTGGGGCACCCCAAATTTTATGTGATGGTGTAGGTGCATGATATAAGGTTATCCATCATGATGCATGTTATTAACCAAACCTTCTTGAAATTATATCATGACCACTAGTGCAAAGGATATGTTCTAAAACTAGGTTCAATTTTTACAACAAGAGGAATCCTCTACTTTGTAAAGTAACCCATGCTATGGTGATTGTCTATTTAGTAATTAAAAAATAAATTTTTGGATTATGGAGATCTTGAGAATATTTCCATAGGCATTCATTGATCCATTTTATGTTCATGATAGTAATAAAAATTTGTTTCTCAAATATTAGTTGGGCCAAGTTCAAGAAATATTTAACATGTATTTATTAATGAAAATATAGACATATAATGTGTAGAAGTACATAGAAGTTATGATTTTGTTCTTCATCACATCTAGATTACATCACAATTGCAACAATAAAGACATGATGAAATAGGTGATAAAGATAGGAAGATTCATAATATATTCCTCTACAATAGTAAAATTAATAATATACAAAAATACCTAAACAAAGAGTGAACAACAATATAAATATGAAACATAATTGAATCATTATGGTTATAGCTTTCATTAAAAATTTAAATTCCATGGAGGTAATGAAATATTATATGGTGGAGAAAGATGATAGCCACCAATGCATATTTTGAGCAATATTTGATCTCATTGATGATTAGGACTTTAATATTGGCTACACTAAAAATATGTGAGAGTGTAGTAAGGCATTTACCTTGTGGTGCTTCAATAAATTTACATGCCCAATTATATCATTTGATACCCATATTTTGAATTAGATATAATTGTCTATGTTCTTAAATTTGGAAAATATTTTAGATATATTTAAAATGATTAGTATAGCCAATGTTTGAATTTATAAATAATTATTTTGAATGATATTCATTGATAATGATTTATGAAAAGTAAAAGTTTCGTATAGATTAGATGATTACTTAAAGACCCTCACTATAAAATGTAGAATTATATATGATTAAGTTCATGAAAATTTCTAGCATCTTGGACAAGGTTCAATTGTTTTGATGTTATAAGTATAAAGAAGATCAACCAAGGAAGAACAAGAATATAACATTAGTCTAAGTATTCAAGTCAACTATGATTCAAGTGTAATAGTTATATTACCTTGCATTATATGAGTTATTCTCTTATGACATATGTTATAGTAATAATTTTATTAATTTCAATTAAAGTAGGTATTATTTAAGGAAAATAAAATCTAAATGGAGGCTAAAAATATTGATGGTATGAACCTAGTACTTATGAAAAACCATATAATGCTTCTTTAGACAATATAAAACAAAGAAAAAATACAAGGAATTCAAGGGGAGAAGTATGGAGTTTAAAACTAAGAAAAATTGTAAAGGGATTGTTATCTATCTAATAAAGTTTTTGTGTCAAAGTGGTAGGAATAAAGAAGTAATAGTAGGGGAGTGGAAAAAATGTGAAAATAAAAATAAAAATGAAAGATCAAGGGTGAGAGACAAGGAAATAGGAGGAAGGCAAAAGGAAAATAAGTAGGATAATTAGATAATATTTAAGAGATATAGCATACACAAAAGGAATTTAGGGGAAACAATCACAAAAACTAGCCAAACCATTATGCATAGAGGACAAAAATAAAAACATGAACAACTAATGAATCTAGGTACATTTAGTAGAATGCTAATGGTAATCAAATTTAAAGCTAAAAAATCATATATAAATTTGAACTAGAAAAAGACTTAGGTGATAATGTTATTAAATAATTTTTTCCTAAAGTAAACCACATGTGATGTTGTATGTAAGATTTGATATGGGGTTCCAATATTTGAGAGTAGTTATATATTAAAATAGACATTTATGTGTGCTCAAGCCAAGTGTACCATCTATCTTGAATTGAGTTGAGACAAGGTTAAGAGGTATTTTTATTGGGGTTAACTTGGAAGAGCATAGATGGCCTTCATGGAGAGGAATATTAGGAGGTTCATTCCTAGGAGAGGAGTGGGGATGACTTATTTTCTCATAAAACTCTAGATTATTTCCCTTCTAGAGGTCATATTAAGCTATTTCTCTCTAGAGACATTAAAAGCTAAGGTTAGATAAAGTAACTTTAAGGTTTGGAGTAGATTTGTATCTCATCCAAAATTTAAGGGATGAAGTTATAGATTTCACTTTGTATGGAGTGGAGTGGAGATGGGATCCTTTATAGACCCTATGCATTATGTAAGTAATATGATTTATGGATAAAATATACAATAGAATAAGAACTTGAGTTGGATCCTTTGAGTCCCAACAATTGGTTTATTACATGTTAATGTTACTGGTGTGAAGGGCTCATGGGTGGATGGGTGGTCTAGGTCTTTATTAAGTTGGAATTTTAGATTGCAGTGTGGAATTGTAGAAGATCATGAATATTTTCCTTATATTTATTATGTTTAATTTTACTGTTACTTTATAAATGTTAGTTATTATGGATAGCATTTGGATGGTTTGTAAGTGAATTAACTTGTGGTTTGTTCATTGTTAAGGACATTATGTGAATAATTTTTTAAAAATCAATTAGGATTATATTTCTTATATAAATATTATTTGAGTTTGATGAAATATGAGCAAGGGTTTTCCTTTAAAATTAAATTTCATTATGTTCCATAGGATTACAAATATTGTTATTATCAAATAAAGACAATTTCTATAGTTTAAAATATAAAATTTAATTTGGACTTGTATTTAGAAATGATCTTATGTAAATAAAGCTCTTCTATATATTTTTTTGATGTTTTATTGAATTAAATAGAAAAAAAATTGAAATTTTAAAAATAAAAAATAGACATTATTGTTTTATTTGTTATTAATAGGAATTTTATAAGCAATTAATTAGTTGTGGTAAATTTTGTGTTGATTGAGCCAATAAAGGACTTATAGTAAAATCATAAAGGAGATAAATTAAAAGACATTTTATAATTTTAGGGTTCCAAATTAATTGGAGACTGATTATTTTTATAATTAGGACATCATACTATCCTTTAATCTATGTTATTCATTTAATGGATTTCAATCCTCGAGCATTGTTGATTGTATAGATTATTAAAATCCATTATGAGAACTTGGTCTTTAACAAGATTATCTTCCATTTTTGGTAAACTTTTTTCCGTTAACCATAAACATAATTTCAAATTAAAATAAACACAAAGGCTACATTTAATATTAGGAGGGAATATATAAGGATCCCTCTTGACATGACTATTTTTGCTATTATTTAATTTATGTATAGATGAGTTGATAAGTTGTTCATTTGTAATACTTAGATTTTGATGCTTGGGACAGGATACTACTGATGTATTTTGTGAACGCATGTATAGGCCTTCATGAAGAAATGATTAAATATGGCAATAAATATTTTCACCTATAATGAAATATTCAGCAATGTCTCAATGGTACATGAGATCCTTTATTTATATATATATATATATACCTGGAACCTTTTAGAATAAAAACACAATAAATAGTCTCCTCAAGACAAACAAAGAATAGAAAAATTTAGGAGACAATCTCCATAGGACCATCGAAGTAGGGAGACAAACTCCGTTTTCCAGAACTGGAAAAATTCTGAAATAGAGAAACTGTCCAGGGAAACCTTCACCAATAGGCTGAAATAGAGAAACTATACCTGCAATTCAAAATTTTGAAAAGAATTGAAAAGAGGTTTCCCGCCTAGGGAAACCTTCACCAAAAACAATTTGAAAGAGGTTTCCCGCCTAGGGAAACCTTCACAAAAAAAATTGAAAAAAGATTTCTCTCCCAAGGAAACCTTCACCAACAATCTGAAACAGGGAAACTACACGTCTAGTTCAAAAATTTGAAAAGAGATTTCCCTATTTGAAAAGAGATTTCTGGTTAGGGAAACCTTCACCAGCAAATTTGAAAAGAGGTTTCTTGCCCAGGAAAACCTTCACTAGCAATCTAAAATAAATAAATTGTACTTGTAGTTCAAAATTTTGAAAAGAAGTTTCCCTCCCAGGGAAACCTTCACCAACAAGCTAAACCAAAGAAACTACACTAGTAGTTTAAAATTTTGAAAAGAGGTTTTCCACCCATGGAAACCTTCACCAACAAGTTGAACAAAAAATAAACAAGTGAAACTAAGGTCTAGCTACAAAGGATGTCACGATAATATGTGAACCAACAACACACCTCCACCAGCTATTGGGGTCCCTCCAAACACCTAACCATGAAGACAAAACCATAACCCCTCCTCTATAGCCAATGAAGAAGCACAAATTAATTAAATTTTAATTAAAACCTAATATATGCATTTAAGAAACCTTATTTTTGAATAATAAATGAATTTAAAATTTTATAAAAATATAAAATGTTTAAATGCCACTTGGTTGGGAGAATAAGAGTCGAGCTGATTGTTCGCATGTTAATACACTTGCTTAGAAGCCCTCCCTTGATCTCCTTATTAGAAAAATGAGAACGAAAGTAAAAGGGGGAGAGGACGATTGGGGAAAGAAGGAAGATAAGGAAGTCGGACAAATTCGAACAAGAAAGATATTATAGGTTGGATCCTTCCCTGCTGAGTTGAAATAGATAATTAAAAATCAATAGGATGATAATAACAAAGTCCGAATTTGACTATTCACATATGTTTTAATGTTTACTGATTGCTTAAACTAAAAGGTAATTAAGTTCTTTCCTTTTTTTTCTTACAACAAATGGATATCTTGAGAACTTATGGATGCCTCCCCTGTGTTTTATATTATTTTTATTTGTTTTTATCCGCAATTTCGTTAATTTATAGCAAAATGGATATAAGGAGTCTTCATTTTTTCGTTAGATTGTTGTTCTTTTTAAGTAATACCCATTCAAAAAGTCTTATAATACGTATTGTAGCTAGGACATTCAATTGCAGACATTCCACTGCATCAAAAATGATGAGAATTAGGCAACTATTAACCGTTCACCCTGTAATAGTTGTTTTAATTGTTGTTGATTGAAGGGTGATTGTCTGTGTTGTATGCGTTCATGCAAAGGTTGCATGTTTCGTTTAACATTTTTTTTAAGAGGACAAAATGTGTCATCATGGGATTAATGTTGGATAGGAAAATGATAAATATTACATTGTGAGTGTGGTTTACCGGTAAGGACACTACTTGCATTATCGGTATTGTGACCCGAATTTAATCCCAAGGTGGATGTTTATAATAAGTACTTAATCAAATAATACTGTCTCCTTTGCCTTAGATAGTGCATGTCGAGGTTGTCTTTCCGTTTACTTAATGTTTTATTAAAAAAACCTGTCTACATGGATTAATGATTGGATGGAAAGAGAAATGATGTGTTCAATTGCCTCCTTGTTTAGTATAATCTAAGTCTGCATAGTTTGATAATTAAATGGGTAGTTTTGCTATTTTAAAATAATGTTTACTTGGATGATGTTAAGTAGTTATGGAAAAGCCATGTTTTCATTTACTTTATTTCCTATATCACCCATTAGAGAGTGACTATATTTATGTTTATTATTTTTATCATTCCTTCTAATTCTTATTATCAAATAACTTTAAAAATATATATACCAATCTAATTTAATTATGTTGTTCAAACATCATCGACCATATATTTTAAATATTTACTATTAACTGTATAATGTTGGAAATACCATTAACCAAGTTCTGCTCTTGATGTTTGAAATTGTCTTGTGCCACCTGAGAATATTGAAGAGGCCTAGTTACTTTATATGGATGCGTGAAGTCCTTTTGTTGTCCACTTACCCTTATGTGCATATATGTTGGTTTTTGACAAGATTTCATTATAATTATTTTTAAAGTAAACCGGGTTTGATTGAATTAATTAAAAGGCTAGTCTCCGTTTTCCTAAGAAGCTAATATATTTTGGTGACTATGTAAAAGTAGTGAAGACATTAAGATAGTTGTCATATCTTAAACACATCTATAATAAGAATTATATTAATCCATATCAATAAGTATTTATTCTATAGTTTTGGTTTAGTTATTTTTAAAATGTACCCTATAGTGGAGCAAGATTATTAATGTTGTTGAGTAGTTACCAGAAACGTAACCATTGCATTCATATTTAGATGCATTCATCCTTCTTATAGGAGTTATTTTAATTTAGAGCAAAAAGTCTTTGAAAATATTTGTTGTGTTAGGAAAGGAAGAAGGCTCTGGCCTCAATGGCAGTGAGGCCAACAAGACATTTAAGAAAAATGATGATGCACCTCTTTTTGTAAAAAACGATTATGAAGAGGAACAATCAATAATTCATGTTGTAGCAATGTTCAATTTTTTATTTGTTATTAATATTTACTCTTATAAATAAATTAAGTCCTTTATTGTAGACTTTAAGCTATAAGTGTTTAAATGGAGTTCCTCTACTATAATATAATTGAAAGGTATGTCTTATTCTTTTTGAAAAAGTCCCTATTCAATAAATATTTTAAGAATTACCCAAATTCTTTAGACTAATCTAAGTTTGCATAGTTTGATAATTAAATGGGTATTTTGTCTAATTTAAAATAATGCTCACTTGGGATGATGTTGAGTAGGGTTATGGAAAAGCCATGTTTTCATTTACTTTACCTCGTAAGTTTGCATAGTTTGATAATTAAATGGGTAGTTTTGCTATTTTAAAATAATGCTCACTTCACCCAGGTGTTGTAGGTGAGTTGGATAGGAGAGGGAAATCCTCCAAGATAGGTCTCAGGTTCAAATCTTCACCCTACCAAAAAGCTGAATTGGTTATCCAAAATTTAATTATTAATGTTGGTGCGGGCAGGGTCGAGTGCGACTCCTAGGTAACTTTGATGATGTAGAACCCCCTGTTCGTGGTCTCTCAGACCAAAGCTGCCCGCAAGGGGTTTTTTTCTTAAAAAAATAAAAATAAAAATAATACTCAC
The DNA here is from genome assembly GCA_028583015.1 of Wollemia nobilis. NCBI lineage: Eukaryota > Viridiplantae > Streptophyta > Pinopsida > Araucariales > Araucariaceae > Wollemia > Wollemia nobilis. The sequence goes on from JAQPPZ010004118.1 coordinate 157,406, forward strand.
TTCGGATGATGTTGAGTAGGGTTATGGAAAAGCCATGTTTCCATTTACTTTACCTCATATATCACCTATTAGTATCTACTAAAATTAATAGTGACTATGTTTATGTTTGAGTCTTCTTATTAAATAACTTTAAATATATATATATCAATCTAATTTAATTATGTTGTTCAAACATCATGGACCATATATTTTAAATATTTGCTACTAGCTGTATAATGTTGGAAATACCATTAACCAAGCTCTCCTCTTGATGTTTGAAAATATTTTGTGCCACCTAAGAATATTTAAGAGGCCTAGTTACTTTATATCAATGAAAGTGTGAATCCGTGAAGTCCTTTTGTTGTCCACTTACCCTTATGCACATATATGTTGATTTTTGACAAGATTTCATTACAATTATTTTTAAAGTAAACCGGGTTTGATTGAATTAATTAAAATTCTAGTCTCCCTTTTCCTAAGAAACTAATATATTTTGGTGACTCTTTAAAAGTAGTGAAGCCCTTAAGATAGTTGTCATCTCTTAAATACATCTATGATAAGAATTATATTAATCCATATAATTGAGTATTTCTTCTATAGTTTTTTTTAGTTACTTTTAAAATGTGCCTTATAGTGGAGCAAGATTATTAATGTTGTTGAGTAGTCAGTAGAAAAGTAACCATTGCATTCATATTTAGATGCATTCATCCTTATTATGGGAGTCATTTTTATTTTGAGCAAAAAGTATTTGAAAATATTTGTTATGCTAAGAAATGAAGAAGGCATTGCATTCATATTTAGATGCATTCATCCTTATTATAGGAGTCATTTTGATTTCGAGCAAAAAGTATATGAAAATATTTGTTGTGCTAGGAAAGGAAGAAGTCTCTAGCATCAAGGTGGCAGTGAGGCCAACAAGAATTTTAAGAAAAATGATTATGCACCTCTATTTTTGTAAAAAAAGATTATGAAGAGGAATAGTCAATAATTTATGTTGTAGCAATGCTTAATTTTTTATTTTTTATTAATATTTACTCTTATAAAGAAATTAATTTCTCTTATTGTAGACTTTGAGCTATAAGTGCTTAAATGGAGTTTCTCTACTATAATATAATTGAAACGTATGTCTTATTATTTTTGTAAAAGACCCTATTCAATAAATATTTTAAGAATTAACCAAATTCTTTAGACTAATGTAAGTTTGCATAGTTTGATAAATAAATGGGTAGTTTTGCTATTTTAAAATAAATCTCACATGGGATGATGTTGAGTAGGGTTATGGAAAAGCCACGTTTTCATTTACTTTACCTCTTATATCACCCATTAGTATCTACCAAAATTAATACTCTAAGTTTGCATAGTATGATAATTAAATGGGTAGTTTTGCTATTTTAAAATAATGCTCACTTGGGATGATGAGTAGGGTTATGGAAAAGCCATGGTTTCATTTACTTTACCATGTATCACCCATTAATATCTACCAAAATTAATAGTGACTATGTTTATTCTTATTATTTTTATATCTCACTTTGAGTCTTCTTATTAAATAACTTTAAAAATATATATGCCAATCTAATTTAATTATGTTGGTCAAACATCATCGACCATATATTTTAAATATTTACTACTAACTGTATAATGTTGGAAATACCATTAACAAAGCTCTCCTATTGATGTTTGAAAATATATCCGTGAAGTCCTTTTGTTGTCCACTTACCCTTATGCGCATATATGTTGGTTTTTGACAACATTTCATTACAATTATTTTTAAAGTAAACCAAGTTTGATTGAATTAATTAAAAGGCTAGTCTCCTTTTTCCTAAGAAGCTAATATATTTTGGTGACTGAGTAAAAGTAGTGAAGCCATTACGATAGTTGTCATCTCTTAAATACATCTATAATAAGAATTATATTAATCCATATCAATGAGTATTTCTTCTATAGTTTGTTTTAGTTACTTTTAGAATGTACCTTATAGTGGAGCAAGATTATTAATGTTATTGAGTATTCAGTAAAAAAAATTAACCATTGCATTCATATTTAGATGCATTCATTCTTATTATGGGAGTCATTTTGATTTCCAACAAAAAGTCTTTGAAAAAAATTGTTGTGCTAGGAAAGGAAGAAGGCTCTGGCATCAAGAGGTAGTGAGGCCAACAAAATTTTTAAGAAAAATAATGATGCACCTCTATTTTTGTAAAGAAATATTATGAAGAGGAATAGTCAATAATTTATGTTGTAGCAATGCTCAATTTTTATTTGTTATTAATATTTACTCTTATAAAGAAATTAATTTCTCTTAGTGTACACTTGAATCTATAAGTGCTTAAATGGAGTTGCTCTACTATAATATAATAGAAACGTATGTATTATTCTTTTTTTAGAAGTCCCTATTCAATAAATATTTTATGAATTATCCCAATTCTTTAGATTAATCTAAGTTTTCATAGTTTGATAATTAAATGGGTAGTTTTTTTATTTTAAAATAATTCTCACTTGGGATGATGTTGAGCAGGTTATGGAAAAGCCATGTTTTCATTTACTTTACCTCAAATATCACCCATTAGTATCTACCAAAATTAATAATCTAAGTTTGCATAGTTTGATGATTAAATGGGTAGTTTTGCTATTTTAAAATAATGTTCACCTGGGATGATGTTGAGTAGGGTTATGGAAAATCCATGTTTTAATTTACTTTACCTCCTATATCACCCCATTAGTATCTACAAAAATTAATAGTGACTATGTTTATGCTTATTATTTTTATCGCTCCTTTTGAGTCTTCTTATTAAATAAATTTAAATATATATATGCAGTCTAATTTAATTATGTTGTTCAAACATCATCGACCATATATTTTAAATATTTTCTACTAACTGTATAATGTTTGGAAATACCATTAACCAAGCTCTCCTCTTTATGTTTGAAAATATCTTGTGCCACCTGAGAATATTTAAGAGGCCTAGTTACTTTATATCGATGAAAGTGTGAATCCATAAAGTCTTTTTGTTGTCCACTTGCCCTTATGTGCATATATGTTGGTTTTTGACAAGATTTCATTACAATAATTTTTAAAGTAAACAGGGTTTGATTGTATTAGTTAAAAGTCTAGTCTCCCTTTTCCTAAGAAGCTAATATATTTTTGTGACTGTGTAAAAGTAGTGAAGCCCTTAAGATGGTTTTCATCTTTTAAATACATCTATAATAAGAATTATATTAATCCATATCAATGAGTATTTCTTCTATAGTTTTGTTTTAATTACTTTTAAAATGTACCTTATAGTGGAGCAAGATTATTAATGTTGTTGAGTAGTCGGTAGAAAAGTAACCATTGCATTCATATTTAGATACATTCATCCTTATTATGGGAACCATTTTGCCATTTTGATTTCGAGCAAAAAGGCTTTGAAAATATTTGTTGTGCTAGGAAAGGAAGAAGGCTCTGGCATCATGTGGCAGTGAGGCCAACAGGACTTTTAAGAAAAATGATTATGCACCTACATTTTTGTAAAAAAATATTATGAAGAGGGATGATCAATAATTTATGTTGTAGTAATACTCAATTTTTAATTGTTATTAATATTTACTCTTATAAATAAATTAATTTATCTTATTGTAGACTTTAAGCTATAAGTAGTTAAATGGAGTTCCTCTACTATAATATAATTGAAAAATATGTCTTATTCTTTTTTTAAAAGTCCCTATTCAATAAATATTTTAAGAATTACCCCAATTATTTAGACTAGTCTAAGTTTGCATAGTTTGATAATTAAATGGGTAATTTTACTATTTTAAAATAATGCTCACTTAGGATGATATTGATTATGATTATGGAAAAGCCATGTGTTCATTTACTTTACCTCGTATAGCACTCATTAGTATCTAGCAAAATTAATAATCTAAGATTGCATAGTTTGATAATTAAATGGGTAGTTTTTCTATTTTAAAATAATACGAATGATAGGTTCGAGGGCCTGGTTCAACGGTTAAAGTGCTTCTTTCGGAGCGGGGAGATCGGGGTTCCATTCCCTCGGGCCTCGCCGGACTGAATGCCTGTCCCCGTCCAGGTGCGTCAGCGGCGTAAAAGGTTCAAATTGACTGGGGCATGGTGGTATAGGGGCGGTCTGTGCCAGGTTTCTGTGCCAGGATTCTTTGGTGGTGGCTTCTAAGGGTGGACTACGCAAGAAACTGTGGCAGCTTTCTAGCGGTTGGCCCAGGACTCGTTGCGGCTATCGAGTCTACCATTTCAAAAAAAAAAAAAATGGATGATGTTGAGTAGGGTTATCGAAAAGCCATGTTTTCATTTACTTTACCTCGTATATCAACCATTAATATCTACCAAAAATTAATAGTTACTATGTTATGCTTACTATTTTTATCGCTCCTTTTGATTAAATAGCTTTAAAAATATATATGCCAATCTAATTTAATTATGCTGTTCAAACATCATCCACCACATATTTTAAATATTTATTATTAGTTGTATAATGTTGGAAATATCATTTAATTATGTTGTTCAAACATCATCCACCACATATTTTAAATATTTATTACTATTTGTATAATGTTGGAAATATCGTTAACCAAACTCTCCTCTTAATGTTTGAAAATATCTTGTGCCACCTGAGAATATTTAAGAGGCCTAGTTACTTTATATCGATGAAAGTGTGAATCCGTGAAGTCATTTTGTTTTCCACTTACCCTTATGTGCATATATGTTGGTTTTTGACAAGATTTCATTACAATTATTTTTAAAGTAAACTGGGTTTGATTGAATTAATTAAAAGGCTAGTCTCCCTTAGAAGAAGCTAATATGTTTTGGTGACTGTGTAAAAGTAGTGAAGCCCTTAAGATAGTTTTCATCTCTTAAATACATCTATAATAAGAATTATATTAATCCATATCAATGAGTATTTCTTCTATAGTTTTGTTTTAGTTACTTTTAAAATGTACCTTATAGTGGAGCAAGATTATTAATGTTGTTGAGTAGTCAGTAGAAAAGTAACCATTGCATTCATATTTAGATGCATTCATCCTTATTATGGGAGTCATTTTGATTTCCAGCAAAAAAAAACTTTGAAAAAAATTGTTGTGCTAAGAAAGGAAGAAGTCCCTCGCATCAAGTGGCAATGAGGTCAACAAGACTTTTAAGAAAAATGATGATGCACCTTTATTTTTGTAAAAGAAAAATTATGAAAAGAAATAGTCAATAATTTATGTTGTAGCAATGCTCAATTTTTTATTTGTTATTAATATTACTCTTATAAAAAAATTAATTTCTCTTATTGTAGACTTTAAGCTATATGTGCTTAAATGGAGTTCCTCTACTATAATATAATAGAAAGTATGTCTTATTCTTTTTGTAAAAGTCCCTATTCAATAAATATTTTAATAATTTACCTTGTATATCACCCATTAATATCTAGCCAAATTAATAATCTAAGTTTGCATAGTTTCATAATTTATTTTTTGAATTAAATGGTGGAATCAGTAGCCACCACAAATCCGGGAATTCTGTCCAACTTTTATGGCTGCCATAGTATTATGCGCTGTCTGTCCCAAAAGTCGCCACACAAATCTTCATGTAGTCCGCCCCTATAACCACCATGCCACAATCATTTTAAACCTTTTATGCCATTGAAAGCACTAGGAAAGGGACAAGCGTTCAATCCGATTAGCATAGTTAAGCCGCCACACAAATATTCGCATAGTCCACCCCTATAACCACCATGCCACAATCATTTTAAACCTTTTACGCCACTGAAAGCACTAGGAAAGGGACAAGCGTTCAATCCGATTAGCATAGTTTGATAATTAAATAGATAGTTTTACTATTTTAAAATAATGCTCACTTGAGATGATGTTTAGTAGGGTTATGGAAAAACCATTTTTTCATTTACTTTACCTCGTATATCATCCATTAGCATCTACAAAAATTAATAGTGACTATGTTTATGCTTATTATTTTTATCACTTCGTTTGATTCTTCCCATTAGCATCTACCAAAATTAATAGTGACTATGTTTATGCTTATTATTTTTATCGCTCCGTTTGATTATTCTTTTATATTACTTAAAAAATATATATGCCAATCTAATTTAATTATGTTTTTCAAACATAAATGAGCATATATACTGTATATAGTTGGAAATACCATAAACCAAGCTCTCCTCTTGATGTTTGAAAATATTTTGTGTCACCTAAGAATATATAAGAGGCCTAGTTACTTTATATCGATGGAGTCCTTTTGTTGTCCACTTACCCTTATGTGCATATATGTTGGTTTTTGACAAGATTTTGTTACAATTATTTTTAAAGTAAACCGGGTTTCATTGAATTAATTAAAATGCTAGTCTCCCTTTTTCTAAGAAGCTAATATATTTTAATGACTGTGTAAAAGTAGTGAAGCCCTTAAGATAGTTGTCATCTCTTAAATACATCTATAATAAGAATTATATAAATCCATATCAATGAGTATTTCTTCTATAGTTTTGTTTTAGTTACTAAAATGTACCTTATAATGGAGCAAGATTAGTAATATTGTTGAGTAGTCAGTAGAAAAGTAACCATTGCATTCATCCTTATTATGGGAGTCATTTTGATTTCAAGCAAAAAGTATTTGAAAATATTTGTTGTGCTAGGAAAGGAAGAAGGCTCTGGCATCAAGTGGTAGTGAAGCCAACACAACTTTTAAGAAAAATTATGATGCACCTCTATTTTTGGAAAAAAAGATTATGAAGAGGAATAGTCAATAATCTATGTTGTAGCAATGCTCAATTTTTTATTTTTTATTAATATTTACTCTTATAAAGAAATTAATTTATCTTATTGTATACTTTAAGCTATAAGTGCTTAAATGGAGTTCCTCTACTATAATATAATTGAAAGGTATATCTTATTATTTTCTAAAAGTCCTATTTAATAAATATTTTAAGAATTACCCCAATTCGTTAGATTAATCTAAGTTTGAATAGTTTGATAATTAAATAGGTTTTGCTATTTTAAAATAACGCTCACTTAGGATGATGTTGAGTAGGGTCATGGAAAAGTTATGTTTTCATTTACTTTACCCCGTATATCACCCATTAGTATCTACCAAAATTAATAGTGACTATGTTTATGCTTATAATTTTTATTGTTACTTTTGAGTCTTCTTATTAAACTAGCTTAGATATAAAGGATATATATTTAAAAACATTGAGAGTTATCAATATCGAAGCATCTATCTCATTTACCAGGGGTGTGATCTCCAATATAATGCTTCGAGATTGATAACTCTCAGTTTTTTTCAGATATATATCCTTTATATCTAAGCTAGTTACATCGAGAGGCATTCCTACAATAGCATACGGAGAGTGGGAGGCAAAGAGGTTATACATGTCATGTCATAAACATTATTATTATTTTTTTTTTTTTAGCTTTTTTAATAAATTAAAAAAAAAATTATGGACCTCTTTGCCTCCCACCCCCTGTTTGCTATTGTAGGAACGCATCTCGACATAACTAGCTTAGATATAAATAATATATATCTAAAAACGTTGATAGTTATCAATATGGAGGCGCTTATATGGTTTTGTTTGTTCTTGCAACATACATAGTTTAAATATTTTAAATGTTTTCAACGGTTGGTCGATTGTTTTGATTTAAATATTTTAAATGTTTTTTTTAATGTCGGATGTTTTTGTAAAAAAAAAAATTGTTTACGACGTGACATGTATGACCTCTTTACCTCCCACCCATTTTTTGCCATTGTAGGGACGCCTCTCGACGTAATAACTTTAAAAATACATATGTCAATCTAATTTAATTATGTTATTCAAACATCATCGACCATATATTTTAAATATTTACTACTAATTGTATAATGTTGGAAATACCATTAACCAAGCTCTCCTCTTGATATTTGAAAATATCTTGTACCACATGAGAATATTTAAGAGGCCTAGTTACTTTATATCGATGAAAATGTGAATCCGTGAAGTCCTTTTGTTGTCCACTTACCCTTAATTCAAAGGCTAGCCTCCATTTTCCTAAGCCTCTAATATATTTTGGTGACTGTGTAAAAGTAGTGAATCCCTTAAGATAGTTGTCATCTCTTAAATACATATATAATAAGAATTATATTAATCCATATCAATAAGTATTTATTCTATAGTTTTGTTTTAGTTACTTTTAAAATGTACTTTATAGTGGAGAAAGATTATTAATGTTGTTGAGTAGTCAGTCAAAAAGTAACCATTGCATTCATCCTTACTATGGGAGTCATTTTGATTTCGAGAAAAATGTATTTGAAAATATTTGTTGTGTTAGGAAAGGAAGAAGGAAGTGGGAGTGAAGCCAACACGACTTTTAAGGAAAATGATGATGCACCTCTATTTTTGTAAAAAAAAATTATGAAGAGGAATAATCAATAATTTATGTTGTGGCAATGCTCAATCTTTTATTTGTTATTAATATTTACTCTTGTAAAGAAATTAATTTCTCTTATTGTAGACTTTAAGCTATAAGTGCTTAAATGGAGTTCCTCTACTATAATATAATTGAAATGTATGCCTTATTATTTTTGTAAAAGTCTCTATTCAATAAATATTTTAAGAATTACCCCAATTATCTAGACTAATCTAAGTTTGCATAGTTTGATAATTAAATGGGTAGTTTTGCTATTTTAAAAAAATGCCCACTTGGGATGATGTTGAGTAGGTTATGGAAAAGCCATGTTTTCATTTATCTTAGCTAGTATGACAAAAATTAATAGTGACTATGTTTATGCTTATTATTTTTATCGCTCCTTTTTTAGTCTTCTTATTAAATAAATTTAAATATATATATGCCAATCTAATTTAATTATGTTGTTCAAACATCATCGACCATATATTTTAAATATTTACTACTAACTGTATAATGTTGGAAATACCATTAACCAAGCTCTCCTCTTGATGTTTGAAAATATCTTGTGCCACATTTTAAGAGGCCTAGTTACTTTATATCGATGAAAGTGTGAATCCATGAAGCTAAAAGTCCTTTTGTTGTCCACTTACCCTTATGTGCAGATATGTTGGTTTTTGACAAGATTTCATTACAATAATTTTTAAATTAAACAGGGTTTGATTGTATTAGTTAAAATTCTAGTCTCCCTTTTCCTAAGAAGCTAATATATTTTGGTGACTGTGTAAAAGTAGTGAAGCCATTAAGATAGTTTTCATCTCTTAAATACATCTATAAAAAGAATTATATTAATCCATATCAATGAGTATTTCTTCTATAGTTTTGTTTTAATTACTTTTAAAATGTACCTTATAGTGGAGCAAGATTATTAAATTTGTTGAGTAGTCAGTAGAAAAGTAACCATTGCATTCATATTTAGATGCATTCATCCTTATTATGGGAGCCATTTTGATTTTGAGCAAAAAGGCTTTGAAAATATGTGTTGTGCTAGGAAAGGAAGAAGGCTCTGGCATCAAGTGGCAGTGAAGCCAACACGACTTTTAAGAAAAATGATGATGTACCTCTATTTTTTGTAAAAAATATTATGAAGAGGAATAGTCAATAGTTTATGTTGTAGTAATGCTTAATTTTTTATTTGTTATTAATATTTATTCTTATAAAGAAATTAATTTCTTTTATTGTATACTTTAAGATATAAGTGCTTAAATGGAGTTCCTCTACTATAATATAATTGAAATGTATGTCTTATTCTTTTTGTAAAAGTCCCTATTCAATAAATATTTCAAGAATTACCCCCAATTCTTTAGAATAATCTATGTTTACATATTTTGATAATTAAATGGGTAGTTTTGCTATTTTAAAATAATGCTAACTTGGGATGATGTTGAGTAGGGTTATGGAAAAGCCATGTTTTTATTTACTTTACCTCGTATAACACCCATTAGTATCTACCAAAATTAATAGTAATTATGTCTATGCTTATTATTTTTATGATACTTTTGAGTCTTATTATTAAATAACTTCAAAAATATATATGTCAATATAATTTAATTATGTTCTTCAAACATCATCCATATATTTTAAATATTTACTACTAACCGTATAATGTTGGAAATACAATTAACCAAGCTCTCCTCTTTTTGTAGACTTTAAGCTATAAGTGCTTAAATGGAGTTCATCTACTATAATATAATTGAAACTTATGTCTCATTCTTTTTGTAAAAATCCCTATTCAATAAATATTTTAAGAATTACCCTAGTTCTTTAGACTAATCTAAGTTTGCATAGTTTGATAATTAAATGGGTAGTTTTGCTATTTAAAAATAATGCTAACTTGGGATGATATTGAGTAGGGTTATGGAAAAGCCATGTTTTTATTTACTTTACCTTGTATAACACCCATTAGTATCTACCAAAATTAATAGTAACTATGTCTATGCTTATTATTTTTATGATAATTTTGAGTCTTATTATTAAATAACTTCAAAAATATATATGTCAATCTAATTTAATTATGTTGTTCAAACATCATCGACCATATATTTTAAATATTTACTGCTAACCATATAATGTTGGAAATACAATTAACCAAGCTCTCCTCTTATTGTAGACTTTAAGCTATAAGTGCTTAAATGGAGTTCATCTACTATAATATAATTGAAACTTATGTCTCGTTCTTTTTGTATAAATCCATATTCAATAAATATTTTAAGAATTACCCCAGTTCTTTAGACTAATCTAAGTTTGCATAGTTTGATAAGTAAATGGGTGTTTTTGCTATTTTAAAATAATGCTCACTTGGGATGTTGTTGAGTAGGGTTATGGAAAAGCCACGTTTTCATTTACTTTACCTTGTATATCACCCATTAATATCTACCAAAATTAATAATCTAAGTTTGCATAGTTTGATAATTAAATGGGTAGTTTTTCTATTTTAAAATAATGCTCACTTGGGATGATGTTGAGCAGGGTTATGGAAAAGTCATGTTTTCATTTACTTTACCTCCTATATCACCCATTAGTATATACCAAAATTAATAGTGACTATGTTTATGCTTATTACTCCTTTTTATTATTCTTAGTAAATAACTTTTAAAATATATATGCCAATCTAATTTAATTATGTTGTTCAAAGATTATCGACCATATATTTTAAATATTTACTACTACCTCTATAATGTTGGAAATACCATTAACCAAGCTCTCCTCTTGATGTTTGAAAATATCTTGTGCCACCTGAGAATATTTAAGAGGACTAGTTACTTTATATCGATGAAAGTGTGAATCCGTGAAGTTCTTTTGTTGTTCACTTGCCCTTATGTGTATATATGTTGGTTTTTGACAAGATTTCATTACAATTATTTTTAAAGTAAACCGGGTTTGATTGAATTAATTAAAAGGCTAATCTCACTTTTCGTAAGAAGCTAATATATTTTTGTGACTGTGTAAAAGTAGTGAAGCCCTTAACATAGTTGTCATATCTTAAATACATCTATAATAAGAATTATACTAATCCATATCAATGAGTATTTCTTCTATAGTTTTGTTTTAGTTACTTTTAAAATGTACCTTATAGTGGAGCAAGATTATCAATGTTGTTGAGTAGTCAGTAGAAAAGTAACCATTTTATTCATATTTAGATGCATTCATCCTTATTATGGAAATCATTTTGATTTCGAGCAAAAAGTATTTGAAAATATTTGTTGTGCTAGGAAAGGAAGAAGGAAGTGGCAGTGAAGCCAACACGACTTTTAAGGAAAATGATGATGCACCTCTATTTTTGTAAAAAAATATTATGAAGAGGAATAATCAATAATTTATGTTGTAGTAATGCTTAATTTTTTATTTGTTATTAATGTTTACTCTTATAAAGAAATTAATTTCTTTTATTGTAGACTTTAAGCTATAAGTTCTTAAATGGAGTTCCTCTACTATAATATAATTGAAATGTATGTCTTATTCTTTTTGTAAAAGTCCCTATTCAATAAATATTTCAAGAATTACCCCAATTCTTTAGAATAATCTAAGTTTACATATTTTGATAATTAAATGGGTAGTTTTGCTATTTTAAAATAATGCTAACTTGGGATGATGTTGAGTAGGGTTATGGAAAAGCCATATTTTTATTTACTTTACCTCGTATATCACCCATTAGTATTTACCAAAACTAATAGTAACTATGTCTATGATTATTATTTTTATGATCCTTTTGAGTCTTCTTATTAAATAACTTCAAAAATATATATGTCAATCCAATTTAATTATGTTGTTCAAACATCATCGACCATATATTTTAAATATTTACTACTAACCGTATAATGTTGGAAATACCATTAACCAAGCTCTCCTATTATTGTAGACTTTAGGCTATAAGTGCTTAAATGTAGTTCATCTACTATAATATAATTGAAACTTATGTCTCATTCTTTTTTTAAAAATCCCTGTTCAATAAATATTTTAAGAATTACCCCAGTTCTTTAGACTAATCTAAGTTTGCATAATTTGATAAAGTGATTTTACTATTTTAAAATAATGCTCACTTGGGATGCTGTTGAGTAGGGTTATGGAAAAGCCATGTTTTCATTTACTTTACCTTGTATATCACCCATTAATATCTACCAAAATTAATAATCTAAGTTTGCATAGTTTGATAATTAAATGGATAGTTTTGCTATTTTAAAATAATGCTCCCTTGGGATGATGTTGAGTGGGTTATGGAAAAGACATGTTTTCATTTACTTTACCTCCTATATCACCCATTAGTATATACTAAAATTAATAGTGACTGTGTTTATGCTTATTATTTTCATCGCTCCTTTTTATTATTCTTATTAAATAACTTTTAAAATATATATGCCAATCTAATTTAATTATGTTGTTCAAAGATTATGGACCATATATTTTAAATATTTAATACTAACTGAATAATGTTGGAAATACCATTAACTAAGCTCTCCTTTTGATGTTTGAAAATATCTTGTGCCACCTGAGAATATTTAAGAGGCCTAGTTACTTTATATCGATGAAAGTGTGAATCCGTGAAGTCCTTTTGTTGTTCACTTGCCTTTATGTGCATATATGTTGGTTTTTGACAAGATTTCATTACAATTATTTTTAAAGTAAACAGGGTTTGATTGAATTAATTAAAAGGCTAATCTCCCTTTTCGTAAGAAGCTAATATATTTTTGTAACTGTGTAAAAGTAGTGAAGCCCTTAATATAGTTGTCATCTCTTAAATACATCTATAATAAGAATTATACTAATCCATATCAATGAGTATTTCTTCTATAGTTTTGTTTTAGTTACTTTTAAAATGTACCTTATAGTGGAGCAAGATTATTAATGTTGTTGAGTAGTCAGTAGAAAAGTAACCATTGTATTCATATTTAGATGCATTCATCCTTATTATGGGAATCATTTTTATTTTGAGCAAAAAGTCTTTGAAAATATTTGTTGTGCTAGGAAAGGAAGAAGGAAGTGGCAGTGAAGCCAACAAGACTTTTAAGGAAAATGATGATACACCTCTATTTTTTGTAAAAAAATATTATGAAGAGGAATAGTCAGTAATTTATGTTGTAGTAATGCTTAATATTTTATTTGTTATTAATATTTACTCTTATAAAAAAATTAATTTATTTTATTGTAAACTTTAAGCTATATGTGCTTAAATGGAGTTCCTCTACTATAATATAATTGAAATGTATGTCTTATTCTTTTTGTAAAAGTCCCTATTCAATAAATATTTCAAGAATTACCCAAATTATTTAGAATAATCTAAGTTTACATATTTTGATAATTAAATGGGTAGTTTTGCTATTTTAAAATAATGCTAACTTGGGATGATGTTGAGTAGGGTTATGGAAAAGCCATGTTTTTATTTACTTTACCTCATATATCACCCATTAGTATCTACCAAAATTAATAGTAACTATGTCTATGCTTATTATTTTTATGATCCTTTTGAGTCTTCTTATTAAATAACTTCAAAAATATATATGTCAATCCAATTTAATTATGTTGTTCAAACATCATCTACCATATATTTTAAATATTTACTACTAACCGTATAATGTTGGAAATACCATTAACCAAGCTCTCCTATTATTGTAGAATTTAAGCTATAAGTTCTTAAATGGAGTTCATCTACTATAATGTAATTGAAACTTATGTCTCATTCTTTTTGTAAAAATCCCTATTCAATAAATATTTTAAGAATTACCCCAGTTCTTTAGACTAATCTAAGTTTGCATAGTTTGATAATTAAATGAGTGTTTTTGCTATTTTAAAATAATGCTCACTTGGGATGCTGTTGAGTAGGGTTATGGAAAAGCCATGTTTTCATTTACTTTACCTTGTATATCACCCATTAATATCTACCAAAATTAATAATCTAAGTTTGCATAGTTTGATAATTAAATGGGTAGTTTTGCTATTTTAAAATAATGCTCACTTGGGATGATGTTGAGTAGGGTTATGGAAAAGTCATGTTTTCATTTACTTTACCTCCTATATCACCCATTAGTATATACCAAAATTAATAGTGATTGTGTTTATGCTTATTTTTTTTATCGCTCATTTTTATTATTCTTATTAAATAACTTTTAAAATATATATGCCAATCTAATTTAATTATGTTGTTCAAATATTATTGACCATATATTTTAAATATTTACTACTAACTATATAATGTTGGAAATACCATTAACCAAACTCTCCTATTGATGTTTGAAAATATCTTATGCCACCTGAGAATATTTAAGAGGCCTAGTTACTTTATATCGATGAAAGTGTGAATCTGTTAAGTCCTTTTGTTGTTCACTTGCCCTTATGTGCATATATGTTGGTTTTTGACAAGATTTCATTACAATTATTTTTTAAGTAAACAGGGTTTGATTGAATTAATTAAAAGGCTAGTCTCCATTTTCGTAAGAAGCTAATATATTTTTGTAACTGTGTAAAAGTAGTGAAGCCCTTAAGATAGTTGTCATCTCTTAAATACATCTATAATAAGAATTATACTAATCCATATCAATGAGTATTTCTTCTATAGTTTTGTTTTAGTTACTTTTAAAATGTACCTTTTAGTGGAGCAAGATTATTAATGTTGTTGAGTAGTCAGTAGAAAAGTAACCATTGCATTCATATTTAGATGCATTCATCCTTATTATGGGAATCATTTTGATTTCGAGCAAAAATTCTTTGAAAATATTTGTTGTGCTAGGAAAGGAAGAGGGCTCTAGCATCAAGTGGCAGTGAGGCCAACACGAATTTTAAGAAAAATGATGATGCACCTCTAATTTTGTAAAAAAATATTATAAAGAGAAATAGTCAATAATTTATGTTGTAGCAATGTTCAATTTTTTATTTATTATTAATATTTACTCTTATAAAGAAATTAATTTTCTCTTATTGTAGACTTTAAGCTATAAGTGCTTAAATGGATTTCCTCTACTATAATATGATAGAAACGTATGTGCTATTCTTTTTGTAAAAATCCCTATTCAATAAATCTTGGTTCTAGCATACAATGGAGGAATACCTTCTGCTTCAGACAATATCCCTTGCCTATGTTGGAATTGGATCCCTCTTAGAGAAGATTTTAAGTTTCTTGGTATTCCTTATTCCTTTAAAGGATCCCCTACTCAGTTTGGAATTATGTGCTTCAAAGAGTTGAAAAAAACTTGAATTCTAGCTTACTAAGAAGATATCATTAGCAGGTAAATTTTAGATTTTCTCTAAATTTCTAGCTACTACTCATGTATACTGCTCATCTTGTTGGGTTCCTTCAAAGGCTTACCATAAGAAGCTTGAGAAAGTCCTTCAGGATTTTCTTTGGAATAATTCTTTCGAAATAAAGGGATTTCATAAAGTTGCTTGGGATATTTGTTGTCTTCCCAGGGTCTAGCAGAATGGGTATGCTAGACTGTAGATAACAAGGTATTGCCCTATGTGCTAAGTGGATGGTCAAGGCTCTAAGGGGAGTTGAAGCTTGGAAATTTTTGTTGGACATTTTGAGTAGTTGTGTTGTCATTGATGTCAAGAGACAGTGTCAGTGATGTCAAAATTCAGTACAAGAAATTGACAAAAAGAGGATTAAAATATTTATATTTTAAGCCCAAGAGATTTGGTTTAAAGCTTCACATGATTTGTCAAAATGTTGGCTAAAAAACTTGAAGGAAGGAAAATACCTAGGCCCAAAGGAAATAATATTATAATATTTATTATTATAATATTAAGTATTAAAGATAAGCCTAAGGCTAATTAGTTATAATATTTATAATTTAATTAATTTAATAATTTAATTAAACCCTAAGTTAGGGTTGCGTTCAAAATATTAAAATTAATATTTTCTCCGCCAACATTTCAAATAAGGAAGAAAATGGTATTTATACCATAATGTTTGGATGGCATAAGACTGTCTTTGAAATTAATATGTGAAGTGAAAAAGAAATATTTGTGCGATTTCGTGAGCAGAGCAATACAAGAAGCTTTTATTTTTAAAGATTAAGATGGGCAACTAATGAATAAAGTGGAGGAGCACACATTTTCTATCACCATCCACTTGGATGGTCTAGTGGTAAGGATTGACGCGTAATTTTTTGGTAAAAAAGAGGTCCCACATTTGATTCCCAGTGGCAGCAGAGGGAAGTGTATCTTTGTTCACTTGATTTTTGATGCCTGTAGAGGTTACGAATAGCGGTAAGTGCTTTGTTGGTGTTGTGTAGGCACGTATCCTGAGTGGCTACCTAGTTGTGGCTAAGGTTCTAGGTGGGCGGATAATGCGAGTTTGATTCACATGGAGTGCATTGTGGTGTTTAAGGCGCACAAATTTTTTTTATTAAAGGTGGCTAAGGTATGATTTAATTATTTTTAATTTTGCCATATGTTGATTAAGGTTTGGAGATTATAAGGGTGTGCAAGGAATTTTGTTAGTATATTTTGGAATATATGTTGGGTTGAGAATTGGAGAGGATAAGGTATATTCAAGGACTTTATTATTGTAATTTGAAATTTATTTTGAGTTAGAATATTAAAGTATTTGGAAGGTTAAAATTTGGTTGAAATATTCTTTGTTGAGTTGGAGTTAAAAGGAGCCATAGGGATATTGTTATTTTGCTTGAGTGAGTGAATGATTTATTGATTGGGATTTATTTTCTAAAGAAGGAATAATAAGGTGTATTTGAGTCTTGACACTTTATTGTGTTTTTGTATGGTGAAATATTTGTTGATATAAAATATTCTTATGGAGATTTTGAGATAGGTTGTTGCTGTCTAACCTAGAATTGGCAAGAGGATTTTGTTGTGAGTAAAACAAGTTTTGAAGGTATATCTCCATAAAAAAAAAGGGTATGGGCACATCATCCTTATGATTAAATATTGTGAAATGAAAAGGTGGAATGAAAAGGATTGTTTGATAAGCATTGTTGGGAATGTTTGAGTGAGTTTTTATATGCATGATTGGTGAGTGTTTATGAGAACATTTGAGTTAAATATTGAGGATTATTTGAGTTAGGGTTTGAGACCCACATTGTGTACTTTGTTTGGAGAAGTTTGAAAACACTTGGTTAGGGTTTGTAAGCAAGTTGTGTTTCATTGATTGAATGATTGAGTGAAATTTCTTGAGCATTGGTTTTGAGTGATATTGAAATTGAATGTGTAAACATTAGAAATCGGATTTGTGAAAGTGATAAACTTAATGATTGAGTAGAACATATTGAGTTTTTTATAGAGTACATCATTCTTTATATGTTATTGAGGTTAAACAAAATTTGAATAGAATATGTCTAAACTGCTTCAAGTTAAATGACTTACTTTGAATATTAGATAAAGCAATTGATAGCATTGTGTGCAAGATTTGAGATTGATTGAGCATATATTGTGAGTTGTATTGAACATGTGTTTGAGCAGAATTGAGCAAGTCTTGGTGAAGACTTGAGAGAAAATCGAGTAAGTTTTTGAGAGGACTTGTAGGAAGATTTAAGGTAAGTCTTGGTGAATATTTGAGAGTAGATTGAGCAAGTTCTTAAGAGGACTTATAGGTAGATTTGAGATAAGTCTTTGTAAAGACTTGAGAGAAAATTGAGCAAGTTCTTGAGAGGACTTGTAGGAAGATTTGAGGAAAGTCTTAGTGAAGACTTGAGAGCAGATTGATAAAGTTATTGAGAGGACTTGAGAGTAGAATTGAGGTAATTATTTATGAAGAATTGAGAGCAAAGTTGATTTATTTATTTGTTCAAGCTTTATGTTAAGGATTGGGGTAAATATAAGTAGAGTTGATTTGTAATTGGATGAAGATTTGTGTTAAGGCTTGAGGATAGATTTGAGAATAGAGTTAGGTGTAGATTTGATAGCAGATTTGTGCTAGACCTGAGACAAATTTAGAGTGGATTTTTACTAGACTGAGGAGAGTGTTTGGTACTGATATGAGACAAATTTGAGAGAAATATTTGGAGGTGACAGAGCAGAGGATAGTAGTCTCCAGTGGATAGATATCCATTATTGATGGAGGTGAGGATAGAGGTCTTCTAAGTGAGTACAAAGGTCTTCTATGGAGATATATCCATAAGACAGTGTAGTGGGAGTAGTAGTCTTCTAAAATATCATAATCTAGAGAAAATGGGAAAGAGTTCTCCCGTGGATAGAGTTCCATGAACCAAAGCAAGGGGAAATGTTTTTCCTGTGGATAAATTTCCATGAACTAGAGCAAGGGGAAAGAGTTATCCTATGGAGTGTGATCCATGAAGTAGCTGGGAAGATAGAGTTATTTTGTGGAGAGAGATACACAAACTAGGTGAGGAGAAAGAGTTATCCTAGGTCAAGTTCCACAAACCAGAGAAAAGGGAAAATGTTTCTCCTCTAGAGAGAGACACAAATTAGAGCATTAGGGGATTGATGTCTCCTTTGGATAGAGTTCCATAAAAATTGTAATAGGGAATTGATTCCAAAGATATTTATTTAGAAAATTTAGTAGAAATATTTACTCTATGGAGTAACCCACATTGGGTGAACCACATTAAATTTGTGTGTCTATTGTGTGTGATGATTTATGCTTTTATTTTATTATTGTTGTTGATATTACCATTGATTATATTGGATAATATTGTTTGAGAAATAAAATTAAAATTTGGTCTTATACTGTTCACCCCCCTCTTAGTATAAGCTTGTGTTCTTCAATTGGTATCAGAGCAGGTTCCTTTGGAAGAAATTTAACTTGAAGAAAAATCTTACAAGAACACAGATGGAATATCAAAGTGGATATTTGAAAAAAAAATAGCACCATTGTTTGATGGGAACAATTATACATTTTGGAGTGTGATAATGAAGATTTACCTAATGACATAAGGAAATGATACATGAAAACTAGTTGAGGATGGATACACACCGTCAGGTACTCCTCCAATAGATAAAGATGGTAAGCTCCTATATATGAATAATTCAAAGGAAATGAATGCAATATTAAGTGTTTTAAATGAAGTAGAGTTTTTAAAATTTATGCACTACACATCTGAAGAACACAAGCTTATACTGAGAGGGGGTGAATAGTATAAGACTACTTTTTCCTTTTCTTTCCCAATGAATATTATGTAATTTAAAGATAGCAATATCAATAGTAGTAATAAAAGCAATGCATAAATCACCACACACAATAGAGACACAAAATTTATGTGGTTCACCCAATGTGGGCTACTCCACGAAGAAAATATTTTACTCAAACTTTCTTAATCAATCTCTTGGGAATTATTTCCCTTTTACAATGTTTATGGACATCTATCCAAATGAGACACCAATCCCCTAATCAATTTCATGGATCTATATCCATAGGAAAACACCTTTCTCCTCTTGCTCTAGTTGGTGATCTTATAGAAGAACTATTGCCCCCATTGCTCTGGCTAATGGATCTCTATCCATTGAAGACACCTATCCTAACTACCCTAGCTCAATGGATATATATCCACTGGAGACTATCATCCTCTATAATCTGTCACCTCTAAAGCCCTGTGTCAAATCTGTACTAAAATGAGTCCTTTGTTCTAGCACAAATTTGCTCAATCTTTGTCTTTGGCCTTGAATAAACCTATCCTAAAATCTACACCAAAATATATCCTCAAATATATACTAAACACAATCCTTCAATCTAGCACAAATCTTCTCAATCTCTTTCCTCAAGCCTTAACTCAAAGCTTGAATCAATCTCAAATCAACTCTGTTGGATCTGCCCCAAATATTAACTCAAGGTTTGAACAAATCAATCAATCAACTCTGCTCTCAAGTCTTCTCAAAGACTTATCTCAAATATGCCTTGTAATCTTCCACAAAAGCTCACACCAATATGTCCTCAAGTCCTCTCTATAACTTGTCCAATATGCTCAATAAGTTCTCAAAAGAACTTATCCAAATATGCTCTCAATTTGTATTATAAGCTTCCACAAAAGCTTACCCAAATCTTTCCACAAGTCTTCTCAAAGACTTACCTCAAATATGCACAAAAAGTCCACACTAGAACTTGTCCAATATCATAGAAACATAAAGAGAATTGTTAGAGACTCAATATGCTCTATACTCATCATAATTTTCAATCACTCTTTTAAAAACCTACAGAGAATTTTTAGAGACTCAATATGGTTCACATTCACCTCAATACTCAATCACTTCCAATCACTCTTTTAGAAAAATACAAAGAATTGTTAGAGACTCAATATGCTTCAAATTCAACTCAATCCTCAATCACTTTCTCAAATAAATTCTTGAATATAGAATAGTTTGTTTTATGGAACTTGAACAATCACTTCACACATTCACTTGACTAGGCCCAACCAACTCTACTCAACCAATCACTCAATGAAACAATCCTTCCTAGTTCAGTATATAAACACTCACTCAAAATGTTCCCAAAAATGCTTCATCAACCAATTTCACATAACAATGATACTCATGTTATTTTCAAACCCTAGTTCAATTTCTTCACTTAAGCAATGGCTTCAACAACAATTCTTATAAAACAAATTTTTAACAACTCTTTATTTCAAAAAACCTTTAAGCATTAACTCAACACACTAAAAAAGGAAACCCTAATCAAGTCCTTTTCACTCCAAACTTATTTTCCAAAAAACCAACTAATCAACTCAACTATGGAAGGATGTGCTCATACCTTTATATTTTTGATGAAGGAACCTCTAAAATATGCCACAACCACAAACACCTCTTTTCCAAGCTCAAAGGAAGGCTAGAAAATGATAAAACTCTCTCTCAATGCAAATATCAAAACTTACATACACCTTATTACTCCATTTTAAAGAAAAAATACATCAACATATACAAAAATGATTGATCAAATACACCTTATAATATTTCAATTATAATAATATTCAATACCAAGAATAATGTCAATACAATCTCCTTCTTAAAATAACTCAATGGTAAGAAGTCCTCTCAACACTTTAAATCTTCAATAAATCAATGTGACACAAATAATTTATTTAAAAATAAAGCTAACTCCTTATTCCTCCAATTAATCAAAAATAATGATTAATTAAAAACATTTTTAACTAACCCTTTTAACTCCCTAGGACCTCATGTCAAACCTTAGGCATCATAAAATATAATCAAAACTTTGAAATCACGACACCGCCTCAACTAGCGCATTAGTTGTGGCTCTAACCACCATGCGAGCTAGGTGCTCGCTTAGGGAGTAAAGAGCACCATGTGCTCTATAATGCTCCCCTAATGCGCCTTAGCAAAAATCATGCACCACTTTCCTTCGACGCTTCAAACACAACCAACAAAACAATGTTGTCACCACAAATTGATCATGGGTCACTCCGCGCCCAAACACCTTAGCCTTTGACCACTTGCCATGAGGCCACGCTGTCGAGATGACTCTTGAATTTTGGTGCTCATCACCTTTATCCCTTTTTCGTTGGCACTTAAGACAAGATTCTTGTCTCCTTCTTCGCATGAGTTCTCACAACACATGATTGCATGTTTTTTCTTATTCAAGCAAAAGGATATCTAATTGCCACTAAGGCATATAGTTTATATACCAATTTCCACTTTCAAACTTGAACGTCGACGCTTTGATATTTAACTAATTAATTTATAAATTATTTAAATTCTTTAGAATTTAAATTTTATAAATTAACTTTTAAATCCCTTTGGCTTTATTAAAGCCTTATTTGATTTTACCACTTTGTATAAATAATATTTACTTATAAAATTTAAATTGAATTTGAGTTTAAATATTTTATAAAATAAATGTTAAAACTTTCCTTGGGCTTTTATGAAAAGCCTTTTATTTTTTCTCAACCATGGTTTTAATAAAAACCCTTCTAACTTATGCTTCCACATAATAATAAAAATATTATGAAGCTCTTTTGCCTTTAACCTTTGCATTTTTCCTCTTGACCTTTTTACATCAACGCTAGCTTATTCCTGGACATCAATGACAACTCCGTTCCTTGACGTCAATGAGAACTTTAACTCAAAATGTCCAACAATCTCCCTCTTTGTCATTGATGGCAACCCATATTCTATTTACCAAACAATTAACCTTTTCCTTGTTCTGCTTACCCTAGGATATTGCTCCCCCTGGCTCAATGCTATTTTCAAATCTCTCCCCTTTACTCAAATACCAAATATCTCCCCCTTACTCAAATATCTCCCCCTTTGACATCAATGGCAAAGGGTCACCTTTGGGGATCGAGGCTAATAATGAATCTCTTATCTTAGCCCCTCTTCCACCTCCTCTTGAGGTGGTTAATTCTTGGGTGGGAGTATCTCTACTCCCAACAAGCACTAATATTTACCTTTATCCTCTTTTATTCTCATATGATCCTTTGATTTCTTTGGCTATTTATATTCCTATTCCTATCCATGTCCACATTCGTGTTCTTGTTTATATTCATATCCATATTCTTGTTCCTGTTCCTATTCCTGTTCTTGTTCATACTTGATTCTAGGTTGTCTACTCTACACCACTTTGTTGTGTGTCCATCATTATTACACTTATAACACTTAATGTTATTATTTCTTGGAGATGCAAATATCTTAAAATTTCTAGTGAAGCCATATCCTTTTCTGTCATGAACCCTACAATTCATTTCCTTGTGACCAAATTGATTACATGAGTAGCAATACCCATGGAAAAGTTATCTATTCCCATATTCCTGTCTTTCATGTGTCCTACACTATGAAGCCATGTGCCCAAACCTGTGACATGAAAAACATCTTCTATTGAAGCTTCTTTGTATTGACCTCATTGGTCTCTTAGTATCTTTTAACCTATTATGATTGTTGTTCCATATGTATCTTCTTTGTGCATTGTTCCTATTCTTGTTGAACTTTATGTTGTCCAAATCATCCTCATATGTATCACTTTCTCTTACACTTTCTTCTTTTGAAGTTTCTTCTCCTTCAGAACTTGAGGTTGACTTTCCTTCCCATTTCTTTTGTTCCTTTTCAAATCCAAGACCTATCTTGTTTGATGTAGGCTTTTGTATCTTGATGAACTTATCAAAGTTCTTTGAGCTATTTTTAAACCCTTGTAGCTTGACTTTGGAGTTTTTTACTTCCATTCTTAATGAAGCTACCTCTTGTTCTAGATTTTCACATTCTAATATTTTTTCTTCTAGCTTATCCTTGAACTTATTTTTTTTAGCCTTTGATTTGTCTAGATCCTCTATAAGAATTCTTTTATCTTCATCACATTCTTGAAACTGAAACTCAAGTTTAGAGTTTTGCTTTCTTACCTTATTTACTGTTTCAAGAGCATAAATAAGTCCTCCCTTGAGATCATATCCTTATTTATCTGATTCTTCCTCTATCTATTTGCCTTTGTCCATATATTCATTTTATTTTGACTTGTCTTCTATAGTATCACTTTCTTATTTCTCTAGAGCCATTAGAATATTCGCTTTTGGTCCTTCAAGTGTATCTTCATATTCATCATCACTAAAACTGAAACTATTTCTTGTACAATTATCTTCAAGATGACCAAAGTTACCATATCTAAAATACTTGAGAATTATTGGTGACCTTTTATTGCACTTATAACACTTAATGTTATTATTTCTTGGAGGTGCAAATATCTTAAAATTTCTCCTAGTGAAGCCATATCCTTTTCTGTCATGAACCCTACAATTCATTGCCTTGTGACCAAACTGATTACATGAGTAGCAATACCCATGGAAAAGTTATCTATTCCCATATTCCTATCTTTCATGTGTCCTACACTGTGAAGCCATGTGTCCAAACTTGTGACATGAAAAACATCTTCTATTGAAGATTTTTTGTATTGACCTCATTGGTCTCTTAGTCTCTTTTAACCTATTATGATTGTTGTTCCATATGTATCTTCTTTGTGCATTGTTCCTATTCTTGTTGAACTTTATGTTGTCCAACTCATCCTCATATGTCTCACTTTCTTTTACACTGTCTTCTTTTGAAGTTTCTTCTCCTTCGAACTTGAGGTTGACTTTCCTTCCCATTTCTTTTGTTCCTTTTCAAATCCAAGACCTATCTTGTTTGATGTAGGCTTTTGTATCTTGATGAACTTATCAAAGTTCTTTGAGCTATTTTTAAACCCTTGTAGCTTGACTTTGGAGTTTTTTACTTCCATTCTTAATGAAGCTACCTCTTGTTCTAGATTTTCACATTCTAATATTTTTTCTTCTAGCTTATCCTTGAACTTATTTTTCTTAGCCTTTGATTTGTCTAGATCCTCTATAAGCATTCTTCTATCTTCATCACATTCTTGAAACTGAAAATCAAGTTTAGAGTTTTGCTTTCTTACCTTATTTACTGTTTCAAGAGCATAAATAAGTCCTCCCTTGAGATCATATCCTTATTTATCTAATTCTTCCTCTATCTGTTTGCCTTTGTCCATATATTCATTTTATTTTGACTTGTCTTCTATAGGATCACTTTCTTATTTCTCTAGATCCATTAGAATATTCTCTTCTGGTCCTTCAAGTGTATCTTCATATTCATCATCACTAAAACTGAAACTATTTCTTGTACAATTATCTTCAAGATGTCCAAAGTTACCATATCTAAAATACTTGAGAATTATTGGTGACCTTTTATTGACTTAATTTTATTCAATCATGAATAGAATTTCATCTCTATCATTATCTGAAAAACTAACATCACTATCACTTGAGTACTTACTTTCCTTATCCGCATAGTAGCTCCTCTTTTGACTTTGAAAGAACTTATTTCCTTGTCTACTTTTGTCCATCCTTACTTTTCTTTTAGTACCTATATATTTATTCCCTATTTATCTGATCCTATTTTTATTCATCATTATTATTTTTAGCTTCTTGACAATTTGTTGGATAGTGACCATACTTTCCATAATTGAAATGTTTAACGAATTTTGTATCTCTAGATCTTCTTGAATCCTTATTACTTTTGCCATAATTAGCTTCTTCATCACTAGATGACTCATTGCTTGATTCTTAATTCTTACCCTTTGTCTTATTCATTGCTTTGAGGGCTGTTTTATTTTGGATATTAGGTTATTTTGTTCTCAACTCAAAATCTATAAGAATACAAAGTAGCATATCTCTTGTAAAATAATCACCATCCTTTGATTCTTCTATAGTTGAAATATTTTCAAGAGACCTTAAGATCTTGTCACAAACATCTGATTCATCCATCTTAAGTCCAAGTCCTTGCATAGCATTAAAAACCTCATCTACCTGAAGTAGATAAGAACTAATGTCTTCCTCATTATTCATTCTTAATTCTTCAAATTGTCCTTTGAGATTCGTATCTTTTCTTTATTGACACCTTTATGGCCTTCATATATATTTTGCAACTTATCCCACATTCCTTTTGTATCTTGACAATGCATAACTTTTATGGACTCTGTTTTATGCAAACCTCTCAAAATTGTATTCATTGCTTTTGAATTGTAATGTTGTAGAAGCTTACCTTCCTTATCTGTTGGTGGATCAACTGAGGGATCGTATCCATTTTCAATTGCTTCCCAAATCTCATTGCCAAGTTTTATTAGGTAAATATTCATTCTCATGCTCCAATATATATAATCACTTCCATAAAATACTGGTGCTGAATTATCTAATGATCCATTATTAGAATCCATTGTGTTCTTGTAATTTTTTCCTTCAAGTTGTTAAACTCTTTCAAATAAACTCGCTCTGATACCAATTGAATAACACAAGCTTATACTAAGAGGGGGGTGAATATTATAAGACCACTTTTTCCTTTTCTTTCCAAATCAATATTATGCAATGTAAAAATAACAATATCAATAATAGTAATCAAAGTAATGCACAAATCACCACACACAATAGAGACACTAAATTTACATGGTTCACCCAATGTGGGCTACTCCACGAAGAAAATATTTTACTAAAACTTTCTCAATCAATATCTTAGGAATATTTTCTCTTTTACAATGTTTATGAACCTCTATCCAAAGGAGACACCAATCCCCTAATCAAGTTCATGGATCTCTATCCATAGGCAAACTCCTTTCTCCTCTTGCTCTGGCTGGTGATCTTCTAGAAGAACTATTACCCCCACTGCTTTGGATAATGAATCTCTATCCAATGAAGACACATATCCTCACTGCCTTGGCTTAATGGATCTCTATCCACTGGAGACTATCATCCTTTGTACTTTATCACATCCAAAGCTCTATCTCAAATTTGTACTAAACTCAATCCTTTTGTCTAGCATAAATTTGCTCAATCTCTATCTCTGGTCTAGCATAAAACTGTCCTCAAATTTGCACCAAAATCTATCCTCAAATCTGTACTAAACATAGTCCTTCGGTCTAGCACAAATCTGATCAATATATTTCCTCAAGCCTTAACTCAAATCTTGAATCAATCTCAAATCAACTCTGCTGGATCTACTCCAAATCTTAACTCAAGGTTGAAAAAATAAATCAATCAACTCTGCTCTCAAGTCTTCTCAAAGACTTATCTCAAATATGCCTTGTAATATTCCATAAAATCTCACACTAATATGTCCTCAAGTCCTCTCTAGAACTTGTCCAATCTGCTCAATAATTTCTCAAAATAACTTAACCAAATCTGCTCTCAATATGTATTGTAAGCTTCCACAAAAGCTTACCCAAATCTATCCACAAGTCTTCTCAAAGACTTACCTTAAATCTGCACAACAAGTCCACACTAGAAATTTTCCAATTTCATAGAAACATAAAGAGAATTGTTAGACACTCAATATGCTCTATACTCATCACAATGCTCAATCACTCTTTTAGAAATATACAAAAAAATTTTAGAGACTCAATATGCTTCACATTCACCTCAATACTCAATCGCTTCCAATCACTCTTTTAGAAACATACTGAGAATTTTTACAGACTCAATATGCTTCAAATTCAACTCAATACTCAATCACTTTCTCAAATCAATTCATAATATAGAATAGTTTGTTTTATGGAACTTGAACAATCACTTCACACATTCACTTGACTAGGCTCAACCAACTCTACTCAACCAATCACTCAATGAAATAATCCTTCCTAGTTCAAGTATATAAAAACTAACTCAAAATGTTACCAACAATGTCATCAACCAATATTACATAACAATAATACTCATGTTCTTTTCAAACCCTAATTCAAGTTCTTCACTTAAGCAATGGCTTCAACAACAATGCTTATAAAACAAATTTTTAACAACTCTTTATTTCAGAAAACCTTGAAGCATTAACTCAACACACTCAAAAATGAAACCCTAATCAAGTCCTTTTCACTCCAAACTCATTTTCCGAAAAACCAACCAATCAACTCAACTATGGAAGAATGTGCTCATACCTTTTTCTTGTTGATGAAAGAACCTCTAGAATCTGCCACAACCACAAACACCTCTTTGCCAAGCTCAAAGAAAGTTTAGAATATGATAAAACTCTCTCTCAATGCAAATATCAGAACTTACATACACCTTATTACTCCATCTTAAATAAAGCGTCCATCAACATATACAAAAATGATTAATCAAATACACCTTATAATCTCCCAATTAAAATAATATTCAATACCAAGAATAATGTCAATACAATCTCCTTCTTAAAATAACTCAATGGCAAGAAGTCCTCTCAACACTTTAAATCTTCAATAAATCAATGTGACACAAATACTTTATTTAAAAATAAAGCTAACTCCTTATTCCTCCAATTAACCAAAAATAATGATTAATTAAAAACCTTTTTAACTAACCCTTGTAACTCCCTAGGACCTCATGTCAAACCTTAGGCAACATAAAATATAATCAAAATTTTATTACTTTTCCCTTGGTGGGACTTCGAACTCATGATGTCGCCTAAACTAGTGCCCTAGCCATGGCTCCAACCACTGCATGAGCTAGGCACTCGCTTAAGGAGTAAAGAGCACCATGTTCTCTATAATGCTCCCCTAATGCACCTCAGTAAAAATCATGCACTGCTTTCCTTCGACGCTTCAAACACAACCAATAAAATAATGTTGCCACTGTGAATCGATCGTGGGTCACTCCATGCCCAAACACTTTAGCCTTTGATCATTTTCCACTATGTCATGCTACCTAAATGGCTCTTGAATTTTGATGCTCCTCAAATTTATCCCTTTTTCACTGGCACTTAAGACAAGATTCTTGTCTCCTTCTTCGCACGAGTTCTCACAACACATGATTGCACGTTTTTCATATTTGAGAAAAAGGATATCTAAATGCCACTAAGGCATATGGTTTATATACCAATTTCCACCTTCAAACTTGAACGTCGGCGCTTCGATATTTAACTAATTAATTTATAAATTATTTAAATTCTTTAGAATTTAAATTTTATAAATTAACTTTTAAATCCCTTTGGCTTTGTTAAAGCCTTCTTTGATTTTACCACTTCATATAAATAATATTTACTTATAAAATTTAAATTCAATTTGAATTTAAATATTTTATAAAATAATAATTAAAACTTTCCTTGGGATTTTATGAAAAGCCTTTTATTTTTGCTCAACCATGGTTTTAATAAAAACCCTTAACTTATGCTTCCACATAATATTAAAAACATTATGAAGCTCCTTTGCCTTTAACCTTTGCATTTTTCCTCTTCACATTTTTACATCAATGGTAGCTTATTCCTTGACATCAATGACAACTTCGTTCCTTAACATCAATGACAACTTTGACTCAAAATGTCCAACAACATCAACAAAAGATATTTGGGAAAAGCTGAAGAAAATATATGAGGGAGACAAAAAGGTCAAGATGACAAAATTACAAATTCACAAGAAAACATTTGAAGACTTGAATATGTTGGATGAGGAAAGCATTGCTATATACTTACTTTGTGTGGATGAGGTTGTTAACTCCATGCAAGGAGTTGGGTTTAAAGTTTAAGAATAAGATATTTGTCAAAATATTTTAAGATCACTTTCTAAGAGGTATAGTGAAAAGGTTTTAGCTATAGAAGAAACAAAAGATATTAAAATTTTGACTAGGGATGAGTTACATGGAACTCTCACAACATTTGAGATGAGAATAGGAAAGTATCCTATCCCCAAGATAGAGGAAGTCTTCAAAGTAGCGAAGAAAAAAATATAAGAAGACAGATTCAAGTAATGAGTCATCTAGTGATGAAGAAGTAAACTATGGTAGAAGGAAAAAGGACACAATAAAACATAAAGGTATAAAAACAATTAAGTATTTCAATTATCGTAAGTATGGTCACTATGCATATAACTATCCAGAAGATGGAAGTAGCAGTGGTGAAGAGAAACGGGATCACAAGAATAGGGAATCAGGAAAATCTAGGTACCAAAATAAAAATAGGTATGGACAAAAAAAACATGAAAATAAGTTTTTCCAGAGGCATGAGAAGAGTTTTTATGTAGATAAAAAAGGCAAGATTTCAAGTGATAGTGATGGAATATCCTCAGATAATGAAGAAGAAGAAACTATCTAATAGTAAAAAAAGAAGTTGTTATAAAAGAAGCAAAAAGGGAACCAATAATTCTCAAGTGTTTTAGGTGTGGTAAATTTGGTCATCTTGAAGATCACTATACAAAGAATGGATTCAGTTTCAATGAAGATGAATGTGAAGATGCTCTTGAATATCTAGAAGATCTAGAAGAAGAAGGAAGTGCTTCTATTGAAGATAAATCAGAAAATAATAAAGATGCTCTTGAAGACAAAAAGGTATAGGAAGAATCAAAAAATGAAGAGGAAGGAGAAGTTGATCTTGAAGGTGAGCTTATTTTTGCTCTTAAGGAATTAATAAAGGTAAGAAAGCAGAACTCAAAACTCAAGCTCTAATTTCAATAATGTGATGAAGAGAAAGGAAAGCTTATACAAGATCAGATAAACTCAATAGCTAAGATAAGGAGATTTAAATAAAAATTAGAATCAAAATTTTTAGAATGTAAAATATTAGAGCATGAGGTAGCTTCACCAAGGAAGGAAGTGAAAGAGTCTAAAGATAAGCTACACAGGTTTGGGAAAAGCTCAAAGACCTTGGATAAGATTATCAAGGTACAAAGATCTTCGTTAAACAAAATTGGACTTGGTTTTGAAAAGGAACATAGATAACGATGAGATGAGTCAATATCAAGCACAAAAGAAGAAGAAGATTCAGAAGAAGAGAGTGAAAGATAAAGTGAGACTTCTAAGGATAATTTGGAAAATAAAAGATTCAACAAGAAAAGAAACAATGCACAAATGAGGAATAGGAAATATTACAGGGAATAAAGGACTAAGAGACCAATGGGATCGAGGCAAGATTTCTTCAATGGATGTTGCTTCTCATATCACAGGTTTGGTAACAAGGCTATGCAGTACAGGACACATGGAAAGAAGGAATATGGTTTCACTAAAATAAATTTTTAGAAATGGACATCTCTTTCAAGGATATTGTCACTCTTGTAATCATTTTGGTCATAAGGCAATTCATTGTAGGGTTCATGATAGTAATGGATATGGCTTCACCAGGAGGAACTTCAAGATATTTGCACCTTCAAGGAACCACAACATTAAGTGTTATAAGTGCAATAATGTTGGGCATATGTCTAAGTGGTGTAGAATAGAATTTTCGGAGTCAAGCAGGAATAATAACACTCAAAAGAATCAGGAGGATCAGTTGAGAAAAAATGTGAACAAAGAAAAAGAACAGTGTATTCTAGGAGTAGAGATACTCCCACCCCAAAATTGATCACCTCAAGAGAGGAGGTGGGGAAGGGAGTGAGCTAAGAGACTTATATTTAGTCCTAAAGGTGTCCCTTTGCCATTTATGTCAAAGGGAGAGATATTTGAGTTAGGGGGGGAGCATTCAGTCAGGGGGAGAAGTTCCTCAGGGGGAGCAGAATTGGAAAAAGAAAAAAATAATGGTTAAGGAAAAATGGTTGCCATCAATTACGAAGGGGGAGATTATTGTATTTTGAGTAGTTAGGTTGTCATTGATGTTAAGAGACAGTGTCAGTGATGTCAAAAGTTAGTAAAATGAATTGACAAAATGAGGGTTAAAATATTTATATTTCAAGCCCAAGAGATTTCGTTTAAAGCTTCACATGATTGATCAAAAGGTTGGCTAAACACCTTGAAGGAAGGAAAATACCTAGGCCCAAAGGAAATAATATTATAATATTTATTATTATAATATTAAAGGTGTTTAGATAAGGCCTAAGGTTGAAAAAAGAAAATACCTAGGCCCAAAGGAAATAATATTACAATATTTATTATTATAATATTAAGTATTAAAGATAAGCCTAGGGTTAATTAATTATAATATTTATAATTTAATTAATTTAATAATTTAATTAAACCCTAAGTTAGAGTTGGACGTAAAATATTAGAATTAATATTTTCCCCATTGACATTTTAAATAAGGAAATGATATTTATACCATAATGTTTGTATGGCATAAGACTAAGTCTCTAAAATTAATATGTGAAGGGAAAAAGAAATATTTGTGCTATTTTGTGAGCTGAGAAATAGAGGAAGATTTTATTTTTAAAGCTTAAGAGGGGCAACAAATGAACAAAGCGGAGGAGTGCACATTCCCTATCACCATTCGCTTGGATGGTCTAGTTGCAAGGCCTATTGCATAAGTTGTTGATGGAACAGAGGTTCCGCTTTCGATTCTCAATGTCAGCGGAGGGAAGAGTGTTTTTGTTCGCTTGATTTTTGGCACATGCGGACATTATGAATAGTAGCAAGTGTTTTTTTGGTGTTATGTGGGCACGTAGCCCGAGTGGCTACCTAGTCATGGCTAAGGTGCTAGGTGGGTGGAGAATGTGAGTTTTATTCACGTGGAGTGCATTGTAGTGTTTAAGGTGTGCATTTTTTTTATTTATTAAAGGTGGCTAAGGTATGATTTAATTATTTTTATTTTTGTCATATGTTGATTAAGGTTTGGAGATTATAAGGGTATGTAAGAAATTTTGTTAGTATATTTTGGAATATATGTTGGATTCATAATTGGAGAGGATAAGTGTATTCAAGGACTTTATTATTGTAATTTGAAATTTATTTTGAGTTAGAATATTAAAGTATTTGGAAGGTTGAAATTTGGTTGAAATATTCTTTGTTGAGTTGGAGTTAAAAGGAGCCATAGGGATATTGTTATTTTTCTTGAGTGAGTGAATGATTTATTGATTGGGATTTAATTTTTAAAGGAGTAATAAGGTGTATTTGAGTCTTGACACTTTATTGTGTTTTTGTATGGTGAAATATTTGTTGAGATAAAATATTCTTGTGGAGATTTTGAGATAGGCTCTTGCTATCTAACCTAGAATTGGCAAGAGGATTTTGTTGTGACTAAAACATATTTTGAAGATATATCTCCATAAAAAAAAAAAGGTATGGGCACATCATACTTATGATTAAAATTTTGTTGGATTGAATATTGTGAAATACAAAGGTTGAGTGAAAAGGATTGTTTGATAAGAATTGTTGGGAATGTTTGAGTGAGTTTTCATATGCATGATTGGTGAGTGTTTATGAGAACATGTGAGTTAAATATTGAGGATTATTTTAGTTAGGGTTTGAGACCTACATTATGAACTTTGCTTGGAGGAGTTTGAAAACACTTTGTTAGGGTTTGTAAGCAAGTTGTGTTTCATTCATTGAATTATTGAGTAAAGGTTCTTGAGCATTGGTTTTAAGTGATATTGAAAGTGAATGTGCAAACAATAGAAATCAGATTTGTGAAAGCGATAAACTTAATGATTGAGTAGAACATATTGAGTTTTTGATAGAGTACATCATTCTCTATATGTTATAGAGGTTAAATAAATTTTGAATAGAATATGTCTAAATTGCTTCAAGTTAAAGAAATTACTTTGAAGATTAGACAAAGTAATTGATAGCATTGTGTGCAAGATTTGATATTGATTGAGCATATCTTATGAGTTGTGTTGAGCATGTGTTTGAGAAGATTTGAGTAAGTCTTGGTGAAGAATTAAGAGAATATTGAACAAGTTATTGAGAGGACTTGTAGGCTGATTTGAGGTAAGTCTTGGTGAAGACTTGAGAGCAGATTGAGCAAGTTCTTGAGAGGACTTGTAGGTATATTTGAGGTAAGTCTTAGTGAAGAATTGAGAGCATATTGAGCAAGTTATTGAGAGGACTTGTAGGTATATTTGAGGTAAGTCTTGGTGAAGACTTGAGATCATATTTAGAAAGTTCTTGAGAGGACTTGAGAGCAAAATTGAGGCAAGTCTTTGTGAAGACTTGAGAGCAGAGTTGATTGATTTATTTGCTCAAGCTTTATGTTAAGGCTTGGGGTAAATCTAAACAGAGTTGATTTGTGATTGGATCAAGATTTGTGTTAAGGATTGAGGACATATCTAGGTGTATATTTGAGAGAGTATTTATGCTAGGCATGAGATAGAGTTCGAGCATATTTATACTAGACTGAGAACAGTGTTTGGTATGGATCTAATATAGAGTTGATAGTAAGCTTTAGAGGTGATAGAGCATAGGATAGTAGTCTCTAGTGGATAGAGATCCATTATCTAGGTTAGTGAGGATAGAGGTATTCTAAGTGAGGACAAAGGTGTTCTGTGGAGAGAGATCCACAATAAAATGTAGTGGGAGTAGTAGTCTTCTAGAAGGTTATAAGCTAGAGCAAAGGGGAAAGAGTTCTCCTATGGATAGAGTTCCATGAACCAAAGCAAGGGGAAATATTTCTCCTATGGATAGAGTTCCATGAACTAGAGCAAGGGGAAAGAGTTATCCTATGGAGTGTGATATGTGAAGTAGCTACGAAGATAGAGTTATTTTGTGGAGAGAGATCCACAAACTAGTTGAGGAGAAAGAGTTATCTTGGGTCAAATTCCACAAACCAAAGTAAAGGGGATAACTTTGTATAATTATTATTAATTTAGGAATTAATAAAGTGAATGATGATCATTAGTATAACAAGGATAACTTCATTTTCCAGTATTGTGACT
Source organism: Wollemia nobilis (assembly GCA_028583015.1). Taxonomy (NCBI): domain Eukaryota; kingdom Viridiplantae; phylum Streptophyta; class Pinopsida; order Araucariales; family Araucariaceae; genus Wollemia; species Wollemia nobilis. The sequence goes on from JAQPPZ010004118.1 coordinate 191,751, forward strand.
TGAATCTTGTGTGTATGAAATGTTGGAAACATGAAGAGTTTAATAGTAAATCAAACTTATATCTGTATATGATTAATATTCTTGGTGAATGGGATAAAATTAAAACCATATTATTTTTGTAAAGGGTTAGCATTTAAACCAAAAATCTGACTCTCACTGAAGTGATTAGAAATTTTGGACTAGAATATGGCATATGAAAGACTATGTTATTTAATTAGTAGAGATGAACAATATATAGAATTGAGAATTAATATATATTAAAGCATTTAGTGCAAGTATATGATGGCTTTTATTATACTTAATATGAAATTACCATAGAAAAATAATCATAGGATCAAATATAATAAAGTTGCAATATAATGGATATAATAATAATTTGTAACAGAGATATGAGACAAGTAATATGCAATATCAAGGAATTAACAAGATAGCAAATAACATTCAATGATATACTTAAATATGAATGTAAAGCCTGAAATATACAATATAGCACCACTTACAATACTAGTTGCTCAAATGTATGTAAACTTTTACTACTCCTATTTCTATGATAAATCACTCATAGATATGACACTGTAGATACAATGTAGACTCGGAGTAATATTTAGCCATTCTAGGATGACTCTTTGGTTACTATAAATATTCCTTTCCATATGCCAAGCCTTATGAATCTTGGATTTTCTACTTGACACTTGCATACACATGCACACTTGTACTTGACTCTTCCTAATCTAAGGACACATGTGCACACTTATATATTGGACACTTGTGCACATTTACACTCTCAACACTTGCACTCATATAAACATGACACTTGTGCATTTCCTGCACATTATTACATTACATTAAATATTAACTCACTCACTAATCTAAGACACAACCCTAATCTAATATTTACAATAATGTACCAAGGTGGTACATTGGCATGTACCAAATAATGTAATATTATCCAACAATATAGATGATGTCAATTAAATAATAATGATATTAGACTTGTATAATGGACTATATTTAGGATATTGCTTTAACATATAGTAATTATAGTGACATTACTATATTTATATGATAAAAAAAGGGTTATATTTGGAAACCCAAGAAAGGGGTTTATTACAAAGCATATGAAGAGATATGGGGATATGGTATCTCCATGTCAGAGTCTGTTTTTAGCTTCAAATACCTTATATGGTGAGTCAATAATAAGTATTCAATGGAGGCTATAATTTAATAACAACCCGATAATTTTAGAAACTCTTTGTCAAAACTACAGACTTTGAGCAAATTATGCAAAAAGAATCAACTAATGTAATCAAATTCCATTGATAATTGATAGATATAATTTAATAAGAATTTTCTTCTTCTTATTATTGGCCATAAAATATATAACCTCATATAGAATTATGATTTTACTTATGATTTTCTTCCAATTGAATTAATATGTTTTTCTCCTACATATAAGGAGGTGAAGAATTTTATTTAGCTTATTTTGGATGAAATTTTATAAATAGTACTACAAAGTTCTATAGGCCAAAAGTTATCCGTGGAGGAGATAATATCAACTTTTTGTACTAGAGTAATCTTGGTGTTACTCAAGGATTTTAGTGTTTGATTATGAGGAGTAAATTTTCTCCACTACAAGTCAAAGACACACCTTAATGATATCCCAAAAGAATTGGAAAAAAATATTGAGAATCCATAAAGCCTTGGGCCATGACCTTATTCATTCTTATAACCCTATTTTTTTAGCTTTTCAATTGATATTTCATGCAATATTTTAGTATTTTTTATCTTGAGTGACTATGGTGGGGATGCAACCAAGGATTTCCTAGTATTTGGCATAATTCTTCTTCTTGATTTGCTAAAACAAAATTTTAAAAGTATAAGATTGCTTCCTCTTGAATATCTATCATAAAAAAAAAAAACTCTCCATTAGCTTTAGTAATACATCTTAGAAATGACTAGCTTGAGTGGTTATATAGACTTGTGGAATAGGGTTGAATTCTTGTCTCCATCATTTAACCACTTATTCCTTGATCATTACTAATATTTATATTCTTATGATTTCAATTATTCTAACTAATTTAGTATAAATGTATCTTGGAAATATTATTTATGGAATAGACCTAAATCCTTAATATTATATTCTATAATTGTCTTATAATGAAGAACCTCTTGTTTTTGGTAAAAATATTTTCAAATCATGTTCAACTCCATTCTTTAAATTAAGATTTTATAAATCTAATCTAGTAGAAAGAGACTTATTTGGCATTATCATAGCATCATGTGCCTTTATCCCACCATTACTTCATAAACACTTCTAAATATAGAACTTTTAGGCACATTTCAAATTGAAAGAGGTATTGTAAGGCCTTTGAAATTGTTGTAATTCTAAGATAATTGTCCAATTTTTTCAAAGCTAATATAATCTAAAATGGTGATGTAAGAGAAACTTTTTGGATCTTTCCATGAGTTGTTGAGAAGGATGTGATCTAATTTTTTAGTAATATTTCTTACCACAATTTTATATTATTTTAAGTGTAGATGTCATTAGCAAAAGGGACATCAAAAATATTGTAGAATGAGATATACCCATTCAACAAGTTGAAAATTTGATCCAATTTTTTTATTCCTCCCTTATTTATTCCAATGAGAGGATATCACTAATATCCAATTAATTAACCCATAAAGAGCTAAATTCCCTTTCCTAGCCATCTATCTATCTAACTTGTTATAGAGCTAACTATTCAACAAATGTAGTAGGGATATAATGTATGGATATCATGATATCCTTTTTTAAACCTTTTAAGTATCTATCAAGAAGATACATCCTTTAAATAATATACCATTTTTCATTTGAGAGTACCTCACATCCCAAAGATTCATGCTACCTCCAAACTCTTCTTGGAACAATAATGTAAAATATTAGTCTTCCTTTTAATTTTTATTGGAGATATTAATTGTTTCTTTCATTGTAAGTTTTATCCCTATAATAAAATTATTATATGGTCTTTATATAATCTCTTAATAATATTTTGTCAAGACTTGTCACTTAGACCTCTCACATTAGGATATTTCAAGGATTTGGGGTAGCAGAGTGGTGGAAGTCTAACTTCTTGATTAATTTACCTCTCTAAGTTGCTTTTCAATCAATCTTAATTTTTTTGGTCATGTTTTTTACCTTGCTTTACTATTGTACCAATTCTCATTGGCATGTAGGGTCCTAATTTCTTGATGCTCAATGTTGTATCTACTTGTTTCTTTATTTCTAACTTTATACTTCTATGTCTCATTTTAAGATGTTTATGACCTTTGGTTTATATCGACATATTTTAGTTGGTCTCCATTATTCCCTTTAGTTTCCACAAAAATAAGGACATATTTACCATACTATGAAAGCATTAATAATCATTTGAATTATCCACATCCTAAATTACAACCAAGGTTTTTTGTTTTTTTTAAAGAGTTGACACTTTTTTTTTAACATCTACAACTTATTGAATTTTTTTTGTTTACATCACTCAAATTATACTAAGGAATAAACTAATATTGATATTTATGTTGAGAAGGCTATGGTTTTCACATTGCTTTTGGAGGAGATGTCTCTAAATCTATAATATTTGTTAGCTTCTCTAATGTTTCTCCAAAAAAATCAAATCAGTTTATAAGGATGATAGGTTCATACCTCCTTCTTCCTTGTCCCACATTCCCTTCATCATTTCTATGATGAATATTAAAAAACTCACCATTTACTATGTTGTTGGATTATTTATAGAACTTGTCTTATTATTTGGGTTTGTTTCTACATTGACTCATAGTTATTCCCATCTTGGGGGACTCTACTAGGAAACATGTATCCTTTTATATAAGCTACAACATTTGGTTGATAAAGAAGTATGAATTAAAATAATAGTCTTTCCCATTGATTTTTAATAAATTTCACTTAAGCCTATAATATTATTAATTTTTTTGAATATTTTCTTATCATCATCAACTAGTAGTGCTAATGCTAGGAGATCATGTTTTCATTTAACGTGTAAAATTAATCCCAAATCATGATGTCATATTTCGAGTCTCGTTCAATGTTTGACTATCAAACATGTGGATGACTTAGCTTTTTTTTCTTATTTTCTTCTTGGTTTCGATAACTATGTGGATGAATTAACTTTTTTTCTTGTTTTATTTTTAGTTCTAGAGGAATACTTGGTTCCAGTGCCTATAAAAAATGTGTATGACTTAGATTTATTTTCTTATTTTATTCATGGTTCCAAAGGAATCCTTGGTTTCAATGACTATCAAACATGTGGATGACTTAGGGTTTTTTCTTGTTTTCTTCTTGGTTCCAAAGGAATAGAAGAGAAGAAGAGGTATTAAAGCTGAACAAAATTCCAACATAGAAATATGCCACTGGAAATAAATAGCTTGTATGGGAACAACATTACATGAACCAGTTAGAAAGAAAAAGAGTCAAATAACCCCCACACATTTTAATAGGGGTGAGGAATCCCACATGAGTAGGACCAAGGACTTCCACCTTTAAATGCACTACCCCATTGGCAAATATTTTGGCAAGTGTTGGGGCTCATAAACCACTCAAGTCCCACAACTGGGCCAATGTGGGATTATTAACATATGCACACACTACACTAACTAAATAAAAGAGGTATTAAAGTGAAATTAAATTCCAACATAAGAATATGCTACTAGAAATAAACAACTTGTATGTATCCAATTTTAATTTCTATTGTTGTGAGTATAACATATTATGTTTATATATGTCATTACACGCTAATTAACTCTAACTCTAGACTGCTTACAATCGATCTACCCTATCCATCTAGTTGGCAAATTTTGGAATATTTTATTTACTATTTACAGTTTATGATGGTCAAAAGGTTTTATGTTTTTTCTTATTATTATGTACAAATCACGAGTCCATAAAATCAACCACCCATTTTGTTTTATTGTGCCTAATATGTAACTTCAACCATCAAAAATATAATCAAACAATTGATAAGACATTGAAGAGGAGATTGCACCTAATTAACATCAAATCTATTATGATAAAAAGAAATAATATTTTATTCAAGGTCATATTAGACATGCATATTATAATTCAATTTATATAATCACTAATTTATTAATATCTAGGCTAATTAGAGCATGCGATTAGTATTTTATCAAATTTAAGCATATTAGATTTTTTTGTTGGAGTATATTACATTATTTGGTACATAATGTACCCCCATGGTACCTTCATGGTACATATTTTAAATATTATATTAGGTTGAATATTAGATTAGAGTGTGAGTAATATTTTATGTAATGTAATAATGTGCAGGAAATGCACAATTTTTATGTGAGTAAATGTGCAAGTGTAATGAGTGAATAACATAAGCTTATACTGAGAGGGGGGTGAATAATATAACACCACTTTTTACTTTTATTTCTCAATCAATATTATGCAATGTATAGATATAAATATCAATAATAGTAATCAAAACAATGTACAAATTACTAGACACAATAGAGACACCAATTTTACGTGGTTCACCCAATGTGGGCTACTCCACAGAGAAAATATTTCAGTAAAATTTTCTCAATCAATATCTTGGGAATCCTTTCCCTATTACAATATTTATGGACTTCTTTCCAAAGGAGAAACCAATCCCCTAATAAATTTTGTGGATCTCTATCCATAGGAGAACTTCTTTCTCCTTGGCTCTGAGTGGTGATCTTATAGAAGAACTATTACCCCCACTTGCTCTAGCTAATGGATCTCTATCCACTGAATACAACTATCCTCACTGCCCTGGATAATGGATCTCTATCCACTGGAGACTATCATCATCTATAATCTATCACCTTCAAAGCTCTGTATCAAATTTGTACTAAACACAATACTTCGATCTAGCATAAATTTGCTCAATATTTGTCTCTATTCTGGCATAAACCTGTCCTCAAATTTGCACCAAAATATATCCTCAAATATATACTAAACATAGTCCTTTGATCTAGCACAAATATATCCTCAATCTCTGTCCTCTGATATGCACTAAACATAGTCCTTCAGTCTAGCACAAATTTGTCCTCAATCTATGTCCTCTAATCTGCACTAAACATAATCATTCATTCTAGCACAAATTTATCCTCAATATCTATTCTCAAGCCTTAACACAAAATATTGAATCAATCACAAATCAACTCTGCTAGATCTTCCCCATACATTAACTCATGGTTTGAACAAATCAATCAATAAAATCTTCTCACAAGCCTTCTAAAAGACTTATCTTAAATCTGCATTATAAGATTCCACAAAAGCTCAAACCAATCTATCCACAAGTCCTCTCTAGAACTTGTCCAAATATTCTCTACAAGTCCTCACTAGAACTTGTCCAAATCCGCTCTCAATATCTATCCTCAAACTGTATTGTAATATTCCACAAAAATCTCACACAAATATGTCCACAAGTCTTCTTTAATACTTACCTCAAATATTCTCAAAAATTCCTCACTAGAACTTGTCCAAACTCATAGAAAAATAAAGATAAGTGTTAGAGATTCAATATGCTTCATACTTATCACAATACTCAATTACTTTCAATCACTCTTTTAGAAACATATAGATAATTTCTAGAGACTCAATATGCTTCACTCACAAAATATCAATCACTTTCAATATTTCTTTTATTACAAAAACATATAGAGAATTGTTAGAGACTCAATATATTTCACATTCATCAACATTCAACCTCTTTCTCAAATCAATTCAGAATATAGAATAATTTCTTTTACAGAACTTGAACCATCACATCAACACATTAATTTGACTAGGATCATCCAACTCTTCTCAATCAATTAATATTTTCTTACTAAGCCTAGTCCAAGTATATGAACACTCACTCAAATGTTTCCCACAATGTTCATAAAATAATATTCACATACCAATGATACTCATAATCTTTGCAAACCCTAGTTCAAGTTCTTTACTCAACCACTCACTTCAACAACAATGCTTATCAACCAATCATAACAATGATACTCATGATCTTACAAACCCTAGTTGAAGTTCACTCAACTTAATCACCTCAATAACAATGCTTATAAAATAAGGTTTTATCAACAAATCTCAATTCCATAAACCCTTGAAGCATTAATTCAAGACACACTCAACCAAACAATCCTTTTCACTTGAACTTTGCATTCACAATATTCAACACACACACACTAGGAATAATATACCCATACCTTTATTTTATGTAGAAGTGACCTTAGAAAAACTGTCTCAATCACAATTTTCTCTTATGTCAATCTCAATAGTTAGATGATAAAATATCACACTAACTTATTCACAAAGTAATTCTCAATCACAAAAATAATCAAACTTAATTACACCTTTTTCTACTCCTTAAAATAATATCCAACACCACAAATTTTTAATCAAAACACTTCTTCCAAGATTCTAACTCAACAAAAGAACATTTTAACTATTCATTTTCATCATAACCCTTTTCAGAAATATATCTAAAAAATAATCCACACTCTACTTATGACTCCCTACTTAATATTGCATTAATTAAATAAATGAATTTATAAAATAATGCAATAAATTAATTTACCACTTTACTAAGGTAAAACAATATTACCCTAACTTTTATTTTAACCAAAAATTAATCCTTCATTCATAGAATTATTTCCTCAACACTAAGGCCAACTTCCAACTTATTCCTCCTAACCTTAACAAATGCAAAAATTAAAAATTCAATTTTCAAAAAACTTGTTCCCACTTTTTGCAATCCATGAGGCTCGAACATAGCCCAGTCCTCTCACAACACCTTGGCCACGGCTTCGATGTCATTGAGCCATGTGCTCCACTTGGAGCCATAAAGCGCAATCCATGCTTTTACTTTATCTCAAACCTTAAGAGCCCTTGGATCTTCCTTCGACGCGGTAGTAAACACACTTCATTCGTTCAGGAGGCGCTTTAGAATTTTACATTAGTATTTTTTTTTCTTATCTTTGAATGCATTAACTCGAATGCCAATATTTGGAATGGCTAAGGTATTAATACCTAATGTTTTCTTTTGCATGCACGTCAGTGGAGGCAAATGCACTGGGGAGTCAGCGCTAACATTTGCCTTCGAATTATTTAAATTATAATTATTTAAATTCCAAATAATTTTAATATTTTAAACCTTCTTTGGCTTTATTAAAATTAAATCCTCCTTAAATATTCTTTGGGCTTTATTAAAAATTAAAGCCTCAAATTTTCTTTGGGATTTATTAAAAAAATAAAGCCTCCTTAAATCTTCTTTGGGCTTTATTAAAAAATTAAAGCTCATTAGGTTTTAGAAAATATTTTTAATTTGTCCACATAAAGTTTTAATAAAAAACTTTTATTTTGCTCAACCATGGTTTTAATAAAAACCTTTTATTTTGCTCAACCATGGTTTTAATAAAAACCTTTTACATAATATTTAAAAATAAATATTAATAAGCTCTTTTGCCATAAACCTTTTGCATTGCTCCTTTTGACCATTTGACATCAACGACAATTCATTCCTTGATATCAATGAAAATATAATTAACTCAAAATGTCTAACAATATCCCCCTTTGTCATTGATGGCTATCCAAATTATTTTTACCAAAACTTGACCTTTTTCTTGTTCTGCTCCCCTAGGAAATTGCTCTCCCTGACTCAATGCTCTCTCCTTAAACCAAATATCTCCCTCTTACTCAAATATATCCCCTTTGACATCAATGGCAAAGGGTCACCTTTGGGGCTCGGGGCTAAGAATGAGTCTCTTAGCTTAGCCCCTCCCCCACCCCCTCTTGAGGTGGTTAATTATGGGGTGGGAGTATATTCCTACTCCCAGTAAGCACTGGTATTTACCTTTGTTCTCTTTCCTTCTCATCTAATCCTTTTGATTCCTTTGACTGTTCCTGTTCATGTCCATGTTCCTATTCCTATCCATATTATTGTTCCTATTTCTATTCATGTTCTTGTTCCTGTTCATGCTTGATTCTAGAATATCTGCTCTACACCACTTTTTTGAATATCCCTCATTATTGCACTTATAAAAATTAATGTTATTATTCCTTGGAGGTGCAAATATCTTGGGATTTCTCCTAGTGAAGCCATATCTATTCCTGTTATGAGCCCTGCAATTCATAGCCTTATGATCAAACTGATTACATGGGTAGCAATACCCATGGAAAAGTTGTTTGCTTCTAAATTTCCCATATTTTTGTCTTTCATGTGTCCTACACTGTGAAGCCATGTGCCTAAATTTGTGACATGAGAAACATCATCCATTGAAATTTTCTTGCCTTGATCTCATTGCTCTCTTAGTCTCTCTTAACCCATTTTGATTGTTGTTATATCCATTTCTTCTTTGTGCATTGTTCCTTTCCTTGTTGAACTTTCTCTTGTCCAAATCATCCTTAGAAGTCTCACTTTCTCTTACAATCATTTTCTTCTAAAGTTTCTTCTTCTTTAGAAATTGAAGTTGACTCTTCTTAATACTTCTTTTGAGCCTGTTCAAAACCAAGACCTATTTTATTTGTTGACCTTCTTTGTACCTTGATCATCTTATCTACAATATTTGAGCTCTTCCCAAACTTGTGTAGCTTGTCCTTAGACTTTTCTAAATCTTCCCTTAGTAGGGCTACTTCTTGTTCTAACCTTTCACATTCTAAGACCTTTGCTTCTAACTTATTCTTGAACTTATTTGTCTTAGCCATTGACTTGTTTAGATCATCTATAAGTTGTCCTCTCTCTTCATCACATTCTTGAAACTGAATCTCAAGTTGGGAGTTGTGCTTCCTTACCTTCTTTAAATTTTTAAGAGCATAAATAAGCTCTCCTTCAAGATCAAATCCTTCTTTCTCTGATTCTTCCTCTATTTTTTTACCTTTGTTAACATATTCATTCTATTTTAACTTGTCTTCTATAGGATCACCTTCTTCTTCTTCTAGTGCCATTAGAATATTCTCTTATGTTCCTTCAAGTGCATCCTAATATTCATCATCATTAAATCTGAAACCATTCCTTGTACAACTATCTTCAAAATGCCCAAAATTACCACATCTAAAACACTTGAGAATTATTGGTGATCTTTTATTAACTTTTTATTTTTCTTAAATCAAAAATAAGACTTCATATTTATCATTAATTGAATAACTAGACTCACTATCACTTGAGTACTTACTTGCCTTGTCTGCATAGTAGATCTTATTTTGTCTTTGAAATAACTTCTTTCCTTGTTTGCCTTCTCCATCATTGCTTTTATTTTGGTACATGTATCTTTATGATTCCCTATTCTTATAATCTTGTTTTTCTTCATTATTGCTATTTTTGGCTTCTTTACAATTAGTTGCATAGTGACCATACTTTCCACAATTGAAATATTTAACATATTTTGCATCCTTAAATCTTCATGAATCCTTATTCCTTCTACCATAATTTACTTCTTCATCACTAGATGACTCATTGCTTGAATTTGACTTCTTACCCTTTGGCTTCTTAATTTATTTGAAGGCTATTTCCTTCCAGATATTAGGTTCCTCTTTTGTTCTTAACTCAAAAGTTGTAAGAATATCAATTAATATATATCTTGTCAAAATATCACCATCTTTTGATTCCTCTATAGCTGAAATCTTTTCACTAAACCTTTTTGGGAGAGACCTTAATATCTTATCACAAACATCATCTTCTTCAACCTTAATTCCAAGTCCTTGCATGGCATTAAAAACCTCATCTACATGAATTAGATAAGTACTAATGTTTTCCTCATCCTTCATTCTTAACTCTTCAAATTTTCCTTTGAGATTTCGAATCTTTACCTTTTTCACACTTTTATCTCCTTCATATATGCTTTGCAACTTATTCCAAATTCATTTTGCATCTTGACAATGCATAACCTTTACGAATTTTGTTCTATGCAAACCTCTCAAAATTGCATTCATTACTTTTTAATTGTAATGATGTAGAAGCTTAAATTCCTTATCTATAGGTGGATCAACTGGTGGTATGTATCCATTTTCAACTGCTTCCCAAATTTCATTTCAAAGTGCCTTTAGATGAATCTTCATTCTCATACTCCAAAATATATAATCACATCCACCAAATATTAGTGTTGAATTATCTGAGGATACATTCTTAGAATCCATTGTGTTCTTGAAATATTTTCTTTCAAGCTGTTAAACTCTTTCGAAGGAACCTGCTCTGATACCAATTGAAGAACACAAGCTTATACTGAGAGGGGGGGTGAACAGTATAAGACCACTTTTTACTTTTCTTTCCTAATCAATATTATGCAATTTATATATAGCAATATCAATAATAGTAATAAAAATAAGGCACAAATTACCACACACAATAAAGACACCAATTTTACGTGGTCCACCCAATGTGGGCTACTCCATGGAGAAAATATTTCAGTAAATTTTTATCAATCAATCTCCTGGGAATCCTTTACCTATTACAATGTTTATGGACTTCTGTCCAAAGGACACACCAATCACCTAATCAAGTTCGTGGATCTCTATCCATAGGATAAATATTTTCTCCTTAGCTTTAACTGGTGATCTTATAGAAGAACGGTTCCCCCCATTACTTTGGCTAATGGATATCTATCCATTGAATATGTGAGCACGTGAGAATTAGGAGCAATAGGAAAATGCAAAAATATTATATTCAACCTTGGAAACATAAGAATTACAAAGTTTAAATAGTGGTTGATTAAACAACCTTAGGGAATATAGGAGAAGTTAGGAAAAGAAGAAGAATAGGGAGGAAAGGAGAAAGGGAATTTGGTATTGTCCACCTTGCCGCCCATGTCGTCCAATCTGCCCAGTCAGTTGCCATCCAAGTCAAACTACCTACCTAGTTAGCTGTCATCCAAGGAGGTAAAATGGTAAGATCCAAAGCTTACCATTGCAAAAAAAAAAAATTACTCCTTTTAACTGGCTTAATTTCCAACGTTCTTCCCCTTAAATTTGAGAGGACTGACTATACAGTCTCTCAGATTTATATATTGAGCTTTAGCTATACATTTGGTGAAGATGTCTGCAATATTATACAAAGTGCTACAATATTGAAGCTCAACTATTTGTTGTTCTATCATATCTCGAATGAAGTGATACTTCATATCGAAATGCTTTGTTCTGCTATGGTGGACTGGATCGTATGCCAATTGAATGGAACTTATGTTATCACAATACAGTCGAGTTGGACAACTTTGACTTTCTCCAATATCTTAAGGAACTTTTATCAACCATAGGGCTTGAGTACTAGCATGTGTGATTGCTATATACTTAGCCTCAGTCGATGACAATGCTACAACAGTTTGTTTCTTGGAACTTCATGTAATTAGTCCTAATCCTAGACTAAAACAATTTCTTGATGTAGATTTTTTGTCATCTATATTGCTGCCCCAATCACTGTCGCTGAAGCCAACTAATTTCACATAATTACATTTTGGTAATGGTTTCCAAAATCCAATGTACCTTTTACATTTCTTAAGATTCTTTTAGTTTCTTGTAGATGCATCTCATATGGACTAGCCATAAACCTTGAAACTAGAGAAACAACATATTGAATATCGGGCCTTATGTTGGTGAGAGACATCAGATTCCAAACCATGCTTCTGTAAGTGGTCATGTCAACCTTTGATGCTCCATCGTCCTTGCTCAATTGGATCCCATGTCCAGTTGGAGTTGTAACTGATTTGCACTGCTCCATGGCAAATTTCTTGATCATTTATCGAGCATACTTGTGCTGACATATGAAGATCCCTTTATTTGATTGATGCACTTCCATCCCTAGGAAGTATCGCATTAAACCAATATCTTTCATCTCAAACTGTTTCATCATGGAGTTTTTGAACTCCATATTCATTTTATTATTACTACCCATAAATATTAGATCATCCACATACAAACAAACTATGATAATGTCTACTCCATGCTTTAGGTAGTACATAGTTGGTTCACTTTTGATTCTCATGAATCCATACTCGTTGAAATAGCCATAAATGCATGAGTACAAAGCTCTTGGTGCTTGCTTGAGGCCATAAAGTGCTTTCTTCAATTTGTAAACAAGGTTCTCCTTTCCATGTTCTTGAAAACCTTGACGTTGTTGAACATAAACCTCTTCTATCAAGTATCCTTTCAGAAAAACACTTTTCACATCCATGTGTATTCCATCCTTTATGGGCTGCTAATGAAAGAACAAATCTGATTGTTTCTTGTCGTGCAACAGGAGCAAATGTTTCCTCATAGTCAATGCCAAATTTGTGAGTAAAACCTTTTTCTACTAGTCTTGCCTTATGCCTCTCAATGCTTCCATCAGCATTGTACTTGGTCTTAAAGACCCATTTACACCCAACACATTTTTTCCTTTGGGTAGATTTACTAGCCCCCATGTATCATTATTTTTTATAGAGGTTATTTCCTCTTTCATGGATTCTTTCCATACATTTTTAGTACATGTCTTCTCATAGCTAGCTGGTTCTAGCTGTGTACTAGCCAATAAAGCATAATTAACTACATCTCCCCCAGGATCATGGGAGTTATCATCCACATACAATTACAAATTTTCAAGTTACTACAAAAATGTATTCATTTCACTAGATTGGCTTCTAGTGAATCTTCTTTGGAAATTTTGATCCAACATTTGAAAAGATGGATGATGTTGTAATGTTATTTTACCTCTTGATGGAGAGTCTTTGTCAATGTCCATCGATGAAGAACTTACTGATATCTATGGAGGACTTGGAGTGGCGATTGAAGTACTTGATGTAGTACTCCTGCTGGGCTTGGAGGGGGTGGTGTGCCTTTGCTTTTCTTTGGAGACACCTACTGTACCTGTGAAGAACTTACATCTTGAGGCTCATCATCAACAAAAATTCTTTGATGAACCCATTCTCCCCCTTCATCAAAAATTACATCCCTAGAGAGTATAACTTTATGATACTTGGGATTATAGAGTCTATATGCCTTTGTAGACTCACAATACCCTACAAATATACAAGCTTGACTCTTTGGATCAAGCTTCTTCCTTTTCTCATCAGGAATGTGTGCATATGCTAAAGAACCAAACACTTTGAAGTGCTTTACATTAGGTTTATTTTCGTACCACCCCTCATAAGGAGTGACACACTCTAAACTAGAAGTAGGACTTCTATTTAGAATATATACACCGGTTCTTACAACCTCTACCCAGTACATATTGAAAGCACGAGGATACGAAAGCAAAAAGGAAAGCGAAGATGCGATGCAAATCGAACCAAACTTGACGCTAAATCCTAGGAATTTGAAAGTGCATGAAAAGAGGGAAAAGCATGAGCGAATCGAAATGAAACAAATGCAAATAAAGAAGACAGCCCTTTTTATTGATATGTTTCACAACTCGGTTACAATGCGCATCCTCCCCTTCCAAGGGCTAGGAGCGTTTAGATAAGCGTTCTTGTTACATCCATGGATGCCCTTCCTTCTTTCGCGTGCCCACATGTAAAATGGGTGGACCAAACGTCACCGCCGCTCACGTTGGTGAGTCTTGACTCCTTGCTGCTCCTTCGATGTCCAGACCCTACGTTCAAAGGAACAAGAAATAGTCAGTAGCACCTGTAGATAAAGTAAAGCATGCAATCCCCAAGCCTACGATAAGTGAATGAGAAAAATGAATTAAACTATGACTAAAATGAATCCAAATGCTCTAAAAATTTGATAGGGGCATCAAGGCATCCCAAAGAAAATACTGCAAATGGAACAGTTGAGAAATTCCTCGCCGATTTGAATTCGCTCCGGGGCGGGACGAATTCACCTGCAACAAAATGCCGAAAAGGTATTGTCCCAAATGTCCTGCCTAGGAAGCTCCAAAAGACCTACAAACTTGGGGTTAGCTAATTGGGGGCATTTTGGGAAGACCCAGATGGTCATATTTTCCCAATTTGGCCTCCATCAATGGGAATTTGATGATGCTACCTGCAGGTTAGTAGAAGCGAACAAAGATAGAAACATGATCAAAATTATTCAAAACGAGATGAAATTTAAATGAAAACCTATCTAAGCATCATAGAATTGAATGCAAAAATGAAAGAAAGAAAGTCTGCCATAAATTTCCAATCGCTCCAAAGAGGGGCGATTAGGACTGTAGCAGTGCGGGAGGGGGCGCCCAGGGGCAGGCCGCCCACCGTTTGGGGCCTGATTTCGGCACCAATCCACTTGGGATGGGTCCAAAATCTCTTGTGGGGTATTGTCGGCAAATTGGGTGGGATATCGTGGCCAAATGTCGGGTTTGGTTCCGGATTTGTGCTTCCAATAACCACCCTATGACCTCCTCTCCGAAAGAGATCAAGGATGTGAAAGACACAACTCAAAAGGGTGTGGGTGTGAAAGTAAAATGACAGCACTTCGTTGCTCCAAAATGCTCCTTCTCTGTATATTTTGGGGTGAGGAAACTCACCAATTTATAGACCCGGAGGTCTCTTGAAATGGGCATGCAGAGGCGCCACTTGGCAATCATGCCTTCCCAGGGGGGAGGAGATTCCTCCCTGAATAGGGACTTCATGACTGCCCTTGTAATAGCCTCTAACGCTCGAAAATGCTCACCCACACTCCCATGCGATGAAGGAAGCGTTAAGTGGCGGATCTGAGCTGCCATTTGTCAAGATTTGACTTTTTTCCCGTCAAACCTGAAATTCGCCCCACCCTGGAGCGAATCTGGAATTCGTCCCTGGATGGGGCGAATCCCAGTTTGAATTCGTCCCTGGGTGGAACGGATACTGAGCAAAGTGCCTGAAGGTGCCAAATTGATTTTTGACCTTCCAAAACTACTGTGAGAGTGGTTAGGACCACTTGTTTAACCTCTGGGGGCTGCCCTTGGGGCTGTGTGTGTCAATGCGATCAGTGTTTGCAGTCACATAATCGGATTGGTGTTGTTTTGGTGTCTATAGATGCCCCTTTTTGGGATGCACTGTGCATGGCGCAGCGCCGAGAAAAAATAGATAACCAAAGCACTAAATGATTAGGGTTTCTCAGTAACCTAACCAAATTTTGATGCCCCAAGTATGGAAAGGGCATGCATTCTTGAATCCTTGCTTCTGACGAGCGAAGGAACTTAATTCAAGTGTTAACCTTTTTCGGTGAGGTGTTACTTGATCTTGGACATTGATCAGTCATGAATAGGCAAAGGGCGCAACCTTTTGTCTGTGAGAACCTTGAGTTCATGATTCACGAAATGCCAAGTGATTTGATCAGCTTGTGATTATTGCTTGTTTACTGCCCCAAGCAAGAGCGTGATTGTCTTTGTCAATGATTCTTTGAATGCATGTCATTTTCCTTAATTGGGTGTGTACTTGTTGACTGGTGACTAAGTGTGACTACCCCCTCAAGCGATGAATCGATGAGGGAATGACCTTCATGAGAAAAGCGATGAGTCGCTTGACCCAAAATGACTTGTGCAAGGGTGCCTTCAGATGTGTAGCGTTACATGTGTGTAGCTTTTCGACATTTAGACCTATTTTTGGTGGGTGTTAACCCTTTTTGGTGACGCTATTTTGGAGCTGAGATTGTCAAAGATCCGTTCTCCCGTGGAGCGGTCCGGCTATGGTAGCCTTCTTAGGGAGTAGGATAGTGACAATTTGTGACCCCTACATCTATTTTGGATGCCAAGAATGTCAGGCGCCAAGGCGCCTTCGTTCGGCAATGTTATTGCTATTTTTGGTTGGATTTTTGACCCGTTTTGGCGACGCCGTTTGGGGATGAAATTCTCAAAAATTCATCCTCCCGTGGAGTGGTCCGGCTATGGTAGCCTTCTTAGGGAGTAGGATAGTGAGGATTTGTGACCCCGACGTCTATTTTGCATGCCCGGGATGTCAAGTGCAAAAGCACTTTCATCGGGCAAGTTTATTAGCTATTTTGGTGCATTTTTGTTCAATTTTTGTTGTTTTTGAAATTTTTGCCCTGAATTCATTCCGGGGTGGGATGAATACTAGCTTAGTATTCATCCCAGGATGGGATGAGTGCTAACCAGAGTGCTCATCCTAGGGAGGAATGAATATAAGCTCAAAAAGCCTATTTAAAGGCCAAAACTAGGGTTTGGGCTCATTTGCATTCGAATTTTCTTGCGATTTGGAGCTCTGAGGAGGAAGAGGTTAATTCTGTGAAGCGAAGCACTGCCAAATTTCTCCCGACATCATGAGTGCATAGACCGGATCGAGCGGCAGAGCCGAAGCGAGACCAGTAAGTGCTCCTGATTGTTATTGCTTTTTTTTGTTATATGTTTTAAAACTGCAAGTTATTTGTTTATTTTTCTTTGTTATGTTGTTCTCTAAATTAGAATTGAAACCCTAAAACTGAGCTGAGCACAAACTAAGACTTAGCTTAAAACTGAATGGAAAACGTAGTTTAAACCTAGGTTGAAATTCGATTTTGCTTTTTGAATTTTGTTGTTGTTGAGCTGTATATGCATGTTATTGTTGTACAGTTTTTCATGATGTTAATGTTTTTGTGTTGTTTTCTATTGTAGGTTGTGAAGAGTCGGTATCGTGTGCCTACTGCTTTTGCTGAAGCGTGGGAGGCGCTAACTATGGCTGACTAGGAGTGGCTTGATGCCCTTGGGCTCAAGCAGGTGACTCGGCTGGAGCCTGTGGTCGGGGATCGGGCCTATCTGATGGCCCTGATCAACCTGTGGGATCCTCGGACCAACACCTTCCATCTCCCAATAGGGGAGATGATAGTGACCTTGGAGGATGTCTATCGAATTCTTTGGATTCCAATAGATGGACTACCGATCCGGATGACGCCATGAGATCAGCGGACAACAGTGTTGACATGTTGCTTCGGGCACGGGGAGGAGCTGGGTGTGGAGAGCCCAGTGGAGAGGGCAGAGGGCGACTGCCAGATTGGTGGGATTTTGGTCCGATGGTGGTTGGAGAAGGGGGTGTTGGGAGTGAGGCACGTAGTACTTATGGGCCTCATTTCCAACATGCTGCTACCTGACTCGTCAGGCATGAGGTTCCCGTGGAACCTGCTGGATGTGGTTTGTCGATTGGTTGAGTGCCCGACGGAGGCACCGTTGATCATGAGGTGGGGACAGACATTGCTGGCATAGCTCTATGGTGAGTTGTACGAGGTTCGATGCCAGAGGTAGAAGGGGATTAGCTATAGCTATCTATTGTAGAGCTGGGCTTGGTAGCACATAGCGGTGGAGAGGCCGATAAGGTTACCGTGGATGACTCGGATGGAGATGGTGGATAAGGATATAGGCTATGCTGCTCTATGGTGGTGGTCTGAGGAGCAGGGACAGAGTCGATGGTGGGAAGGTGTCGTAGGGCACTATGTCGATGCCTTCGCTCGGCTTACTCCAGGGGAGGTGTCCTGGCGCCCCTATCGGGACTGTCCAACCTGGCCTGAGGCTGGAGAGTGGCTCGGTGGGTACGTAGGGGGCGATGGCTGATTGGGAGGCATGGGACCGAGCATGAGTTCTTCCCTTACAGCTAGGTGACATGATAGTTTGGGGTGTGCCAGGGGTTGCCTGGTGAACCCGTGGTCTATCGACACTGGGGGGACGAGAGGACTCTAGACCGGCCAGTCATCATGCCACTTGGCGAGGATTCTGATGTGGTGATTGATGTCCCAGATGTGGATGACATCGAGACTACTATAGAGTATGACCAGTGGTGGACACTACGGTGATGGCGGGGAGAGGGGCCACTGGGAGACGTGGAGGTAGCAGCAGTAGGCGAGGAGGGTGCCGAGGCACCAGGAGATGATTGGGGAGCTCCGCTAGATGATGCAGACATGGTGGAGGTAGATGATGCGGATGTAGATCTTGGGATTCTGGATCAGCCGGAGATGCAGGACATCGTGGAACAGTGGGAGCCAAAGGCTGCTATTCTCGAGATGCCCATGCCTCAGGCAGGTTCGGAGGACACAGAGGTAGGGGTGCATGCCGAGAATGCATGATTGGTGGAGCTGCTACAGAGGTGAGATGAGGAGCTGGGGGAGGCTTTGCAGGAGAGGGATCTCCTACGGACTCAGCTGGTGGAGAAGGCGAAGGCATTGGCATAGCGCGATGATGCAGTAGCTTATTACCATCGATGGGAGGTAGAGTGGTTGCGGTGGGAGACAGATTGGTCTCTTGGCATCGGATGGATATGGAGGGAGAGATTATCCACCTCGATGGGTGGTTACCTGAGCCCCTGGGAGGTGGATCATCACGTCGGATGAGGGGTAGTGATACTGAGCAGTCAGCATCATCTCATCGTAGGTGACTGGATGAGGGAGGGGGTAGCAGGCGTGATGCGGGGGCTAGCAGTAGCCGCCCTGAGGGGTCCCATAGGACCCACACCATGGGGGGTAGTTCCCATCGCACCGATCCTGCATGATCATGGTGGCCGACGCCTTAGGCTTGGGGGTTTTTGGGCTTTTGGATTTTTGTGGGGTCAGATGACCGGATATTGTAGCCTACGGGCATTTTTGATGATATATATACAGATGATTTTATTTTTTTGTTACACATGTGTCATGATTTGATGTTATGCCTAATGATTGATGAATGTGTATGTTTGCATGTTAATTTACATTGATGGATGCATGTGTTATGATGAATGCAAATGTTGCTTAATGTATGTGATATGCAAAATGAATATGAATGAATTGAATTTGTGATTTTTGGTGATGGCACCATAGACTGTTCAGAACTGATGGCCTTTTGTCTTAGGTGATTGCTGTGGTAAGTGACTTTTTATGTATGGTATTTTGTATTTTCTGATGGTGAAGTAGGGCGGAAAGATAGTTACAGTTGGTTTATAATGTAGTTAGGTTTTTTGAGACTCAGATGTTTTAACTAACTATCCAAAACTGTATTTTATCTTACAAGACTTTTGAACAAGGTATGAATCCGACTTGTCTTTGACCCAGTTATTTCACATCCCTGTGTGTGCAATTGAGTTCGTTTTATGTGGTATTTGTCAGGATACCGCCAGTGCCAGATAGGCTGTCAACCAAACTTGTATTGAGGATCACCTAATTAGCCCCACTAACTCCTTTGTTGTATTTAGTCAAATTAATCTACGGTGCGATCCAGGATACCATAAGCTAGCTCATCCACATGCAAACATTGATCTGTACACAAGTTAATGCGACAGATATATCGTCATGCGGGAGGTTTTCCATGAGTGACCGATAGGCTATCAACCAAACCGGTACTGAGGTTTATCTCATGACCTTTCGAATGCTGAGAGTTCCAAGGATTCAAGTTCGACTCCCTTCTTTTCTTCAATTGTATTGGGATACTTGCTCGTTTATAGTGATAAAAATCATTGTTTATTTTTGTTATTTTTCTTTTGAGCAAGGGATTTGAATAATGAGTGATGAGAATCACTATTGTATGTGCCTTTGGATGTATGCACTTTGGTTGTGATGTCAAATTTTTTGGAGTTTTGACCTTTTGCAAATTTGTATGATGTTTGCAACTTCTTTTGAGAACTTGGGATTCTTGGGGAATTGGGTAGGGAAGATTCTTGTCCTTTTGCCAACTCTCAGCATTCTTGAGGTCATTCGCACAGGGGGATGAGCAAGATAACCATTTCACTTATGGTGACCTGGATTGCTTTGCAGGTTTCATCTTTCGTTCACACAACTTGGGAATTTTTATGTGTTTTAACTTGTGTTGGGATGCTACGTAACAAGGTGTGATCCAAGTAGAACTCTACCTTCATAAAATCTGTCTGACTTTGTACAACATTTGGTTAAAAAGCTATTGACAGCTGAATGACGAAAACTCTTGATACATTAAAAGTCAACTAACTATAGTATGGCGAAAAGATGCAAATGGCGTTTATTTGTGATGGACTATTTATAGAGCAGAAAAATATGGAACAAGATGGATTTGCCAAGTAATTACAGTCTATGGCGCCCTTGACCTAGATGACCACAAATATGCAATGTATGGATGTGATGCTTAATGCAGCTATATATTTTTGTGTTTTTTTGATGGATTTATTTTTGTGAGTATGAAGATGAGATGCAAAAGAGCTTTGTATTGTTGTGATGATTTTGAGTATGCATAGAAATGAGATGCAAATTTTTGTTATTTTTGATGATTTTATTGTTTTTGAATTTTCTTATTTTTGACCAAGCGATTATGGGAATCCTTGGAGATTTTTGGGATTGACCAAGCGATTGTAGGAATCCTTGGAGCATTTTGGGATTGACCAAGCGATTGTAGGAATCCTTGGAGCATTTTGGGATTGACCAAGCGATTGTAGGAATCCTTGGAGCATTTTTGGATTGAAAGCGATTTTAAAATCCTTGGAGCATTTTGGGATTGACCAAGCGATTGTAGGAATCCTTGGAGCATTTTGGGATTGACCAAGCGATTGTAGGAATCCTTGGAGCATTTTGGGATTGACCAAGCGATTGTAGGAATCCTTGGAGCATTTTGTTTAGGCTATGGCTCTTTTAGATATGGAATGGCCACAAATGACTGATGTTCAAGGGTTCTAGTTCCTTGATTCCATCAAGAGAGGCTAGCCGGTATGTTCCAGGCCCTATTTTACTATCAATTACATAGGGACCTAACCAATTTTCCATGAACTTGTCCCTTAGATGGGGCGGCAAACTAGAGTTCTGTTGGTTCTCTTTTAAGACCAAGTCACCAACCTGAAAGTCCCTCAGGTGAACTTTCATGTTGTATGCTCTCTTAAGTCGCTCTTGATAGATACGTAAATGCTCGAGAGCATTAACACGTCGTTCATCGAGCAACGTAAGCTGGTCTAACCGGGCCTGCCATGTAGTGTCATCATCGATGAACTCTTGCATTGAAATGCGTAGGGAAGGAATCTCCAACTCGAGAGGCATGACAGCCTCAGAGCCATACACGAGCAAAAATGGAGTTGCCCTAGTGGGTGTCCGAATGCTAGTGCGGTAAGCCCACAGGGCAAGTGGGATCTGAATGTGCCAATCCTTATGACTATCCGTGACTATATTTTTGAGGATGGCAACTAGCATTTTGTTTGACGCCTCTGCTTGCCCATTTTCCTACGGATAATAGGGTGTCAAAAAACTATGCTGAATTTTGTACTTTGTGGTCAAAGCACGCACATCTTTGTTCTTGAATGACGTCCCATTATCCGAGATTATCTTGGATGGAATACCAAAATGACATATGATGTTATGTAAAATGAACTCCGCAATGCGGGTTCCTATCGTAGAGGTAAGCGGAACTGCTTCCACCCACTTGGTGAAATACTCTGTGGCCATTATGATGAACGTGTGATGGCCTGACGATGCAGGGGAGATCTTTTCGATTAGATCTAAGCCCCACTATGAAAATGGCCAAGCCGACTGGATCGGTTGCAAGGCCTGGGAAGGTACGTGCATCAAATTAGCATGATGTTGACACTTCATGCACTTCCTGACATATGCGCTACAATCTCGCTCTAAAGATGGCCAGTAATAGCCCATGCAAAGAATGCGCTTGGTGATAGCCATACCACTAAAGTGGCCACCACATGTACCATCGTGCGCTTGGGCGATCGCCCAAGTGGACTCTTGCTGGTCCAAGCACCGAAGGAGGATCCCTTCATAGCTGCGATGGTACAAAATGTCTCCTAACAAGACATGCTTTGCCGCTTTCTGCTTGAATGCTCATTTTGCGGCATGCATCAATCCAAGTGGGAGGTTACCTAACTTGAGGTAGTCCCTTATGGGTGAATACCAATCCTACTGATCAGAAGCCTCGATGGTATGAACAACCAATCCCTCTTGAAGTTCATCCCTAGCAAACGCTGAGCAGGAAAGAACTTGTAAGAATAGCGTTGTGTTGCTATTAAGGGGAGTAGGGGAGAACAAGGACCCCCAGTTGGCATGTTTCAGATGATCATGGATTCGAGAGAACCTATCCTGAGGTGGTTCAATCTGGATCATGTGGATTCCTGGCGTCAAGTTAGAGCTTGCACGGTCCATCACGGATTGCGATAGCATTTTGACTTGAATGGTTGTCATATCACCAGAAAGGTCTTGCGGGATTAATGACCCCAAGGAGGCCATAGTGTCCGCAAAATGATTCGATGATCGAGGGAGTGCCTCGATGTCGTACCATTCAAGATTTGCCAAGAATTTGTCCACAAGGGCTTTGTAGGCCTGTAGAACTGGGCATTTACATTGGAATACCCCTTTGACTTGGTTGACAATTAGCAGTGAATCACCAAAGATGTTCAATCGCTTGATGTTCATGGTGATTGTTGTCTGAAGACCTATGAGCAAGGCTTCATATTCTGCATTATTGTTGGTGCACGGGAAGTCTAATTTAAATGACAGAGGCATTGGAGCCCCTTGCGGTGTGAAGAATACAATTCCCATGCCACCTCCTTGCTCACATTTAGAACCATCAAAAAATAGGGTTATGTCGGCCTGTGACTCAGGCTCATCAGAATCTGGCGATTCTGAGACATGGAAGACCCCATCATCGGGTAGTTCTATGACCAGAGGCTGATCATCTTCGAGAGGAGCCTCTGCTAGTTGATCGGCTATGACTTGTCCTTTGATGGATTTTTGTCCAATAAACTCTATGTCAAATTCTATCAACAACATAATCCATTTCGTCGTGCGGCTACTATGATAAGTATGACTCATCATGTATCGCAATGGATTCTCCTTAGACACAACATACGTAGTGTTGCTCAGCATGTAGTGGCATAGCTTTTTGGTAGCAAACACCACTGCCAAGCAGAGTTTCTCAACGTATGCATAGTTAAGTTCATAACCGACCGGGGTGCGGCTAAGATAGTAAGTAGCCTATTCTTTGTGAAGTTCATTCTTCGGGCTAGCATGGCGCCCAGTGCCACCTCAATAGCTGAGATGTATAAGTAGAATGGCACTCCTGGTCTAGGTGGTGCCAATACTGGTGGCGAAGCCAAGTATCATTTAATGTCATCAAAGGCTGACTGGCACTCGTCATCCCAGTGAAATGCTACCCCCTTGTGCAATAATTTGTTCATGGGTCGGCACTTGTCAGATAGCTGCGCTATGAAGCGCTTGATTGACGCGACCTTCCCTTGCAAGCTTTTGAGCTGCTTGATGGTAGTTGGGGGAAGCATTTCAAGGATTGCCTTGACTTTGTTTGGGTCCACCTCGATGCCTCGCTTTGAGACTATGAAACCCAAGAGTTTTCCAGATGTGATGCCAAATACGCACTTCTTGGGATTCAGTCTGACTTTATGTTCCATGAGGCGATCGAGGATCTTGCTTAAGTCATCGATATGATCTGGGCGCAAAAGAGATTTGGCCAACAAATCATCCATGTAATCTTCCAAAGTTGTATGCATGTAATCATGGAAGATGTACGTCATGGCACGTTGGTAGGTGGCGCCAGCATTTTTAAGGCCAAAAGGCATGACCTTATAACAAAATGTCCCCCAAGGCATTGTGAATGCCATTTTTAGTTGGTCTTCGAGATTGATACGAATTTGATTGTATCCCGAGAAACCATCCATGAGGGATAGCATTTCATGGCCTACAGTAGCGTCTACCAATGCATCGATGCTCGACAAGGGGAAATCATCCTTAGGACTCGCTTTGTTTAGATCTCAAAAATTAGTGCATATGCGAATCCTCCCATCGAGCTTTTTGATGGGCACCATGTTGGACAACCATGGCGGATAATCCATGCAGATGACAAACTGTGCATCCAACAACTTTTGCAATTCATCTTTGACCATCAAGGCCACTGTTGGGTGCATCTTACATAGTTTTTGCTTAACTGGCTTGACTGTCGGATCAAGCGTTAGATTATGCATGACTAGCTATGGATCTAGTCCCGACATGTCTCTGTATGACCATGCAAAAACCTCCTTCTTCTCTTTGAGAAGGGCAATGTAGTCGGCTTGCTCTTCGGGGGATAGACTTACCCCCAGCTTGATGATCTATGGATTCATTGGATCTGAGCCGATGTCTACGTCAGTCGTCTCCTCGATCGACATGTGGGATCCATCCTCCAACTGGTGTGGAGTCGGGATCAAATGGATATCATTTGCTGAGTTTAAATCCATGTTGGGAACCTCGGGTTCCTCTTCAGCATGGAAGATATCCTGAGTTGACCCTAGGGTAAAATGAAGTATTTTATCGAAAGGCCAGTACTCTGATGGGGATGGAGGTGAATTGACATGATCCCAGTCTATGGCATCTATGTCTAGATGCAATGACCATGCTGGATCGGCCGGATTGTGGATGGGGGCGGTTAAGTCAATGGAGATCATGTTGATGAAATGATTTTGGTCTCCATTACCATGGGTGTGGTGATTTGAACATTCTAGATGATTCCTATGCTTCGGATCTGGCTCTGTAGGGATTGGCATGAATGGATCGGCCCTATGTGCTGATAGGAGGATAGGGTCTACCCTCGGCACTGATAGCACTCTAGGGTCTCGGGGTGGAAGGTGCTCTTCGTATACCTAGAGCAGTGGATCCAACACTTGGTCCCACCCCGCTGGGTCTACGTACCACTCATGCCCTGGCACTATGCCCATCTGTTCAAATATGTCATTAATCTCCAAGGGGTATGGTTGCTGCATCTACCGCATGTGATTAAGATATGTCATTTCTATTTCATCTTCGTAATCACTATCGGAGATCCAAAAGCCCTCGTTGGCTTCGACAACTATTTGAGGTATTACAGGCTCGTCCTGCTCGAGCAAATTAATCTGGCCCCATTGTGGTTGTTCCACTCTCCATGGGGGGACCTGATTCTCTTGACGTGACACTGGCTCGATTGGAGCCTCTAGGGGGAACATTGTCAAGAGGCTCTCTTGATAGTCATTCATGGGGATCACTTGGGAGTGATCACTATCTGATTCGAAGGGGTCATATGATGTTGGTTCATACTCTGACTCATCCTCCGAAGATCCCTCTTGACACTGTCTATACCCTCCTTGAAAGTGAGTCCCCAAACTTTCACCTCTCTCCAGCAAAGGGCAAGGGTTAGTGAGGTTAACAAGGGTGGTTGTTGACCATGGGAGGTAATCCCCCAATGTATACATTGTGTTAGGGTTGGCATAGATATCTAATGCCAATCCACCCTTGTTGCCTATCCCTAGGCCATGCATGTCCTCTACCAAGATGTCCAAGGGTAGGGGGTGGTTGAACCCCATGCCCGACTTGTCATAAGGCATTTGGTATCTTGGTTGGCAAAGGACATGCACTCCTTGCTCATACCTACCTAGCCCATATCCATGCCAATTGCATTGGCCAAGATATCTCAGAGCGAAGTCTGGGTTAGACAGATAGTTGACATCTTCTACAAAAGGCTCTTCATCTTCGTCCTCTTGCATGCATGGCTCAGTACCATGATCAAGGCCCCCATACACAAAGTTTGTCTGGTTTGGCGGGCAGCCTAAAGGAACAATTGTACCGATGGGGAGGCGAGGTCTCCCCATGTCCTGCATGGACTCTAGTGCGGGCGTTGCTACAACATTCTACACCAGATACTCCCCCAGGCCCGTATTGGCCATTTCAACGGTGATTGTTGGTGATTGAGGGGGAGGGAACGGAAGCTCTTCCTGATTCCACTCCATGTTGGGTGAACTAGGAGCCTCAACTTCCATTGTGCTAGGCATCTCTTCGGTAGAGATGGTTGATACTATTGGCAGTGCCTCTTCCAGGGGTTGAGCCTCTTCTAGGGTTTGCTTCCCTTTGTCCTTCTATTTGGCCATGATAGGTGGCATCATTGGTGAAGGACCAGACGATGAAGATGCACCTGACTAGGGTTTTGATGGATTTATCACCAGGGATGCTTGCGGAATCGGACCCTGTCTAGATGGATTTAACTAAAAATCCAAGTGTGTCGATGGAAGGGTCGATTGCGGCATCAGTTGCACCGCATTGCAATATTTGAAGGGTTCCAAGTCCGTCGGGACTACATGTACTTCCCCTTCAAATGTATACTTCAAACACTGATGAGCTATCGAAGGGACACACTTCATGTCCCTGATCCATGGCCACCCCAACAAGATGTTATAAGCCATCTCGCCTTCCAAAATATGGCACAATGTAGGTATCATCTTTTGTCCTACTTGAATGGGTAGGACAATTGTGCCAACTGTCGAGCATATCGCATCATTGAATGCTCGTAGTGTATAGGTGGAAGCCATGATGTGAGAGGCTGGCAACTTTAGATGTTTCAATGCCGCTGTGGTAATGATGTTACTGGATGAGCCAGTGTCTACCAACACCCTCTTATACGGGATCCCGTTGACCCACGCGATAACGTGCAGGGGTGGATCTGCCATGTCATCAGAAACTGATTTAACTTCATCCTCTCGAAAGGTGATGACTGGCTCCATGCATCATTTAACATGTCCCACGAAGTTGTTGAAGGAATTCGCTTCATGGGGCTGCAACTCGATGGCTTTCAATATCTCCATGAGAGCCTCCCGATGGGGCGTTGATTGTTGTATAAGCTCATATATGGAGAGCCTAGCCGACGTGGTCCTCAAACTCTACGTGAGTTTGGTCCGAATCATGGCCGTGGGTCTAGGCGGAGGTGGTTGCATAGGGTGTTATTGAGGTTGTGACGTCGATGGAACCTCTCTTGCGGCTACCTCGGGGGCAACTCCTGGGTATCTCTTGTTCCTAGTCACTATGCTTATCATTCCTACATACCCTTGCATGGGGCAATTCTATTGCACCTCATTGACTTGAAGGGGTTTTGCCTATGCCTCATGGGTAGGCAAGGGGTCTTTGAAAACTCCCATCTACTGGTTGTTTGGCGCTACGGGGTTGTCCACTGCCAATGTCTTATTGTCAATTAGGTCTTGTATCAAACCTTTGAACTTCCAACATGCATTCAGGTCATGTCCCCTCCGCCTGTGGAACCTACAATACAAGTCCTCCCGGTATCCCTTAGGCTTCGGTGCATTGGGATCTATGGTTTGGATCTCTGGAAGGTTGATCAAGTTCGCCATTGACAAGCGGTCAAACAAGGAGTCCCTAGACTCCGTATAAGGTGTGTACTATCGCCTAGGGTGACGTTGCTGATTTTGCTCCTACTTTTGGTTTTCTTTTTCATAATTATTAGGAGGCACCGCCTGATAGTTAGCCTTTTGAGGTTGTATTTCTTGTGCAGGCTTAGGGACATTTATGGCAACTTGATTTACCGCAATGGGTTTTTGTTGCGTAGTCCCTATTTTTGTGTTCTTAGTCCACTCTTTTTTCTTAGGTTTGGCTATCTCGCCATCCTGTATCTTGATCTCTTCAATGATCCTGGCTTGCGCCAGGGCTTCTTCTAAGGTGGCATATTGCTGCAGCTGCAATAGCACAGAGATCGATCTCAAACAGCTCTTGGAGAACATTTGAGTGAGGTCGGACATAGGAGGGAGGTAGGGCAGCTTTGAGAGCAAAGCCCTCCATCGATTCCCATAGGCCGCCATGGTTTCTTCCTCATACTTCCTCAGGCTGGCTAAGTCACTTAGTGATGCCTTCTTCTTGGTGTTGAAGGTGAAGCGTTCGAGGAACGCATCCACTAACTGATCTAAGTTGTTAATGCTATGCTTTGGTAATTGAGTAAACCAATCCGAGGTAGGGCCTACGAATGTGGTTATAAATGTTCTTAATAACAAAGCATCATTGTCTTGAATGCCGAAGCATTGGCTTAGGAATCTCGTCACATGCTCTTGGGCATCCTCCTCACCTCTAAAGACTGCCAACTGAGGCAGCTTAAAGTGTTCAGGGTAAGGGGGTGTTGGCACTGACGGATGCACGGGATGACTGCGGAGCTAGCGTAAAGTGGGCTTTTGGGGCCCAGAAGTTTTGGTTTCCACAGACTCCAGATGCTCTAGCAGTGCTTTATATGCATCTGAAGATTTAATCTCTTCTTCTTTAGTTTGCTCCCATTGTGGGTTGTGGGAGACTTGAGGCCTATGGAGGGGTGGCCGGATAGCAACCCCTCCGCCTTGGTAGGGCATTTTGGCCTGCTCTGCTTCTTGCTCATACTCCTCGTAAGCTTCTTGAGGAGTCTCTAGATGAGACCTATGACCCTGAGTGGGTCCCCGTAGAGGGTACCCATCATTGTTCCGGGGAGTGGCCTCCCGCTCAGGTCTAGGAGGTCTCGGAGGTGGCACTTGGTAAGGTCGCGGAGACCTATCTCGCACCAAGGGGTTGCGCCTCTCATATGGTTCCGCTCTTTGGGTGCGAGGGGTTGGAACCCTCTCAGGCATCGGGTTATGGAGCAGCTCATCTGTTTGGCACTGAATGCGCTCCTTGCTAAGGCGATATAGATGCTCTAGCTACTGTTGATCTTGCTCAAGCCGCGTGATCTGTGCTTGGCGGGTGGCATGTCTGGTGACTGCCAGGTCGATTTGTTCTACCATCTTGAGCCTAGGAGGCCTAGATGCCTCTCCTATGCACTTACCTCGGTCGTGATGATCCGAGATCTCAATAGGTCACTTCCCTCTATCGAGGTTGGCGGCATTTACCCGAGGCTCTGGCCTCAGTAGGTGATCATGGTATATAGCAGGTGCGGAAGCGCATGGCTCCCATGCTGTATATTGCTCTGGAGGAATGTAATGGTCTTCCTCGTGCTCCCTTTCATATGTGTGAAAGGGGTGGGCAGAGTTGGCTCGCCCTGCTTGAAGAGCCTTGCGCTCTGGATTTTGTCTATTGGTTCTAATAGTGATGGGGGGCAAAGGAGGGATGCCATAATCATGTGGCCTCTCCTCATGGACACTATGCCGCTCTAGCACTTCATTGCATGGTGGCCACTCATATCGAGCTTCTAAGGGAGCCTTCTTATCTATGTTGAGTGCCACATGTAAGGAATCCTCCTGAAAGGGGCTATGATGAATGGGCGTGTCCCTCAAAGGGGTGCCTCTATAGTCCCATTCTAAAATGGGATGATGCGGACTCTCTCATGGGTCAGGCCGCCAAGGCGGTATGACCAAGTCCTTGGTGCTGTAGCAGAGGTGACTTGTGCCCCCTTGTACACTCTCCGTAGCTTCTGCCCTTGATTGGGCTTGGCTACGGGTGTACACCATGGTGGTGTTCTTCTACAAGCTATGTAGGTTTTTTTTTTTTATTCTTTTTATGATTTTTATGCTACACTAAACAGAAAAGGTCACACACACACAAAGCAATGATTATCTCATTTAAAGATTAAAAGTGTGTCCTAAACCTGGTTTAGTGTGTTTTGATTTTTGTTTTGAAAGTTTTTGTAAAGAATGTTTAAATGCAAAATGATGGCTCTTATGGCTCCCAAAATTGGTCGCCCCTTCGATATACCATTGCTAGGCCGATATACCAACCTCTCTATATACCCGCCCTTACGTGAGGGAAACTATAGGTACGTGAGAGCAGATGGTACATGGAACGTAGGCGGTACGAAAGGGGATCACCCTATTTTTGACACCTACCATAGAAGACTTATCCTCGCATGTTGGGAATCACCCCAGCTACACTCGATCAATTTTCATCAGGATTTACGTCTAGCAACAGTAGCGATCGGGGTTTATGAATGCAAAATTCAAGCCAAGGTGGTGATGAAATCCACCGTTGGTCTTGATCAAGGGCTGGGGTTTTACGACCAGCTCCTTGGTGTTTACGTTACCACGTGATGTGTGGGGTTCTTTTTATTTTGCAAAAGGGAAGCAAGCAAGCAGTAAAGGAAAACTTTCCCTAAGCAAACAAGTAACCTAAAAATAGAAAAACTGAAGATAGAAAATGATAAGAAAAGTTCAGAATCCCTACCTTTTCTCTGCCCAAATCTGTCGGTTCTGAGTTTCTACCCTGAAACTACACAGACAAAAATTCATCCCAGGGAGAAATGAATTACAGGACTGTATTCATCACAGGGTGGGGCGAATTCCCATTCATCCCTGGGTAGGACGAATTACAGCTCTGTATCCGCCTCCTGATGGAACGAACAACAGTCAGCGTACGAAAACTCGGTACCTGCAAGCAAAAACAACCAAGTTTGGATCAGATTTCTGATCTTAAAAGTAGAGGACAAGGTCCCACCATGATCGCCACTGAAAGCACGAGGATACGGAAGCAAAAAGGAAAGCGAAGATGCGATGCAAATTGAACTTAGACTTGACGCTAAATCCTAGGAATTTGAAAGTGCATGAAAAGAGGGAAAAGCATGAGCGAATCGGAATGAAACAAATGCAAATAAAGAAGACAGCCCTTTTTATTGATATGTTTCACAACTCGGTTACAATGCGCATCCTCCCCTTCCAAGGGCTAGGAGCGTTTAAATAAGCGTTCTTGTTACATCCATGGATGCCCTTCCTTCTTTCGCGTGCCCACATGTAAAATGGGTGGACCAAACGTCGCCGCCACTCACGTTGGTGAGTCTTGACTCCTTTCTGCTCCTCCGATGTCCAGACCCTACGTTCAAAGGAACAAGAAATAGTCAGTAGCACCTGTAGATAAAGTAAAGCATGCAATCCCCAAGCCTACGATAAGTGAATGAGAAAAATGAATTAAACTATGACTAAAATGAATCCAAATGCTCTAAAAATTTGATAGGGGCATCAAGGCATCCCAAAGAAAATACTACAAATGGAACAGTCAAGAAATTCCTCGCCGATTTGAATTCGCTCCGGGGCGGGACGAATTCACCTGCAACAAAATGCCGAAAAGGTACTGTCCCAAATGTCCTACCTAGGAGGCTCCAAAAGACCTGCAAACTTGGGGTTAGCTAATTGGGGGCATTTTGGGAAGACCCAGATGGTCATATTTTCCCAATTTGGCCTCCATCAATGGGAATTTGATGATGCTACCTGCAAGTTAGTAGAAGCGAACGAAGATAGAAACATGATCAAAATTATTCGAAACGAGATGAAATTTAAATGGGAACCTATCTAAGCAGCATAGAATTGAATGCAAAAATGAAAGAAAGAAAATCTGCCATAGATTTCCAATCGCTCCAAAGGGGGGCGATTAGGACTGTAGCAGTGCGGGAGGGGGCGCCCATGGGGCAGGCCGCCCGTCGTTTGGGGCCTGATTTCGGCACCAATCCACTTGGGATGGGTCCAAAATATCTTGTGGGGTATTGTCGACAAATTGGGTGGGATATCATGGCCAAATGTCGGGTTTGGTTCTGGATTTGTGCTTCCAATAACCACCCTATGACCTCCTCTCCGAAAGAGATCAAGGATGTGAAAGACACAACTCAAAAAGGGTGTGGGTGTGAAAGTAAAATGACAGCACTTCGTTGCTCCAAAATGCTCCTTCTCTATATATTTTGGGGTGAGGAAACTCACCAATTTATAGACCTGGAGGTCTCTTGAAATGGGCATGCAGAGGCGCCACTTGGCAATCATGCCTTCCCAAGGGGGAGGAGATTCCTCCCTGAATAGGGACTTCATGACTGCCCTTGTAATAGCCTCTAACGCTCGAAAACGCTCACCCACACTCCCATGCGATGAAGGAAGCGTTAAGTGGTGGATCTGAGCTGCCATTTGTCAAGATTTGACTTTTTGCCCGTCAAACCTGAAATTCGCCCCACCCTGGAGCGAATCTGGAATTCGTCCCTGGATGGGGCGAATCCCAGTTTGAATTCGTCCCTGGGTGGAACGGATACTGAGCAAAGTTCCTGAAGGTGCCAAATTGATTTTTGACCTTCCAAAACTACTGTGAGAGTGGTTAGGACCATTGTTTAACCTCTGGGGGCTGCCCTTGGGGTTGTGTGTGTCAATGCGATCAGTGTTTGCAGTCACATAATCGGATTGGTGCTATTTTGGTGTCTACACATATGAGTTAGATGCTTAGTCTAAAGCATCGATCTCGCCATTCAACTATGGTGCGGTTCTTTCTCTCAGCCACACCGTTCTGTTGTGGGGTATAGGCAGTGGTGAATTACCTTTTAATACCACTTGCTTTACAATATTCCAAGAATACTTTTGAGGAGTATTCACCTCCTCGATCTATCCTAAGACATTTTACATAATTCCAACTTTGATTCTCTACATAGTTTCTAAAATATATGAAGCAATCAAAAGCTTCATATTTTTGTTTCAAAAAATAAATCTAGCACATTCTAGAGAAGTCATCTACGAAAGTGAGAAAATAAGAATAGTTTTCGAGACTCTATGTTTGTATTGGTCCACAGATGTCTGAATGTACTAACTAAAGTGGATAGCTAGCTATCCATGCTTGCACTTTTGGAAACTTCAACCTTGAGTGCTTTCCCAAAGCACATCCTTCACAAACCTCCTTTTGTTCATTGATTTTGGGAAGTCCTGGCACCACAGCTTGAGAAGTGAGAAGTTTCAAGCTAGCAGAATTAAGGTGACTATATCGCAAGTGCCAAAGCACACTTGGATTTTTTATAGCTACATTTTCAATTTGAGCTCCTTTTGGCTCATCAAATTTAAGAGGGAATAACCTATTCTTGGTCATGGGGACCTGTGTGATGACACAATTACAATTATTTTTATCAAAAATGATACATTTTCCTTCATCAAATACAAACTTGTAATTGTTTTCCATAATTTGTCCAATGCTTAGCAGATTGTGTTGGAGATTTGGAGTGTAATAGATGTCATGCACTTTCTTTATTCCTTCTTTGATTGGAACCTCCATGGCTCCAATACCCTCTACTTGCAATGTCTTATAATCCCCTAATTTGATTTGGGATTTATAAGTGGAATCTAGAGTAGCAAATAAATGTTCTTTGCCACTCATGTGGTTTGAAAAACAAGTATGCATAATCCATGTGTCATTTAGATTGTGTTATGATTGTCCATATGAAAGAAAAATATTAGAGGTTTCATATTATTCTCCATAATTACAATATTGACTATTGCTACCTTGTGAATATTTTGACCAGCAGTCGCGAGCAAAGTGACCTAGCCTACCATAGTTGAAATAAGCTAATTTTGACTTGTCACTTCCTCACCCTTGATTTCCACTTTGTCCTGTATTTCCTCCTTGATTTTGATTTCCACCTCTTTGTTGATTGGCTCCTCTATATGATTTGCCTCCTCTGTTGGAATTGCCTCCTATTTTCTGGTTGCCTCCTCTGTTTTGATTGCCTCCTATGTAGTTGCTTCTGCCTCTACCTCTTTGCTTGAATCTGCCTTGACCTCTTCCCCATCCTCTTTCATTATTTTCATTGGAAGTGAATGCCTTATCATCGCCTCCGTAGCTGGTTGAAGGAGTTTCAAGAAAACTCTCTTCATGTGACATTAACGATCCGATTAATGCATCGAATATTAAAAGGGAAATATCTTTGGATTATTCTATAATTATGGCAATATGGTTCCATTTCTATGTAAGTGTTTGCAACACTTTTGTTACAATTGTCTTAGGCATGATTTTTTCACCTAGTGTAACCATTTTATCCACAATTTCTTTTACTCTAACAAAATAATCACCAACTTTTACATCATATTTCATTCAAATATTTTCAAAATATTTCTTCAGTGTTTGAAGCCTTGTTTCACTTGATTACTACCCTGGAATACATCACTCAATGCTTTCCATGCAGCTTGTGCAGTTGTACAAACGACAATTCTAGGGAATATGCTTTTCTCCAATGCAGCTTGGAGATGAGAAAGAGCAGAAGAGTTGCTATTTTTCTCTTCTTTTCATGTTTTCTTGTCTATGACACTTAGTGTTGTCCAGTATGAGGGTTCTATGTAGCCCTCTTCTATTATGTCCCACAAACCTCTTCCTATGAGTAAGGTCTTCATATTTATATACCAATACTCATAGTCATAACCGTTAAATTTTGGTATAGGTAAGCTATTGTGTGAGGCCATAGTTACCAAAAAAATCTCTTTATTTCATGGTTAAAATCAAGTAATTTGTTGTTTGAAAGAAGGAAATAAGAAGAAGGAAGAAAGAAGAGATTACAAACTTAAGTCAAATCTGACTTGTTCTACTCTATCATTCATTTTTTATTCCTCTTAATGTGGGGATGTTATATCTTGATTGAAAAAATTATCTGCTACTTCTTATTCATCGTCACTTATCAATATTATTTTTGGTGATTATGGTTCTAATATTTCCACTGAAATATTGTAGTGTGTATACTCTGATTCATGTGGTGCAGCTTGTACGGATTCCTATTATTCAAATTGACTCTTGAATGAGTTGTCTTCAAATTCTGCCTCATACCCTTAGTTAGGATGCCTTTCATGTGCTATCACTGCATTTTGAAGTTGACTTAAACACAATGTTGAGCCCATAACCTCTTACTTTTTCATCAAACCTCTCTACACCTTCTCTTGCTAGAATTGCACATAAGGCATGATAAAAGCCATTTGGTCTTATCATCAATGCCTCTTTACAATTTTACAATTTGGATATTTTGTCTCTTTTACAAAAAAAATAAGCCTCTTAGGCTTATTACACAGAAGTTCTACAGTTTATGATTCCTTGAATCAAGTGCAAAAATTTATTCTTCGATTACAATAATTTTCTCTTAGATAATATCTTTCTTTATTATATGATATATATTAAAAAATATATATATTACTATTTAATAGATTAAAAAATAATTGCTTTAAAAAAAATTTAGAAAAGTAATTATAGTTAATATATTAAATATAATATAATTAATTTTAATAATAATATATAAAAAATTTATCCTTCGTAGGAATCAAACCCACGACCTATTTCATGAAAGAATTCATCCTAACAAACTCGTCTACCATTGTCGATGAGAACCCAAGGGTAATATTACAAGTATATTCTATTTCGGATCCGATTTCAACAAAAAAAAAAATTAAGCTTTCACTGTTGCTAGGTTTCGAACCCATGACCTGCAGGAAGGCAAGCACCTTATGGCTGGCTCCACAAGCCAGTCGAGCTATGTGGCTCGACGAGAAGGCAAGGAAAGCTTGCCTTCCTTATAATTCTCTCGGCCATGATTTAATTAATTTTTTTTGGGGATTTTTGTCCCACATCGACCATGTGGAGGGCGATGAAGGTGTTTAAAATTTTTAGCAAGCGAATACTCACTCGATTACCTTTTGGCAATCAGTGATAATACTTTTACCTCATTCTCGAGCAATCGCTCCCCATCACATTGCTTCCTTTGAGCCTTTCATATGTTGCCATGTTGCTTGTCCTCCTTCTGCCATGTAATCGGTCCTTATACCACATAATTGGTCTGCCTCAGTTCTGAGTTGTCTAGTCTACATCAGCCTTGTTCTCCTCTCGCCACATGGTGCTCTTCGATTGGTTATTATGAGTTGATACTCCTCACATGTTTGTTGTGTAGGCCTACTCCATACCTCACCTTGGTTCATGAATTTCAAGCCTTCCTTGCCTCAAATTGTGTGCTACAGGCCCCACTCGACCTCGCCTTGATGCTCATGTTGTCTG
The DNA here is from genome assembly GCA_028583015.1 of Wollemia nobilis. Lineage (NCBI taxonomy): Eukaryota > Viridiplantae > Streptophyta > Pinopsida > Araucariales > Araucariaceae > Wollemia > Wollemia nobilis. The sequence continues at coordinate 228,085 of JAQPPZ010004118.1, forward strand.
GTTCCTCCACATCGATACTCAAGATTGGTTCCTCCACTGACCTCAGTTCCAGAACCCTCTCCATCTTTGGCTCTAATACCAAATGTGGGCACGTGAGAATTAGGAGCAATAGGAAAATGCAAAAATATTATATTCAACCTTGGAAACATAAGAATTACAAAGTTTAAATAGTTGTTTATAAAATAACCTTAGATAATATAGGAGAAGTTAGGAAAAGAAGAAGAATAGGGAGGAAAGGAGAAAGGGAATTTGGTATTGTCCACCTTGCCACCCATGTCATCTAATCTACCTAGTCAGCTATCGTCCAAGTCAAAGCTTTGTCTCAAATTTATACTAAACACAGTATTTCGATCTAGCATAAATTTGCTCAATCTCTGTCTCTAGTATTGCACAAACCTATCCTCAAATTTGTACCAAACTCTATCCTCAAATATACACTAAACATAGTCCTTCATTCTAGCACAAATATGTCCTAAATATCTATCCTCTGATCTTCACTGAACATAGTCCTTCGATCTAGCACAAATATATCCTCATTCTTCATCCTCTGATATGCTCTAAACACAGTCCTTCAGTCTAGCACAAATCTATCCTCAATCTTTGTTCTCAAGCATTAACAAAAATCTTGACTCAATGACAAATCAACTCTTCTAGATATGCCCCAAAACTTAACTCAATGTTTGAACAAATCAATCAATCAAATATACTCACAAGCCTTCTCAAAGACTTGTCTTAAATTTACCTTGTAATATTCCTCAAATTCTCACACAAATATATCCACAAGTCCTCTCTAGAACTTGTTTAAATTTTCTCTACAAGTCCTCACTAGAACTTGTGCAAATATGCTCTCAATATGTGTCCTCAAACTATATTGTAAGCTTCCACAAAAAGCTCACACAAATCTGTCCACAATTCTTCTCTAATATTTACCTCAAATATTCTCAACAAGTCCTCACTAGAACTTGTCAAAACTCATAGAAACATAAAGAAAATTTTTAGAGACCCAATATGCTTCACACTTATCACAATGCTTAATTAATTTCAATAACTCTTTTAGAAACATATAGAGAAATTTTAGAGACTCAATATGCCTCACACTCACAAAATCTCAATCACTTTCAATATTTCTTTTATTACAGAAACATATAGATAATTGTTAGAGACTCAATATGTTTCAAATTCATCAACACTCAACCTCTTTCTTAAATCAATTCATAATATAAAATAATTTGTTTTACAGAACTTGAACCATCACATCAACACATCAACTTGACTAGGCTCATCCAACTCTTCTCAATAAATTAATATTTGCTCACTAACTCTAGTCTAAGTATATGAACACTCACTCAAATATTTCCAAAAATGCTCATCAAACAATCTTCACATAACAATGATACTCATGATATTTGCAAACCCTACTTCAAGTTCTTTACTCAACCACTCACTTCAACAACAATGCTTATCAACCAATCATAACAATGATACTCATGATATTACAAGACCTAGTTCAAGTTCATTCAACTTAATCACCTCAAAAACAATGCTTATAAAATAAGGTTTTATCAACAACTCTCAATTCCATAAACCCTTGAAGCATTAATTCAAGACACGCTCAACCAAAAAATCATTTTCACTCCAACTTTGCATTCACAACATTCAACACACACTCACTAGGAAGAATATGCCCATACCTTTTATTTTATGTATAAGTGACATTAGAAAACCTTTCTCAATTTCAATATTCTCTTATGCCAATCTCAATAGTTAGATGATAAAATATCACACTAAGTTCTTCACAAATTAATTCTCAATCACAAAAATAATCAAACTTAATTACACCTTTTTTGTCTCCTAAAAATAGAATCCAACACCACAAATATTTAATCAAAATACTTCTTCCAAGATTTTATTTTAACCAAAAATTAATCCTCCATTCACAGACTTCTTTCCTCAACACTAAGGCCAACTTCCACCTTATTCCTCCTAAACCTTAGCAAATGCAAAAATAAAAAATTTAATTTTCAAAAAACTTGTTACCACTTTTCGCAATCTGTGGGGCTCGAACATAGCATAGTCCCCTCACAACACCTTGGTCATGGCTTCCATGCCGTTGAGCCACATACCCCACTTGGAGCCACAAAGCGCAATCCATGCTTTGAATTTATCTCAAACCTTAAGAGCCCTTGGATCTTCCTTCGATGCAACGGTAAACACACTTTGTTCATTTGGAAGGCGCTTTAGAATTTTACATGAGTTTTTTTTTGTCTTATCTTTGAATGCATTAACTTGGATGCCAATATTTGGAATGGCTAAGGTATTAATACATAATGTCTTCTTTTGCATGTATGTCGATAGAGGTAAATGTGTTGGGGATTTGGCGCTAACATTTGTTTTCGAATTATTTAACTTCCAAAGAATTTAAATATTATAATTTTAATATTTTAAACCTTCTTTGGCTTTATTAAAATTAAAGCCTTCTTAAATCTTCTTTGGGATTTATTAAAAATTAAAGCCTCCTTAAATATTCTTTGGGCTTTATTAAAAAATTAAAGCCTCCTTAAATCTTCTTTGGGCTTTATTAAAAAATTAAAGTCTCCTTAGGTTTTAGAAAACCTTTTTAAAGTACCCACATAAGATTTTAATAAAAAGCTTTTATTTTTATCAACCATGGTTTTAATAAAAACCTTTTACATAATATATAAAAATAAATATTAAAACATCAACATTTTGCATTGCTCCTTTGAATCTTTTGACATCAATGATAGTTCATTCCTTGACATCAATGACAACATCATTAACTCAAAAATTCCAACAATGAGTTCATGTACACAAGTGTCTTTATATTAGAGTGTGCTAAGTGAAGAGTCATTTCTATATGTGCATACAAGATGGAGTCATGTATGTGTAAGTGCCAAGTAGAGAAACCAAGAGTCATGAGACTTGGCATAAGGAACAGAATAGTCAAGAGTCATTCTACAATGGCTATATATTACTCCATGGAGGATCATTAGACATATAGAAGAAGTTATCAATATCATCATCAAGATTCAAGTACTATATTTGTAAGAGAAATAAGAGTAATAAAGATTGCATACATTTTGAGAAATTAATATTGTAAGCCATTCTACATGCTTTATACATATATGATTTAGGCTATTTAAATTCATATTTTCCTTATTAATGAATGTTATTTGATATATTATAAGCCTAAATTTACATATTAATTATCTCATATTATTCTACTTACATCATCATCTTGATGTTATTGTATCATTATTATATTATATTTGATCCTATGAAATTTATCCTCTGAGTTTCATATTGATATTAAGGCCTAAAAAGCCATTAGTGGTATCAGAGCTACAAGAAGGATTTTCTTGCACAAGTTGAATTCATTTAGTCACATACAAAAATAAGTTTTATCTATCTTGATAGTATTGATATAAAGTATATCTATTTTAATGTCAGTTAGACCTAGAATCTCTTGTAAGATCAAAGTAGAAAGAGTAGGGTCTTTCCATGGTTGAAGAAATAACTAGTGAAGATAAAACTTAGTTATAAGGCTTTTTCATGGTTGTAGATTAACTAGTGAAGACATGGACTCATTTATAGGTTCTTTCCATGGTTATAATAAATGAAGACAAGGACTCAACCATTGGAGGGAAAATAAACTTTAAGATAGTCAATTGTTCAAGGAAATAACCAACCCTTGACATTAAAGAATTGAGTTCTTAGGTGCAACCTAAGACAGTTACTGTAACAACCCATTTATAACCATATCGAGAGAGAGAGTAATAATATTTTTTAAAAAATATTCATAAGTAATGTTCACAAAGATATTTCCATATTCTTATGTTTTGTTTAATTAAGGTATAACAACTTTTGAGTTGTTGTCACTACCAATGACACTCAAGTGGATAGGACAAGCCAACATCCTATAGCTATTTTTAGGGTTAACTTTTCTAAACCTCCATGGTTAGAAAATATGCCTTTAGTGGTTTCCCCACATTCTTTATACTCTCTACGAGTGTAATACAATTTAAACACAGTGTAGAGATTATCCCTTTTAGTCCATTAAAATGGGATGCCATTTATCTCACCATACATAAGTTAGTCTATGTAGGTAATATATGGCATAATGTCTTAAAGTTCAATTATCTAATATCCATGATAAGACAACTAGTACCTAATGCTTAATTACCACATCTTCATGGTGGGATAATTATATGTATTATCACTCTACATGGTCAATTGATCCATCACGATCAAAGAGCCATCACATGCTCATGTTGTGAATATTTTCCTAACCTCCATGGTAGGAAATATGGTTAAAGCTCCACACTTAAGAACCTTCCTCAAAAGCTTCATTATTTTGATAATACATCTAAGCTACACCACTCAAGATGTGATTCACAACTAACTTGATTGTTGTCTCCCCACAACTAACCAAGTATTGGAATTTATCTTAACAAGGGTACTAACAAGGTTACTATGAGTATACCCTCCCAAGTTACCCTTCATAACCCCAAATCATAACATATAATAAAACCAATACCATATCTCTCTCTCTCTCTCTCTCTCTCTTTCTCTTAATGAAGAGTAATTTTTTTACTTTAGAGACTTAATATGTTTCACATTAGTCAACACTCAACCTCTTTCTCAAATCAATTCATAATATAAAATAATTTGTTTTACAGAACTTGAACCATCACATCAACACATCAAATTGACTAGGCTCATCCAACTCTTCTCAATAAATTAATATTTGCTTACTATCCCTAGTCTAAGTATATGAACACTCACTCAAATATTTCCAAAAATGCTCATCAAACAATCTTCACATAACAATGATAATCATGATCTTTGTAAACCCTAGTTCAAGTTCTTTACTCAACCACTCACTTCAACAACAATGCTTATCAACCAATCATAACAATGATACTCATGATCTTACAAGACCTAGTTCAAGTTCATTCAACTTAATCACCTCAAAAACAATGCTTATAAAATAAGGTTTTATCAACAACTCTCAATTCCATAAACCCTTGAAGCATTAATTCAAGACACACTCAACCAAACAATCCTTTTCACTCCAACTTTGCATTCACAACATTCAACACACACTCACTAGGAAGAATATGCCCATACCTTTTATTTGATGTAGAAGTGACCTTAGAAAACATATCTCAATTTCAATTTTCTCTTATGCCAATGTCAATAGTTAGATGATAAAATATCACACTAAGTTCTTCACAAATTAATTCTCAATCACAAAAATAATTAAACTTAATTACACCTTTTTTGTATCCTCAAAATAGTATCCAACACCACAAATATTTAATCAAAACACTTCTTCCAAGATTTTATTTTAACCAAAAATTAATCCTCCATTCACAAACTTCTTTCCTCAACACTAAGTCCAACTTCCACCTTATTCCTCCTAAACCTTAGCAAATACAAAAATAAAAAATTTAATTTTCAAAAAACTTGTTACCACTTTTCGCAATCTGTGGGGCTCGAACATAGCACAGTCCTCTCACAACACCTTGGTCATGGCTTCCATGTCGTTGAGCCACATGCCCCACTTAGAGCCACAAAGCGCAAACTGTGCTTTGAATTTCTCTCAAACCTTAAGAGCCCTTGGCTCTTCCTTCGATGCAACGGTAAACACACTTCGTTCATTTCGAAGGTGCTTCAGAATTTTGCATGAGTTTTTTTTTGTCTTATCTTTGAATGCATTAACTTGGATGCCAATATTTGGAATGGCTAAGGTATTAATACCTAATGTCTTCTTTTGCATGCACATCGACGAAGGTAAATATGTTGGGGATTTGGCGCTAACATTTGCCTTCGAATTATTTAACTTCCAAAGAATTTAAATATTATAATTTAAATATTTTAAACCTTCTTTGGCTTTATTAAAATTAAAGCCTCCTTAAATATTCTTTGGGATTTATTAAAAATTAAAGCCTCCTTAAATATTCTTTCAGATTTATTAAAAAATTAAAGCCTCCTTAAATATTCTTTGGGCTTTATTAAAAAATTAAAGCCTCCTTAGGTTTTAGAAAACCTTTTTAATTTACCCACATAAGGTTTTAATAAAAACCTTTTATTTTTCTCAACCATGGTTTTAATAAAAACCTTTTATTTTGCTCAACCATGGTTTTAATAAAAACCTTTTACATAATATTTAAAAATAAATATTATGAAGCTCTTTTGCCATCAACCTTTTGCATTGCTCCTTTTGACATTTTGACATCAACGACAGTTCATTCCTTGACATAAATGACAACATCATTAACTCAAAATGTCCAAAAATGAGTTCATGTACACAAGTGTCTTTATATTAGAGTGTGCTAAGTGAAGAGTCATGTCTATATGTGCATACAAGATGGAGTCATGTATGTGTAAGTGTCAAGTAGAGAAACCAAGAGTCATGGGACTTGGCATAAGGAATGGAATAGTCAAGAGTCGTTCTACAATGGCTATATATTACTCCATGGAGTATCATTAGACATATAGAAGAAGTTATCAATATCATCATCAAGATTTAAGTACTATATTTGTAAGAGAAATAAGAGTAATAAAGATTGCATACATTTTGAGAAATTAATATTGTAAGTCATTCTACATGCTTTATACATATATGATTTAGGCTATTTAAATTCATATTTTCCTTATTAATGAATGTTATTTGATATATTATAAGCCTAAATTTACATATTAATTGTCTCATATTATTCTACTTACATCATCATCTTGATGTTATTGTATCATTATTATATTATATTTGATCCTATGAAATTTATCCTCTGAGTTTCATATTGATATTAAGGCCTAAAAATCCATTAGTGGTATCAGAGCTACAAGAAGGATTTTCTTGCACAAGTTGAATTCATTTAGTCACATACAAAAATAATTTTTATCTAGCTTGATAGTATTGATATAAAGTCTATCTATTTTAAAGTCAGTTAGACCTAGACTCTCTTGTAATATCAAAGTAAGTAGAAAGAGTAGGGTCTTTCCATGGTTGAAGAAATAATTAGTGAAGACAAAACTTAGTTATAAGGTTTTTTCATGGTTGTAGAGTAACTAGTGAAGACATGGACTCATTTATAGGGTCTTTACATGGTTATAATAAATGAAGACAAGGACTCAACCATTGGAGGGCAAATCAACTTTAAGATAGTCAATCGTTTAGGGAAATAACCAACCCTTGAAATTAAATAATTGAGTTCTTAGGTGCAACCTAAGAAAGTTACTGTAACAACCCATTTCTAACCATCTCGAGAGAGAGAGAGTAATAATATTTTTTGAAAAAGATTCATAAGTAATGTTCACAAAGATATTTCCATATTCTTATGTTTTGCTTAATTAAGGTATAACAACTTTTGAGTTGTTGTCACTACCAATGACACTCAAGTGGATAGGACAAGCCAACATCCTATAACTATTTTTAGGTTTAACTTTTCTAAACCCCCACGGTTAGAAAATATGCCTTTAGTGGTTTCCCCACATTATTTATACTCTCTACGAGTGTAATACAATTTAAACACAGTGTAGAGATTATCCCTTTTAGTCCATTAAAAGGGGATGCCATTTCTCTCACCATACATAAGTTAGTCTATGTAGGTAATATATGGCATAATGTATTAAAGTTCAATTATCTAATATCCATGATAAGACAACTAGTACCTAGTGCTTAATTACCACATCTTCATGGTGGGATAATTATAGGTATTATCACTCTACATGGTCAATTGATCCATCACTATCAAAGAGCCATCACATGCTCATGTTGTGAATATTTTCCTAACCTCCATGGTTGGAAATATGGTTAAATATCCACACTTAAGAACCTTCCTCAAAAGCTTCATTATTTTGATAATACATCTAAGCTACACCACTCAAGATGTGATTCATAACTAACTTAATTGCTGTCTCCCCACAACCAACCAAGTCTTGGAATTTATCTTAACAAGGGTACTAACACGGTTACTATGAGTATACCCTCCCAAGTTACCCTTCATAACCCTAAATTATAACATATAATAAAACCAATACCATCTCTCTCTCTCTCTCTCTCTCTCTCTCTCTCTCTCTCTTCTCTTTCTCTCTCTCTCTCTCTCTCTCTCTTAATCAAAAGTAATTTTTTTTTACTTTACTTAATTAAGAAAAGAATTTAACATTCCTAATGCATATTATCGAAAGCATTAAACATCTTAATAAATTTTTAATATTTATATAAGCTAGAACATGTTTCGTAATCAAAGTTGTAACTACTTTCCATTCATTTTTCCACAACACAGAATCACCCCTATGGGGTTTACAAAAGAATAACTATAATTTAACTCTTTCAAAATGAACTAGAAGTATTAAAAATGAATATTTAACATCAACTATTCAAATATTCTATAATAAAGAAACCTATTACAAAGTATTCTTAACAATATAACTCAATATACATATCATCAACCCCAAGACTAGTCATTTTAAGCTTTTCCTACATTTCATCTCTTTTTTGAGATTCCAAATACATCATAATCATAACCAATATAAAACCTTGGTAAAATCATGATAGAATTCTTTCTATCCATAACATTGTTCATTGATTTCCTTGAGCTCCATTAAGAGGTGGTTGGAGTAAGGGATCATGATAACTCCTTAGTATGATAATGCATTCCTAAATGCTCCTTCATATTCAATGCATGCAATAAAAGCATATAGAAAAGAAACAAACCATTTACATTTCTACATTATTTATCCATTACATCAAATACCCATATAGAAATGATCCTTTACATTTCTATTTTATTTTAAACCAATCACATGAATAAAAACCATAAATTTCTTCATCCAAAAAGGACACCATTCTCAATTTGTTTTCCACAATTTAAAATAAACAATACCTATAAGGAAGCCCCATTATTTCCTTATTACCAATGGACTCCATGCTCATTTAGAAGAATATTTCATTACAAATGGACTCCATGCCCTCTTAAGAGAATATGTAAGGAACCCCATCGTATCCTCACAATGTAAATGTACTCCATTCCCATTACCTTAATATTGAAAATATCAAACAGAACTATAGAAAAATATGAACATTCACATTTTGACATCCTTTCTATTTCTTTTAAAACAAAACAATTCTTGAAAGCAACATTAAGAAAAATCCATAAGAGTTTTCACAAAGCAACCATGCTTCTAACAATCACTTTTCATATAGCAAAAATAGGGAGGGAACTCCATAATTCCTCTCAAGAATGGATTCCCCACCCATTCTTCCCCAAAGTTGTTTTCTCACTATTTTCAATTACAAGGAAATATAGTCACAAATGGTTTATCATTTCAACAATCAATCAAAGAGGGAACCCCTTAATTCTCTCAAGAATATATTTCCCACGCATTCTTTCCAAAATAGTTTATCATTTCAATAATCAATCAGGTGCATAAAGATATCACAATACTTTTTCAAATCACTTTTTATATCAATTAACATAGCAACATATTAAGATAAGCCCATACTCCTTCCAAGAATAGATTCCCCATATATTCTTACCCATGAAGTTTATTTAAAACTTAAAAAAAATCATTAGAAGACATAAGATTCATCTCACAATAAAAAAAATGAGTTCAATCATTTCAAGAAGACACGAGTTCTTTTCCTTAAATATAAAAACTCAAGCTTTAATCATTAAGCTTTATTTCATTACTATAAAGCATGAACTCAAATTAACAAATGAAATCATAAACTCTATTTCACCATAGTTTCTTCCCTAAATATAAGCTCTAATTTTCTTAATAGAAAACTTTATTTCTCAATAAAACTTAAGCTTAATTTCTCAATGTAAAATATAAGGTCTAATTTTATTAATAGAAATCCTTGACTCTATTTCCCAATAGAAACTTAAGCTAACACATAGCTATTCTAAAAACAAAGGATGTTGAAACTCATATAAATCGTATATGATTTTGGAAATGAATTCAAAGTAAGCATAATTTAAAGCATATGTAATGCTCAGACTTCTAGAAATGCAATCAAGGTAAACATATACACATAAAACCTTAATATAACATGCTCAACCTATCTATTCTATAATGAAGGTAAGCATATTTAAACATAATTAAAAACATGTTGCCTAGGCTATCTATTCCAAAAATAAGTACGCCTATTTAAAATTTATTAAAAACATGTTGCCCATGTTATCTTTTCTAGAAAGAAGGTAAGCATATATAAACTTAATTAAAAATATGTTACCAAGGTTATATATTTGAAAATGAAGGTAAGAATATTTAAACCTAATTAAAAACATGTGTCTGAGCCTATCTATTCTAGAATGAAGGTAAGAATATTTAAAATTAATTAAAAACATGTTACCTAGGATATCTATTCTAGAATGAAGGTAAGCATATTTAAACTTAATTAAAAACATGTTACCCAGGCTATTTATTCTAGAATGAAGGTAAGTATATTTAAACTTAATTAAAAACATGTTGCCTAGGCTATCAATTCTAGCAAACCCTATATAATATAGCTTAAGATAATCAAAAGTATTATTGAGAAATAAGCTTCCAAACGTCTTGCCTATGTGGTCTAGTCCTTTGGTCTTTTGCTCTCTTCCTCATGCTTTTTCTATGCAAATATCTTCCCTTCTAGTTCCTCCATATCTTCCTTTTCTAGTTCCTTCCTCTTTTTTTATTACTCTCCCTATACCCAAGAGGAAATACCCTTTACTCTCCCTTTATCCTCCTCTTAATTATTTACTAACTAAAAGAGATAAGAAAAGAAAATTCCAAAAATATTCTCACGCTTCCATTAAAAAACCAATTTAGGGTTTCCTAAATAAATTCATCTTCCACCTTAATTATTATTTTCTTGTTTTCTTCTTGGTTCCAGGAGAATAGATAACTTGGCATCACAATATCCAATTTTAATTTATCTTATTGTGAGTATAATATATTATGTTTATATATGTCGTTACACGCTAATTAACTCTAACTCTAGATTGCTTACAATCGATCTACCCTATCCAGCTACCTGACAAACTTTGGAATTGTTTATTTACTATTTACGATGGTTTATAGGTATTCTATTTTTTTCTTCTTTTTAAATACAACTTGTGAGCCCATGTGAGGTATTGTAAGACCTTTGAAATTGTTGTAATTCTAAGATAATTGTTCGATTTTAAAAGCTAATATAATTTAAAATGGTGATGTAAGAATTTTTTTTTGGATATTTCCATGAGTTGTTGAGAAGGATGTGATACAATGTTTTAGTAATATGTCTTGCCACACCCTTATATTATTTCAAGCGTAGATTTCATTAACAAAAGGGACATAAAAAATATTGTAGAATGAGATATACATATTCAACAACTTGAAAATTTTTATTCCTCCCTTATTTTATTCCAATGAGAGGATAGCACTAATATCCAATCAATTAACCCATAAAGAGCTAAGTTCCCTTCTCTAGCCATACATCTATGTGGCTTGTTAGAGAGCTAACTATTCAAAAAATGTAGTAGGGATATAATATATGGATATCATGATATCCTTGTTTAAATATTTTAAGTATCTATCAAGAAGATACATCCTTTAAATACTAGACCATTTTTCATTTGAAAGTACCTCAAATCCTATAGATTCATGCTACCTCCAAACTATTCATGGAATAAGAATGCAAAATATTAGTCTTCCTTCTAATTTTTGTTGGAGATATCAATTGTTTCTTTCATTGTAAGTTTTGATCCCTATAATAAAATTATTAGATGGTATTTATATAATCTCCTAATAATATTTTATCAAGCCTTGTCACCTAGAACTCTCACATTAGGATATTATCAAGGATCTGGGGTAGTAGAGTGGTGGAAGTCTAACTTATTGATTAATTTACCTCTCTAAGTTGTTTTTCAATCAGTCTTATCTTTTTTTGGTCATATTTTTTACCTTGCTTAACTATTGTACCAATTCTTGTTGATATGCACGATCTTGATTTCTTGATACCCAATGTTATATCTACTTGTTTCTTTCTTTCTAACTTTATACTTCTATGTCTCCTTTTAGGATGTTATAACCTTTGGTTTATAACTCCATATTTTATGTTGTATCCATTATTCCCTTTAGTTACCACCATCATAAGGCCATATTTACCATACTATGAAAGCATTAATAATAATTTAATTTTCCACATCCTAAATTAAAAGCAAGTATTTTTTTAAAAAGAGTCAACACTTATATTTTTAGCATCTACAACTTATTGATCTTTTTTTGTTTACCTCACTCAAATTCTACTAAGGAAGAAACTAAGATTGATATTTATGTCAATAAGGTTATGGTTTTCACATTGCTTTTAGAGGAGATGTCTCTAAATCTAATTATTTGTTAGCTTCTCCAAGGTTTCTCTAAAAAATTCAAATCAATTAATAGGGATGACAGGTTCATACTCTCCTCTTCCTCGTCGTACATTCCCTTCATCATTTCTATGATGAATATTGAAAAATTCGCCATTTATTATATTGTTGGATTTTCTATAAGACTTGTCTTATTATTTGGGTTTCTTTCTACATTAACTCGTAGTTATTCTCATATTGAAGGACTCTACTAGGAAATATGTATCCTTTAATATAAGCTACAACATTTGGTTGATAAACATTGATATCATTCTAGGTGTTCCTAAGAGGTGTGACATAAATATTTTTGATATAAATGGCCATAGCATATTTACTTATCCTCCCTTTTGTTGTAACTTGAGAGGTACATAGGGATTTCCATAACATATTTAATATCTCCTCTTTTCAAAATATCAATGGAAGGAAACAAAAACCTTCTAATTCAAATCGGTAATTCCAAGGGGAGGTACTTTATGGGAATGAAGTATAAGTACCATGACTTCATGAAAAGGATTTCACACCTATAAAAGGAGGGATTACCTTCAAATATGTACTTATAATCCATGGGTTTTGTGAAACTTATTGTAAAATAGTCATTTGCTCTGAGAGCAATTTTCATATCCCATTTTAGATACCACCCTTTCCTTGTTGAATATTTAAGTTTTTTTATGATGATGAGTTCATCTTTAAGGTGATTTATGATATCATCTACAATCAACTATGGTTGTACAACAAGACTAGGATCATTTATTGTTGTTTGAGGAAGATGCTTATTAACTTTTCTTGAAACTATGTCTTGAAGAGTGACATTGTTTGTAGGTAAGATTTTGCAAAGTATAGTTTCCCTTATTAAGATTATTAGTTGAGATCTTATTTAGCCCTAAAACAACTAATTTATATGGGAGAGCATGTGAATTGTTGTGTCTTTCATGTAAATTTGTTATAGGAAAACTGTTATAGGCTAGAGAGGTATAACCAAATTAAAATTGAAAAACAAAGGAAAGAATTGCAAGACCAAAAACATCAAAGTGACTAAATCATTTTTAATAACAATGTTATGAAATAATTTTTCAATTTTTACTCTCCATTAATAGTTTGTAAAAATTATTTAATAAATTATCTTTCAACTAAATATTCAAAATAAAATTAAAATTTAATTCAATAACAAATTACCATATTAATGACCATCATCAATAATTAAATAAATATAAATAATTTTTAAAAATTTTAAATTAAATATCAGAATTTTCTTCTAACTTCCTCAAAAGAAGTATGAATTAAAATAACAAAGTATTTCCCACTTATTTTTAATAAATTCCACATAAGCCTATAATATTATTAAAAAAATTGAATATTTCCTTATCATCGGCTAGTAGTGCTAATGCTACGACGTCATAAGAAAAGATCATTTTTTATTTAAGCATGACGTCATATTATATTTCGAGTCTCGTTCAAAGTTTAATTTTGAATATTTCCTTATCATCATCGGCTAGTAGTCCTAAAGGCTAACGCTAGGACGTCATAAGCAAAGATCATGCTTTTTGATTATCAAACATATGGATGACTTAGCTTTTATTTTCATGTTTTTTATTGGAATTCGGTTCCATGTTAATACTTATCTATTTTGTTAATGTTGGAATTCGGTCCCATGTTAATACTTATCTATTTTGTTAATGTAGTGCGTGTGTTTATGAATAATCTCACATTAATTGTATTGTGGGACTTAAGTGATTTATAAACCCTAACACTTATCATGCTCTTTGCCAATGGGGTAGTAGGCTTAAAGGTGCAAGTCCTTAGTCTTACTTTGTAGGATTTCTCACTCCTATTAACATTGAGTTTGGGAATGTGTGTGAGGAACTAGCCCTCTTGCTTTCTAACTAGTTAATGTGATGAGGCAAGTCTAGTGGTATATTCCATGATTGGAATTCCGTTCCATGTTAATACCTATCTATATTGTTAGTGTAGTGTGTTTGTGAATAATCCCACATTAAATTTGTTGTGGGACTTGAGTGGTTTATAAACTTCAACATTTGTCATACTATTTGCCAATGGGGTAGCAGGCTTAAAGGTGCAAGTCCTTGGTCTCACTTTGTGGAATTCTTCAACATCAACTTTGAATATGTGTGTGGAGGGCTAACCCTTTTGCTTTCTAACCGGTTAATGAAGGGAAATAGAAGAGAAATGGATGACTTAGCTTTTTTATTTTGAAGAGGAATAGGTAAGAAAGTTAACTATCCTTAATACAATAGAGGTGAGGATTTCCACATAAGAGAAGTGGATGACTTAGTTTTTTTTTTCTTGTTTTCTTCTTCGTTCCATGGAATAGAAGAGAATTGGATGACTTAGTATTTAATTTTTTGAAGAGGAATAGAAAGTAAGAAGGTTAACTATCCTTAATACAATAGAGGTGAGGATTTTCACATAAGTGGAATTAAAGAGCTTCCATTTCTAAGTTTGTGACTCTTTTGACAAAAAAATTAATAAATACTGAAATTTATAAACCACTCAAATCATACAACCACACATACTACAATAACTATAAACAAAAATTTAAAATGAAAAAAATTCTAATAATAAAATATACTACTAAAAAGCTTATATCCAATTTTAATTTTGTTGTTGTATAATGTATTATATCGTTACACACTGATTAACTCTGCTTACAATCGACCTACCCTATCGAGCTAGCTGACAAATTTCGGAATATTTTATTTACTGTTTATGGTGGTCGACAGGTTTATTGTTTTTTTCTTCTTATTACGTGAGAGTCTATGCGACCGCCCACTGCTGTTTGACTGTGCTTCAGACGTAGTAACTTCAACCATCGATAACGTAAAAATTTCCCATTTTGTAGTATGGAAGTCAAAAATACGGAGAAATTTACCAATTGGAAAGCAATATCTATGCACTCTTTGAATTCAAAGGAAGCCGCTGACGACAAAAATAGGTATTAAAGTGGAACGAAATTCCAACATAGGAAAGCTAGCCGAAATCTACCAGGTGGGAGCAATATCTATGCACTCTTTGAATTCAGAGATAGACGACAAATTCCGGAATATTATTTTTGTTACTAATCATCACAGGGAAAAAAAGGAACCGTCTATAATATTTTCATAGCCTCTTTTCTACGAGCTGTTATCTATATAAATCTCCTTTTGGATTCTTAATTTCAGCGGGACTGCGGGTTGGCAAAAATAAAAGCATCGACCCTAGGCAGTAGAGTACTGCACCTAATTAGTACATAATGTAATTAGGTAATGTATCCGCAGATTTATTCGACGGGTTGGGATTGGTCTTCATGGTTCCTAGGCCTCATTGCTGTGGGTGTAAGTGTGTCGTTTTAGTAATTAGGTAATGCATCCGCAGATTTATTCGACGGGTTGGGATTTTGTTCTTGTTGAAAGGCCGAGATGGTACAACTAACAAAGTAAAACTGCCTCCTGGAGGCACGGGATGGCCTATTATTGGCGAGACCATCACTTTCATTCGAGATCTCAATTCCCCTCATCGTCAACGGTTCAGCGATGATCATGAATGCAGGTCATCAGTACTCGTCCTCGTCGAGTACTCGTGATTTCGTAACCTTGTAGTCTTAAAGGAAGGATATTAAAAGTGACAGTATAAATGTTGGCCACTTTATTACAAGTGACGGTATAAATGTTGGCCACTTTATCTCTATTTTAACATCTAATACTCTGATATGAGTGGTCATTTTTCCTACACTTTATAACATTTTAATATTATAATTGTAAAAGCATCCTAAAAATTTAAAAAGTACATAGAAAAGGAGGTAGGGAGATTATTGTAACAATCATTGTGAACAACTACAGCATGTTCAAAATATAACAAAGACAAAGAACAAATAATTGAAAAATAAACAATTTTAGAAAAGTTGTATGCCTAGGATAAATATAAAAAATAAGATAAAACTGCTCTTTTATTTTAAACAATATATATTAAAAGTAAAAACAAAGATATTAGTATCTCATATAATAGTAGTAGGCGAGACACATCTAGAGATGAATATTATTATAATTTTTAACATATACAAATCAATCATTACGATCGATGCTTAAAATTAAACAATTAATAACCAATTATTACATATGAGTTTTGAATTAAAAATGAAAAGAAATAAAACCCTTACAGGATAATAACCAATTATTACATATGAGTTTTGAATTAAAAATGAAAAGAAATAAAACCCTTACAGGATAATATGATCCTCGTTCCTTATGTTATACTTGGAAGAGAGCGACAAATTATGTGAGAAAGGATAGAAAAATACAAGTAGGAGAATACTTTTTAGGGAAATACTGGCACATAGTAGCTAGAATATAATGTGGGGCACCCCAAATTTTATGTGATGGTGTAGGTGCATGACATAAGGTTATCCATCATGATGCATGTTATTAACCAAATCTTCTTGAAATTATATCATGACCACTAGTGCAAAGGATATGTTCTAAAATTAGGTTCAATTTTTACAACAAGAGGAATCATCTACTTTGTAAAGTAACCCATACTATGGTGATTGTCTATTTAGTAATTAAAAAATAAATTTTTGGATTATGGAGATCTTGAGAATATTTCCATAGGCATTCATTGATCCATTTTATGTTCATGGTAGTAATAAAAATTTGTTTCTCAAAGATTAGTTGGGCCAAGTTCAAGAAATATTTAACATGTATTTATTAATGAAAAGATAGACATATAATGTGTAGAAGTACATAGAAGTTATGATTTTGTTCTTCATCACATCTAGATTACATCACCAATGCAACAATAAAGACACATGATGAAATAGGTGATAAAGATAGGAAGATTCATAATCTATTCCTCTACAATACTAAAATTAATAATATACAAAAATACCTAAACAAAGAGTGAACAACAATATAAATATGAAACATAATTGAATCATTATGGTTATAGCTTTCATTAAAAATTTAAATTCCATGGAGGTAATGAAATATTATATGGTGGAGAAAGATGATAGCCACCAATGCATATTTTGAGCAATATTTGATCTCATTGATGATTAGAACTTTAATATTGGCTACACTAAAAATATGTGAGAGTGTAGTAAGGCATTTACCTTGTGGTGCTTCAATAAATTTACATGCCCAATTATATCATTTGATACCCATATTTTGAATTAGATATAATTGTCTATGTGCTTAAATTTGGAAAATATTTTAGATATATTTAAAATGATTAGTATGGCCAATGTTTGAATTTATAAATAATTATTTTGAAGGATATTCATTGATAATGATTTATGAAAAGTAAATTTTTCGTATAGATTAGAGGATTACTTAAAGACCCTCACTATAAAATGTAGAATTATATATGATTAAGTTCATGAAAATTTCTAGCATCTTGGACAAGGTTCAATTGTTTTGATGTTATAAGTATAAAGAAGATCAACCAAGGAAGAACAAGAATATAACATTATTCTAAGTATTCAAGTCAACTGATGGAAAAAAATCTAGGGCATTAGCTGGATTGCAGAAGTGCTTTTAGGGTACGATGGATCTGAAGGCTAGATTGGTGCCCCAAGAGGGTCCAATGGGGACTTCTTTGGCTCCTTTTCCAGGGAGTAGTATCTCATACGCATATTTGTTTAAATAAAAATCTCCTCCAAAGAATGATGAAGCTCAAAAACGACATATAAAATGCTCTTCACGGTTGCTGGGAATAGGTCGACGGAACATCATGTGAATGGATGTTTACCACAGGCCGAAACCAGGCCAAAAATTGTCATCGAGCCAAGTATGGTTGAAGAATCAGTCATTTACAAAGCTAATCATGATTTAATCTACAAGTTCATGGGTATACGTCCTTCCCCGAATTTTTTACACTCTTGGATCTGCCAAAACTGGGAGCCTCATGGTGAGTATTCATTGTGGTTTATTAGCAATGGATATTTTATTGTTAGCTTTTCATCTTTGGTCGATAGAAATAGGGCTTTCGAGTCAGAGAAGAAAAATCATAGCCCGACAAAGCTATTTGTTCAACCATGGAGAGTGGGATTCGATCCCTGAGTTGAACCTACTACTGTCCCAGTATGGATCTGACTATATGCTCTTCTAATGGAATTCTGGAGTGAGCAGGTGTTGGCAAGGATTGGCAATTCTATTGGAAGACATCTGGGTGTTGCTAGAGACACAATGGAAGGGAGCATGGTGGTGTATGCAAGAATATGTGTGGAGATGGATCTCATCCAGCCTTTGCCGGTAGAGATGGAAATTGAATTGGCAAGACTCTCCTGGATTCAACAACTGGACTATGAGGCCCTACCCTTTAGATGTAAGGTTTGTCACAAACATGGACATTTGGCCCGTTTCTGCCCTAATAATATGAATGCTAAAATGGAGGCCCCTTTAGGAATGCCAAACCTGCCTAAAGAGGATAAGGCAACACTTAATAAAGATTCTAATAGCACCGTTCAGGGCCAGGAAGCTTAGAGAGAGGGTTTTGAACAACCCAGAAGAAAAATATGGACAAAGAAAAAAGAGGGAAAGGAGCAATCCCATCTCAGACCAGCCAATAGGTATGAGATATTTAAGTCAATGGTTGACGAAGAGGAACAATTTATGGAGGGCATGGAGGGTAATAAGGAAAATTCTAATATTCTCGTGCATCACCCCCTCTCATCTCCTCCCATCATACAGCAGGTAGTTGAACTCTGTGAGGTATCACAGACAATGTGTTCAGGGGCTTTAGTAGTGCATAACCAGGAGTAGATAGTATCTCGGGATGTCGACATGGGAATAGCAGAGAAGAACAGGGAAAGGCCAACTTTGGGGATAACCCAGGTAGAAAAAAGATAAAAAAATAGCAATTCTCAAGGAGTAGGTAGAAGATCCAATAAGGAGTTGCTAGCAGTCCAAGGAGACAAACTGATCACGGGAGGATCGGTGAGGCCAATAGACTCTTATTGCTCCCAGGGTAACCAATGATTATACAATCATGTAATGTGAGGGGTTTAAATAGCATAACCCATCAATCTACTGTTTGAATACTTTTAGAGAATCGTAATACTAATTTTTTGCTTTTATAGGAGACTAAGATGTCATTAGATCTTATGTCCAAAACAGTCAATAGAATTTGGAGGGGTGCTGGTCATATGGATGTGGCTACCCAAGGTGCCTCAGGGGGGATTGTTACTCTATGGAACTCTCTTGAATGGTCTACAATAGAACATCTTGCCTGGAGGGGTGTTCTCACTTCTCTTTTTAGGAATAATGTCACTGCAGAACATGTTCTAATAACAAACTTTTATGGGTCTCAAAACTTAGATGGTCAGAGGCGACAGTGGAAGGTTGTGCATAACATGCGAACCTCAAGAGAATATCTAGACTAGATTATAGTGGGGGACTTTAACGCTAAATTATCTTCTAGAGATCAGGAAGGGGGAACACCATTTTTGGACCCAGGGGACCGTTTCATGATTGCCCAAGTCCAGGCTTTGCACTTAGTGGACATTAAATGTCCTGGCATTAACTACACTTGGACTAATAAAATGCGGGAGCCACATAGTAGGAAGGTTAAGCTAGATCATTTTTTGGTTTCAGAGGAGGCGTTTGTAAAATGGAATATAAATTTTTAGATTTTAGAAGGCCCAGTTTCAGATCACTGTCCCATTCTGTTGGAAGGCGGGACTAGGATGGGGTAGCATCACAAACCTTTCAGATTTGAGATTTTTTGGCTTCAGAAAGAAGAACTTCGGGAGAAAATTCCATAGTGGTGGGAAGAAGGCCGCCCAGATTATGGGAGAGCTATGTTTAGAATCCACAAACAACTACAATATGTCAAAACTCAGTTGAAGTATTGGAGGAATGCTAATAAAAAAAACTTCCAGGCCCAAAGAGCTCCATTGGTGGCCAGATGGGATGAGGTCCAAAAATAGTTCAGAGAAGGAGTAATTACAAACTATCTCAAAGCTGAGGATGATGCCCTACGTACAGCGGTTGAGGACATTGACAACTAGGAGGAGACCTATTGGAAGCTGAGAGCAAGAACCACCTGGTTATTAGAAGGGGACATAAATACAAAATTCTTTCATCGGACAGCTTGTGCTTGAAGACAGATGAACAAGATGGAGGCCCTTCAATATGAGAATGGTCATTCCTTTGATACACTTCTAGGTATGCATTCCCATGCTATGGATTATTTTTCTAAGCTTTTTAAGGAAAGTGTGGTACAAGATGTAGAGGCCCAAAATGAAGTTATTTCTGTCATACCTACTGTTATTTCTGAGGATGAAAATCATGCCCTCCTCAAACCCATTGATAGAGATGAATTGAAAACTGTGGTCTTTGGAATGAGCACTGGTAAAACTCCAGGTCCAGACGGCTTCCAAATTGAGTTTTTTCAGGCTTTCTAGGATTACTTAGAGGAACATGTAATCATTGTTGTAGAAGAGTCCAGAGAAAATAATATAATGCTTAAAGCTATAAACCACACTTTCATTACCTTAATTCCAAAATGGGAGGAGGGGGTTCATATTTCAGATTATAGGCCTATTGCCTTATGTAATGTTTTGTACAAAATAATCACAAAGGTAATGGCTGAGCACCTAAAACCTCTTCTTCACAACATTGTCTCCTCTGAGCAAGGGGGTTTTGTTGAGGGACGATAGATTCTGGATGGGGTGGTTGTGGCCTAGGAAGCAATCCATTCAATGCACACTTCTAGTAATAAAGGGATTTTCATAAAACTGGACATGTCAAAGGCTTATGACAGGGTTGAATGGAGTTTCTTGGCTAAAATGATGGCAGCCTTTGGTTTCTCTCAAGACTGGATAGAGTGGGTCATGAGCTATGTCTCTACCCCGACTTACTCTGTGCTAATCAAGGGCCTTCCTTCGCAACCATTTGGAGCTACTCGAGGACTGTGCCAGGGGGATCCATGTTCTCCTTATCTTTTTCTCATTTTGGCTAAAGGTCTTGGTAGAATTTTCTTAAGGAGAAGACAACAAGGTGGATTATTGGGTATCAGGGTGGGTGACAAAGTTTTAACGCACCTGCAATTTGTGGATGACATTGGTTTGGTGGGAGTGGCCAGCTTCAGGGAAGCAAGAATTATTAGGGATACTCTTAATGTCTATCTTAGGGCTACTCAAAAGGTCATTAATGACAATAAATCCAAAGTGGTTTTTTTTAATTTGGAGCAAAGGCTTTAGAACAAAATTTTAGAAATCCTAGGATTCACAAGGACTTCTCTCCCAGTGGTTTACTTGGGGGTCCCCTTGCACTTTAAGAAGCTAAAATTAGACACATGGAGGAATCTTTTGGAGTGTATCAAGGACAAAAATAATCACTAGTCTCACAAGTGGTTAAGTTATGGTGGTAGATTAACGTTCTTACAGTCAGTCATTCAAGCCATGCCAATTTACAAATTCTCTATCCTGGCTTCCTCGATTACAATATGGAAAGAGTTGGACAGGATGGCTAGAAAGTTTTTATGGGAAGGAGCAAAGGGAGAGAGAAAGTGGGCCTTAGTGGGCTGGGACAAAGTTACCCATCCCAAGGTTAAATGAGGTCTGGGTTTGAGAAAATATAAGCTGAATAATAAAGCTTTGGCTGGAAAGCTATATTGGAGATGGATCTCCCAACCCACCTCCCTTTTCAGTAGAATCCTAACTAGCAAATACCTAGGACAGGCCAACCCAAACGATGTAGCTCGCATCCCCTTGGATGGTACTAGGTCCCTAGTTTGGCAGGCTCTCAAGTTAGGGTCTCAGGTTGTTAAATACCACTTATTTTGGAAAGTGGGAAGAGGGGAGAAGGATTATTTTTGGATAGATTCTTGGGATCAGTTCCCACCCATCATTGTTGAATTTCCAGAATTATTGCCAATAAAAGCAGCCATTGAAGCCAAGGGATGGATATGTATTGAAATTTATTTCACAACTACTCATATGGGGGAGTGTAATTTTAAGCAGTTCAAGAAGTTGGATGAGTGGCCCATTTCAATCCCTCCGAATTTGACTCCCATCATGACTAAAATTCTGACAAAAATATTTCTTACAGGGGGAAACGTGGAGGATGAATTAGCTTGGGGCTTTGGGAGTCTTGGCATCTATACAGTAAAGGATGGATATGACAACATTCTCCCAGAGCCCCCCCCTCATGCTTTTTAGGTTGATGACTAGAGGAAAATCTTGCACTCTAAAGGCTGGCCGAAAGTTAACTTTTTTGCCTGGCAGTGCATGCACAATGGAATCCTAACTTTTGATAATCTTAGATCAAAAGGTATCATCGGCCATTCTCAATGTGTACTATGCTACAAGAGCGAGGAAACTGTTGACCATTTGCTGTTTTGTTGCCCTTTCACCCGACAGATTTTGCTGCGTTGGTTTGCATACTTTAAAATTCAAGTAAGTGGTGACCTGAACTAGATGAATATCTAGGAAAAATGGTAGAAAGGTAGATTCAAATCTAAAGCTCTTCATATTGGCTAGGAGCTCGGTTTAAGCTTTATCTGGTGGCAAGTATGGCTGGAAAGAAATGCCAAAATTTTTAGAGAAACTTTTACTACTCTAGACGGGGTTTGGCAGACCATTTGGAGCAAGGTTACTGAAACTATGGTTGTTCATGCTAAGGAGGAAGCTCAAATTGACATTGGAGCTATGGAAGAATGCATTGAACTGCAAGAGGGATAGGAAAAAAAATGTTGGAAACCTCCCCCTGAAGGTTGGATTAAAATCAATACTGATGGAGCTACAAAAGGCAATCCGGGTAGAGCCAGAATTGGAGTGGTGTGCCAAAACCATGCTGGGACTGTGCTCTATTGGGAATTGCAAGGACTGGGAAGAACCACTAACAATGAAGCCGAATCCATTGCCATCAAGTCTACTTCTATTTGGGCAGTGAAACATGGCCACTGCAGGATTATTCTTGAATCAGACTCGCAAATAATGGTTGGAGCTATAGACTGCATGAGGAACTTTGATCTGAAATCTTGGAGGTTGAGGGCTATTATTACCCAAATTAAAGAATTATGGAAGGAATTGGAGGAAGTGATCCCAGTTTATGTGAGTAGAGATTTGAACAAAGCGACTGACTTTCTGGCTAAGATGGATGTGGAAAAGGAGGTTGGAGTTCAGTTGCACAGTGACATGGATATTGAGGATGAGGTGATTAGACAAGGTCTTGAAAGGTCCTTGAGCTAATGAACTTCAAAAAAATAGAGTACGATGGGGAACCCATGGCAGCGAGATTTTGGTTCACAAAAATTGGCTCCGGTGCAGTTCTTCCTTTACTATTGTATGACTGTGTCCTCTCGGACCTCGGCTGGGAAGAGGCTCTTCCCACATTGTAATTGATCTATGTCTTAATACAAGTTTTTTTTTCAAAATTAAAAAAAAAAGTATTCAAGTCAAATATGATTCAAGTGTAATAGTTATATTACCTTGCATTATATGAGTTATTCTCTTATGACATATGTTATAGTAATCATTTTATTAATTTCAATTAAAGTATGTATTATTTAAGGAAAATAAAATCTAAATGGGGGGTAAAAATATTGAAGGTATGAACCTAGTACTTATGAAAAACCATATAATTCTTCTTTAGACAATATAAAACAAAGAAAAAATACAAGGAATTCAAGGGGAGAAGTATGGAGTTTAAAAACTAAGAAAAATTGTAAAGGGATTGTTATCTATCTAATAAAGTTTTTGTGTCAAAGTGGTAGGAATAAAGAAGTAATAGTAGGGGAGTGGAAAAAATGTGAAAAATAAATAAAAATGAAATATCAAGGGTGAGAGACAAGGAAATAGGAGGAAGGCAAAATGAAAAGAAGTAGGATAATTAGATAAAATTGAAGAGATATAGCATACACAAAAGGAATTTAGGAGAAACAATCACAAAAACTAGCCAAACCATTATGCATAGAGGACAAAAATAAAAACATGAACAACTAATGAACCTAGGTACATTTAGTAGAATGCTAATGGTAATCAAATTTAAAGCTAAAAAATCATATATAAATTTGAACTAGAAAAAGACTTAGGTGATAATGTTATTAAATACATTGTGCCTAAAGTAAACCACATGTGATGTTCTATGTAAGATTTGATATGGGGTTCCAATATTTGAGAGTAGTTATGTATTAAAATAGACATTTATGTGTGCTCAAGCCAAGTGTACCATCTATCTTGAATTGAGTTGAGACAAGGTTAAGAGGTATTTTTATTGGGGTTAACTTGGAAGAGCATAGATGGCCTTCATGGAGAGGAATATCGGGAGGTTCCTTCCTAGGAGAGGAGTGGGGATGACTTATTTCCTTAGAAAACTCTAGATTATTTCCCTTCTAGAGGTCATATTAAGCTATTTATCTCTATAGAAATTAATGACTAAGGTTAGTTAAAGTAACTTTAAGGTTTGGAGTGGATTTGTATCTCATCCAAAATTTAAGAGATGAAGTTATAGATTTCACTTGTATGGAGTGGAGTGGAGATGGGATCCTTTATAGACCCTATGCCTTATGTAACTAATATGATTTATGGATAAAATATACAATAGAATAAGAACTTGAGTTGGATCCTTTGAGTCCCAAAAATTGGTTTATTACATGTTAATGTTACTGGTGTGAATGGCTCATGGGTGGATGGGTGGTCTAGGTCCTTATTAAGTTGGAATTTTAGATTGCAGTGTGGAATTGTAGAAGATCATGAATATGTTCCTTATATTTATTATGTTTAATTTTACTATTACTTTATAAATTTTGGTTATTATGGATAGCATTTGCATGGTTTGTAAATTAAATAACTTGTGGTTTGTTCATTGTTAAGGACATTATGTGAATAATTTTTAAAAAATCAATTATGATTATATTTCTTATATAAATATTATTTGAGTTTGATGAAATATGAGCAAGCATTTTCCTTTAAAATTAATTTTCATTATGTTCCATAGGATTACAAACATTGTTATTATCAAATAAAGAAAATTTCTATAGTTTAAATTATAAAATTTAATTTGGACTTGTATTTAGAAATGATCTTGTGTAAATAAAACTCTTCTATATTTTTTTTGATGTTTTATTGAATTAAATAGAAAGAGAATTTGAAATTTTAAAAATAAAAAATAGACATTATTGTTTTATTTGTTATTATTAGAATTTTATAAGCATTTAATTAGTTGTGGTAAATTTTGTGTTGATTGAGCCAATAAAGGACTTATAGTAAAATCATAAAGGAGATAAATTAAAATATGTTTTATAATTTTAGGGTTCCAAATTAATTGGAGACTGATTATTTTTATAATTGCGACATCATACTATCCTTTAATCTATTTTATTCATTGAATGGATTTCAATCCTCAAGCATTGTTGATTGTATAGATTATTAAAATCCATTACAAGAACTTGGTCTTTAACAAGATTATCTTCCATTTTTGGTAAACTTTTTTCCATTAACCATCAACATAATTTCAAATTAAAATAAACACAAAGGCTACATTTAATATTAGGAGGGAATATATAAGGATCCCTCTTGACACGACTATTTTTTCTATTATTTAATTTATGTATAGATGAGTTGATAAGTTGTTCATTTGTAATACTTAGCTTTTGATGCTTGGGACATGATATTGCTGATGTATTTTGTGAATGCATGTATAGGCCTTAATGAAGAAATGATTAAATATGGCAATGAAGATTTTCACCTACAGTGAAATATTCACCAATGTCTCAATGGTACATGAGATCCTTTCTATATATATATACCTAGAACCTTTTACAATAAAAACACAATAAATAGTCTCCTCGAAACAAACAAAGAATAGAAAAATTTAGGAGACAATCTCCTTAGGACCATCTAAGTAGGGAGACAAACTCCGCTTTCTAGAACTGGAAAAATTGAAAAGAGGTTTTCCGTCTAGAGAAACCTTCACTAATAGGCTGAAACAGAGAAACTGTACCTGCAGTTAAAATTTTTAAAAATAATTGAAAAGAGGTTTCCCGTTTAGGGAAACTTTCACCAAAAAAAATTTGAAAGAGGTTTCCCGCCTAGGGGAACCTTCACCAAAAAAATTGAAAAGAGATTTCTCTCCCAAGGAAACCTTCACCAACAATTTAAAACAGGGAAACTGCACCTCTAGTTCAAAAATTTGAAAAGAGATTTCTGGTTAGGGAAACCTTCACCAACAAATTTAAAAAGAGGTTTCCTACCCAAGGAAATCTTCACCAACAAATTTGAAAAGAGGTTTCTCGCCCAAGAAAACCTTCATTAGCAATCTAAAATAAATAAATTTTACTTGTAGTTCAAAATTTTGAAAAGAGGTTTCCCTCCCAGGGAAACCTTCACCAACAAGCTAAACCAAAGAAACTACACTAGTAGTTTAAATTTTAGAAAAGAGGTTTTCCACCCAGGGAAACCTTCACCAACAAGTTGAACCAAAAATAAACAAGCGAAACTAAGGTCTAGCTACAAAGGATGTCCCAATAATACGTGAACCAACAACACACCTCCACCAGCTATTGGGGTCCCTAACACTTAACCATGAAGCCAAAACCATAACCCCTCCTCTACAGCCAATGAAGAAGCACAAATTAATTAAATTTTAATTAGAACCTAATATATGCATTTAAGAAACCTTATTTTTGAATAATAAATAAATTTAAAATTTTAGAAAAATATAAAATGTTTAAATGCCACTTGGTTGGGAGAGTAAGAGTCGAGCTGATTGTTCGCATGTTAATACACTTGCTTAGAAGCCCTTCCTTGATCTCCCTATTAAAAAAATGAGAACGAAAGTAAAAGGGGGAGAGGACGATTGGAGAAAGAAGGAAGATAAGGAAGTCGGACAAATTCGAACAAGAAAGAGATTAGAGGTTGGATCCTTCCCTGCTGAGTTGAAATAGATAATGAAAAATCAATAGGATGATAATAACAAAGTCCGAATTTGACTATTCACATATGTTTTAATGTTTACTGATTGCTTAAACTAAAATGTACTTAAGTTCTTTCCTTTTTTTCTTACAACAAATGGATATCTTGAGAACTTATGGATGCCTTCCTGTGTGTTTTATATTATTTTTATTTGTTTTTATCCCCGATTTGGTTAATTTATAGCAAAATGGATATAAGGAGTCTTCATGTTTTTCGTTAGATTGTTGTTCTTTTTAAGTAATACCCATTCAAAAAGTCTTATAATACGTATTGTAGCTAGGACATTCAATTGCAGACATTCAACTGCATCAAAAATGATGAGAATTAGGCAACTATTAACCGTTCACCCTGTAATAGTTGTTTTAATTGTTGTTGATGGAAGGGTGAATTGTTTGTGTTGTATGCGTTCATGCAAAGGTTGCATGTTTCGTTTAACATTTTTTTACGAGGACAAAATGTATCATCATGGGATTAATTTTTGGATAGGGGAAGATGAGAAATATTACATTGTGAGTGTGGTTTACCCGCAAGGACACTACATGCATTATCGGTAATGTGACCCGGGTTTAATTCCAAGGTGGATGTTTATAATAAATACTTACTCAAATAATACTCTCTCCTTTGCCTTAGATAGTGCATGTCCAGGTTGTCTTTCCTTTTACTTAATGTTTTATAAAAAAAACATGTCTACATGGATTAATGATTGGATGGAAAGAGAAATGATGTGTTCAATTGCCTCCTTGTTTAGTATAATCTAAGTTTGCATAGTTTGATAATTAAATGGGTAGTTTTTCTAT
Source organism: Wollemia nobilis (assembly GCA_028583015.1). Taxonomy (NCBI): domain Eukaryota; kingdom Viridiplantae; phylum Streptophyta; class Pinopsida; order Araucariales; family Araucariaceae; genus Wollemia; species Wollemia nobilis. Next base: position 256,182 of record JAQPPZ010004118.1, read on the forward strand.
TTTAAAATAATGTTCACTTGGGATGATGTTAAGTAGTTATGGAAAAGCCATGTTTTCATTTACTTTATTTCCTATATCACCCACTAGATAGTGACTATATTTATGTTTATTATTTTTATGGCTCATTTTAATTCTTCTTATCAAATAACTTTAAAAATATATATACCAATCTAATTTAATTATGTTGTTCAAACATCATCGACCATATATTTTAAATGTTTACTATTAACTGTATAATGTTGGAAATATCGTTAACCAAACTCTCCTCTTGATGTTTGAAAATATCTTGTGCCACCTGAGAATATTTAAGAGGCCTAGTTACTTTATATGGATGGTGAAGTCCTTTTGTTGTCCACTTACCCTTATGTGCATATATGTTGGTTTTTGACAAGATTTCATTACAATTATTTTTAAAGTAAATCGGATTTGATTGAATTAATTAAAAGGCTAGTCTCCCTTTTCCTAAGAAGCTAATATATTTTGGTGACTATGTAAAAGTAGTGAAGCCATTAAGATAGTTGTCATCTCTTAAATACATCTATAATAAGAATTATATTAATCCATATCAATAAGTATTTCTTCTATAGTTTTGGTTTAGTTACTTTTAAAATGTACCTTATAGTGGAGCAAGATTATTAATGTTGTTGAGTAGTTAGTAGAAAATTAACCATTGCATTCATATTTAGATGCATCCATCCTTCTTATGGGAGTTATTTTGATTTAGAGAAAAAAGTCTTTGAAAATATTTGTTGTGCTAGGAAAGGAAGAAGGCTGCATCAACTGGCAGTGAGGCCAACAAGACTTTTAAGAAAAATGATGATGCACCTCTATTTTTGTAAAAAATTATTATGAAGAGGAACATTCAATAATTCATGTTGTAGCAATGTTCAATTTTTTATTTGTTATTAATATTGACTCTTATAAAGAAATTAATTTCTATTATTGTAGACTTTAAGCTATAAGTGCTTAAATGGAGTTCCTCTACTATAATATAATTGAAAGGTATGTCTTATTCTTTTTAAAAATTACCTATTCAATAAATATTTTAATAATTACCCGAATTCTTTAGACTAATCTTAGTTTGCGTAGTTTGATAATTAAATGGGTAGTTTGTCTATTTTAAAATAATGCTCACTTGGGATGATGTTGAGTAGGGTTATGGAAAAGCCATGTTTTCATTTGCTTTACCTAGTATATCACCAATTAGTATCTACAAAAATTAATAATCTAAGTTTGCATAGTTTGATAATTAAATGGGTAGTTTTGCTATTTTAAAATAATGCTCACTTCACCCAGGTGTTGGAGAGGAGAGGGACATCCTACAAGAGAGGTCCGAGGTTCAAATATCCACCCTACAAAAATGTTGAATTGAGAATCCAAAATCTAATTGATAATGTTGGTGTGGGCAGTGTGACTCCCAGGTGACTTTGACGATGTAGAACCCCATGTTCATGGTATCTCAGACCAAGGCGGCCCAACAAGAAGTTTTTCGCTTAAAAAAATAAAAATAAAAATAATGCTCACTTCAGATGATGTTGAGTAGGGTTATGGAAAAGCCATGTTTCCATTTACTTTACCTCGTATATCACCTATTAGTATCTACTAAAATTAATAGTGACTATGTTTATGCTTTTTATTTTTATCGCTCTTTTTGAGTCTTCTTGTTAAGTAATTTTAAATATATATATATATGTCAATATAATTTAATTATGTTTTTCAAACATCATGGACCATATATTTTAAATATTTACTACTAACTGTATAATGTTTGAAAAAAATTTGTGCCACCTGAGAATATTTAAGAGGCCTAGTTAATTTATATGAATGAAAGTGTGAATCTGTGAAGTCCTTTTGTTGTCTACTTGCCCTTATGTACATATATGTTGATTTTTGACAAGATTTCATTACAATTATTTTTAAAGTAAACCAGGTTTGATTGAATTAATTAAAAGTCTAGTCTCCCTTTTCCTAAGAAAATAATATATTTTGGTGACTCTGTAAAAGTAGTGAAGCCCTTAATATAGTTGTCATTTCTTAAATACATGTATAATAAGAATTATATTAATCCGTATCAATGAGTATTTCTTCTATAGTTTTTTTTTAGTTACTTTTAAAATGTACCTTATAGTGGAGTAAGATTATTAATGTTGTTGAGTAGTCAGTATAAAAGTAACCATTGCATTCATATTTAGATGCATTCATCCTTATTATGGGAGACATTTTGATTTCGAGCAAAACGTATTTGAAAATATTTGTTATGCTAGGAAAGGAAGAAGGCTTTGCATTCATATTTAGATGCATTCATCTTTATTATAGGAGTCATTTTGATTTCAAGCAAAAAGTATTTGAAAATATTTGTTGTTCTAGAAAAGGAAGAAGGCTCTGTCATCAAGGTGGTAGTGAGGCCAACAAAATTTTTAAGAAAAATGATGATGCACATCTATTTATATTTTAAATATTTATTACTAACTGTATAATGTTGGAAATACCATTAACAAAGCTCTCCTAGTGATGTTTGAAAATATATCCGTGAAGTCCTTTTGTTGTCCACTTACCCTTATGTGCATATATGTTGGTCTTTGACAAGATGTCATTACAATTATTTTTAAAGTAAACCAGGTTTGATTGAATTAATTAAAAGGCTAGTCTCCTTTTTCCTAAGAAGCAAATATATTTTGGTGCCTGTGTAAAAGTAGTGAAGCCATTAAGATAGTTGTCATCTCTTAAATACATCTATAATAAGAATTATATTAATCCATATCAATGACTATTTCTTCTATAGTTTTGTTTTAGTTACTTTTAGAATGTACCTTATAGTGGAGCAAGATTATTTATGTTGTTGAGTAGTCAGTAAAAAAAAGTAACCATTGCATTCATATTTAGATGCATTCATCCTTATTATGAGAGTAATTTTGATTTCAAGCAAAAAGTCTTTGAAAATTATTGTTGTTCTAGGAAAGGAAGAAGGCTCTATCATCAAGAGGCAGTGAGGCCAACAAGATTTTTAAGAAAAATGATGATGCACCTCTATTTTTGTAAAACAATATTATGAAGAGAAATAGTCAATAATTTATGTTGTAGCAATGCTCAATTTTTTATTTGTTATTAATATTTACTATTATAAATAAATTAATTTCTCTTAGTGTACACTTTAAGCTATAAGTGCTTAAGTGCTTAAATGGAGTTCCTCTACTATAATATAATAGAAATGTATGTCTTATTATTTTTGTAGAAGTCCCTATTCAATAAATATTTTAATAATTACCCAAATTCTTTAGACTAATCTAAGTTTGCATAGTTTGCTAATTAAATGGGTAGTTTTGCTATTTTAAAATAATGCTCACTTGGGATGATTTTGAGTAGGGTTATGGAAAAGCCATGTTTTCAATTACTTTACCTCATATATCACCCATTAGTATCTACCAAAATTAATAATCTAAGTTTGCATAGTATGATAATTAAATGGGTAGTTTTGCTATTTTAAAATAATGCTCACTTGGGGTGATGTTGAGTAGGGTTATGGAAAAGCCATGTTTTCATTTACTTTACCTTGTATATCACACCATTAGTATCTACAAAAATTAATAGTGACTTCAAACATCATCGACTATATATTTTAAATATTTACTACTAACTGTATAATGTTGGAAATACCATTAACCAAGCTCTCCTCTTGATGTTTGAAAATATCTTGTGCCACTTGAGAATATTTAAGAGGCCAAGTTACTTTATATCGATGAAATTGTGAATCCATGAAGTCCCTTTTTTGTCCACTTACCCTTATGTGCATATATGTTGGTTTTTGTCAAGATTTCATTACAATAATTTTTAAAGTAAACAGGGTTTCATTGTATTAGTTAAAATCCTAGTCTCCCTTTTCCTAAGCTAATATATTTTGGTGACTATGTAAAAGTAGTGAAGCCCTTAAGATAGTTTTCATATATTAAATACATCTATGATAAGAATTATATTAATCCATATCAATGAGTATTATTTCTATAGTTTTGTTTTAGTTATTTTTAAAATGTACTTTATAGCGGAGCAAGATTATTAATTTTGTTGAGTAGTCAGTAGAAAAGTAACCATTGCATTCATATTTAGATGGATTCATCCTTATTATGGGAGACATTTTTATTTCAAGCAAAAAGGCTTTGAAAATATTTGTTGTGCTAGGAAAGGAAGAAGGCTTTGGCATCAAGTGGCAATGAGGCCAACAAGAATTTTAAGAAAAATTATTATGCACCTACATTTTTGTAAAAAAATATTATGAAGAGGAATGATCAATAATTTATGTTGTACTAATACTCAATTTTTTAATTTTTATTAATATTTACTCTTATAAAGAAATTAATTTCTCTTATTGTAGACTTTAAGCTATAAGTGCTTAAACCAAGTTCCTCTACTATAATATAATTGAAACATGTCTTATTATTTTTTTAAAAGTCCCTATTCAATAAATATTTTAAGAATTACCCCAATTCTTTAGACTAATCTAACATTGCATAGTTTGATAATGAAATGGGTAGTTTTGCTATTTCAAAATAATGCTCACTTAGGATGATGTTGATTATGATTATGGAAAAGCCATGTGTTCATTTACTTTACCTCGTATATCACTCGTTAGTATCTACCATAATTAATAATCTAAGATTGCATAGTTTGATAATTAAATGGGTAGTTTTTCTATTTTAAAATAATACTCACTTGGGATGATGTTGATTAGGGTTATGGAAAAGTCATGTTTTCATTTACTTTACCTTGTATATCACCCATTAATATCTACCCAAATTAATAGTGACTATTTTTATCGCTCCTTTTGATTAAATAGCTTTAAAAATATATATGCCAATATAATTTAATTATGTTTTTCAAACATCATCCACCACATATTTTAAATATTTACTACTAGCTCTATAATGTTGGAAATACCATTAACCAAGCTCTCCTCTTGATGTTTGAAAATATCTTGTGCCACCTAAAAATATTTAAGAGCCCTAGTTACTTTATATCGATGAAAGTGTGAATCCATGAAGTCCTTTTGTTGTCCACTTACCCTTATGTGCATATATGTTGGTTTTTGACAAGATTTCATTACAATTATTTTTAAAGTAAACCGGGTTTGATTGAATTAATTAAAAGGCTAGTCTCCCTTTTCCTAAGAAGATAATATGTTTTGGTGACCGTGTAAAAGGAGTGAAGCACTTAAGATAGTTGTCATCTCTTAAATACATCTATAATATGAATTATATTAATCCATAGAAATGAGTATTTCTTCTATAGTTTTGTTTAGTTACTTTTAAAATGCACCTTATAGTGGAGAAATATTATTAATGTCGTTGAGTAGTAAGTAGAAAAGTAACCATTGCATTCATATTTAGATGCATTCATCCTTATTATAGAAGTCATTTTTATTTCGAGCAAGAAGTCTTTGAAAATATTTGTTGTGCTATGAAATAAAGATGGCTCTAGCATCATGTGGCAGTGAGGTCAACACGAATTTTAAGAAAAATGATGATGCACTTCTTTTTTTTTTAAAGATTATGAAGAAGAATAGTCAATAATTTATGTTGTAGCAATGCTCGATTTTTTATTTGTTATCAATATTTACTCTTATAAAGAAATTAATTTCTCTTATTGTAGACTTTAAGCTATAAGTGCTTAAATGGAGTTCCTCTACTATAATATAATAGAAACGTATGTCTTATTATTTTTGTAGAAGTCCCTATTCAATAAATATTTTAAGAATTACCCCAATTCTTTAGACTAATCTAAGTTTGCATAGTTTGATAATTAAATGGGTAGTTTTGCTATTTTAAAATAATGCTCACTTGGGATGATGTTGAGTAGGGTTATGGAAAAGTCATGTTTTCATTTACTTTACCTCATATATCAGCCATTAGTATCTACCAAAATTAATAATCTAAGTTTGCATAGTTTGATAATTAAATGTGTAGTTTTGCTATTTTAAAATAATGTTCACTTGGGATGATGTTGAGTAGGGTTATCGAAAAGTCATTTTTTCATTTACTTTACCTCGTATATCACCCATTAGCATCTACCAAAATTAATAGTGAATATTTTTATTCTTATTATTTTTATCGCTCCTTTTGATTCTTCTTATTAAATAACTTAAAAAATATATATGCCAATCTAATTTAATTATGTTGTTCAAACATCAACGACCATATATACTGTATAAAGTTGGAAATACCATTAACCAAGCTCTCCTCTTTATGTTTGAAAATTTCTTGTGCCACCTGAGAATATTTAAGAGGCCTGGTTACTTTATAGCAATGGTGGAGTCTTATTGTTGTCCACTTACCCTTATGTGCATATATGTTGGTTTTTGACAATATTTCATTATAATTATTTTTAAAGTAAACGAGGTTTCATTGAATTAATTAAAAGGCTAGTCTCCCTTTTCCTAAGAAGCTAATATATTTTGGTGATTGTGTAAAAGTAGTGAAGCCCTTAAGATAGTTGTCATATCTTAAATACATCTATAATAAAAATTATATTAATCCATATCAGTAAGTATTTCTTCTATAATTTTCTTTTTAGTTACTTTTAAAATGTACCTTAGTGGAGTAAGATTATTAATGTTGTTGAGTAGTCGGTAGAAAAGTAACCATTGCATTCATATTTAGATGCATTCGTGAGTCATTTTGATTTGGAGCAAAAAGTAGTTGAAAATATTTGTTGTGCTAGGAAAGGAAGAAGGCTCTGGCATCAAGTAGTAGTGAAGCCAACACGACTTTTAAGAAAAATAATGATGCACCCCTATTTTTGTAAAAAAATATTATGAAAAGGAATAGTCAATAATCTATGTTGTAGCAATGCTCAAATTTTGTATTTGTTATTAATATTTACTCTTATAAAGAAATTAATTTCTCTTATTGTATACTTTAAGCTATAAGTGCTTAAATGGAGTTCCTCTACTATAATATAATTGAAAGGTATGTTTTATTCTTTTTAGATATATATCCTTTATATCTAAGCTAGTTACGCAGAGGCGTTCCTACAATAGCATACGGGGAGTGGGAGGCAAAGAGGTCATACATGTCATGTCGTAAACAATTTATTTTGTTAATGTTGGCTTTTTTAATAAAGAAAAAAATTTGTTTACGACGTGACATGTATGACCTCTTTGCCTCCCACCCCCTGTCTCCAATTTTAGGAACGCCTCTCGGCATAACTAGCTTAGATATAAATGATATATATCTAAAATTTTTGAGAGTTATCAATATGGAGGCGCTTATATGGTTTTGTTTATTCTTTCAATATACATACATAGTTTAAATATTTTAAATGTTTGCAACGGTTCGGTTGTTTTGGTTTAAATATTTTAAATATTTTTGTTAATGTCATATTTTTTAATAATAAACAAAAATTGTTTACGGTGTGACATGTATGACCTCTTTACCTCCCACCCCTTGTCTGCAATTTTAAGAACGCCTCTCAGTGTAATAACTTTAAAAATACATATGCCAATCTAATTTAATTATATTATTCAAACATCATCGACCATATATTTTAAATATTTACTACTAATTGTATAATTTTGGAAATACCATTACCCAAGCTCTCCTCTTGATGTTTGAAAATATCTTGCAACACATGAGAATATTTAAGAGGCCTAGTCACTTTATATCAATGAAAGTGTGAATCCGTGAAGTTATTTTGTTGTCCACTTACCCTTAATTCAATGGCTAGTCTCCATTTTCCTAAGCCGCTAATATATTTTGGTGACTGTGTAAAAGTAGTGAAGCCCTTAAGATAGTTGTCATCTCTTAAATACATATATAATAAGAATTATATTAATCCATATTAATAAGTATTTCTTCTATATTTTTGTTTTAGTTACTTTTAAAATGTACTTTATAATGAAGAAATATTATTAATGTTGTTGAGTAGTAAGTAGAAAAGTAACCATTGCATTCATATTTAGATGCATTCATCCTTATTATGGGAGTCATTTTGATTTCGAGCAAAATGTATTTGAAAATATTTGTTGTCTTAGTAAAGTAAAAAGGCTCTGGCATCAAGTGGCAGTGAAGCCAACACGACTTTTAAAAAAAATGATGATGCACCTTTTTTTTTTTTTTGTAAAAAAATATTATTATGAAGAGGAATAATCAATAATTTATGTTGCAGCAATGTTCAATTTTTTATTTGTTATTAATATTTACTCTTGTAAAATTTTTTATTTGTTATTAATATTTACTCTTGTAAAAAAATTAATTTTTCTTATTGTAGACTTTAAGCTATAAGTGCTTAAATGGAGTTCCTCTACTATAATATAATTGAAATGTATGCCTTATTCTTTTTGTAAAAGTCCCTATTCAATAAATATTTTAAGAATTACCCCAATTCTTTAGACTAATCTAAGTTTGCATAGTTTGATAATTAAATGGGTAGTTTTGCTATTTTAAAAAAAATGCTCACTTGGGATGTCTCCCCCCCTCAAAAAAAAAAAAAAAAAAAAATGTTGAGTAGGGTTATGGAAAAGCCATGTTTTTATTTACTTTACCTCGTATATCACCCATTACTATCTACTAAAATTAATAGTAACTATGTTTATATTTATTATTTTTATCGATCCTTTTGAGTCTTCTTATTAAATAAATTTAAAAATATATATGGTAATCTAATTTAATTATGTTGTTCAAACATCATTTACCATATATTTTAAATATTTACTATTAACTGTATAATGTTGGAAATACCGTTAACCAAGCTCTCCTCTTGATGTTTGAAAATATATTGTGCCAGATGAGAATATAAAAGAGGCCTAATTAATTTATATTGATGAAAGTGTTAATCCATGAAGTCCTTTTGCTGTCCACTTACCCTTATGTGCATATATGTTGGTTTTTGAAAATATTTCATTACAATTATTGTTAAAGTAAATAGGGTTTGATTGTATTAGTTAAAAGTCTAGTCTCGCTTTTTCTAAAAAGCTAATATATTTTGGTGACTGTGTAAAAGTAGTGAAGCCCTTAATATAGTTGTCACCTCTTAAATAGATATAATAAGAATTATATTAATCCATATCAATGAGTATTATTTCTATAGTTTTGTTTTAGTTATTTTTAAAATGCACTTTATAGCGGAGCAAGATTATTAATTTTGTTGAGTAGTCAGTAGAAAATTAACCATTGCATTCATATTTAGATGCATTCATCCTTATTATGGGAGTCATTTTGATTTCGAGTAAAAAGTCTTTGAAAATATTTGTTGTGCTAGGAAAGGAAGAAGGCTCTGGCATCAAGTGGCAGTGAAGCCAACACGACTTTTAAGAAAAATGATGATGCACCTCTATTTTTTGTAAAAAAGGATTATGAAGAGGAATAGTCAATAATTTATGTTGTAGTAATGCTTAATTTTTTATTTGTTATTAATATTTACTCTTATAGAGAAATTAATTTATTTTATTGTATACTTTAAGCTATAAGTGCTTAAATGGAGTTCCTCTACTATAATATAATTGAAATGTATGTCTTATTATTTTTGTAAAAGTCCCTATTCAATAAATATTTTAAGAATTACCACAATTTTTTAGAATAATCTAAGTTTGCATATTTTGATAATTAAATGGGTAGTTTTGCTATTTAAAAATAATGCTAACTTGGGATGACGTTGAGTAGGGTTATGGAAAAACCATGTTTTTATTTACTTTACCTCGTATATCACCCATTAGTATCTACCAAAATTAATAGTAACTATGTCTATGCTTATTATTTTTATTGATCCTTTTAAGTCTTCTTATTAAATAGCTTTAAAAATATATATGCCAATCTAATTTAATTATGTTGTTCAAACATCATCCACCATATATTTTAAATATTTACTATTAGTTGTATAATGTTGGAAATACCAATAACCAAGCTCTCCTCTTGATGTTTGAAAATATCTTGTGCCATTGAGAATATTTAAGGGGTCTAGTTACTTTATATCGATGAAAATGTGAACCCATGAAGTCCTTTTTGTTGTCCACTTACCCTTATGTGTGTATATGTTGGTTTTTGACATTGATTGAATTAATTAAAAGTCTGGTCTTCCTCTTTCTAAGACGCTAATATACTTTGGTGACTATGTAGTAGTAGTGAAGCCCTTAAGATAGTTATCATATCTTAAATAAATCTATAATAATAATTATATTAATCCATAGAAATGACTATTTCTTTTATATTTTTGTTTTAGTTACTTTTAAAATGCACCTTATAGTGGAGAAAGATTATTAATGTCGTTGAGTAGTAAGTAGAAAAGTAACCATTGCATTCATATTTAGATGCATTCATCCTTATTATGGAAGTCATTTTTATTTGGACCAAAAAGTATTTGAAAATATTTGTTGTGCTACGAAATAAAGATGGCTTTGGCATCATGTGGCAGTGAGGTCAACACAAATTTTAAGAAAAATGATGATGCACCATTTTTTTGTAAAAAAAATATTATGAAGAAGAATAGTCAATAATTTATGTTGTAGCAGTGCTCGATTTTTTATTTGTTATCAATATTTACTCTTATAAAGAAATTAATTTCTCTTATTGTAGACTTTAAGCTATAAGTGCTTAAATGGAGTTCCTCTACTATAATATAATAGAAACGTATATCTTATTATTTTTGTAGAAGTCCCTATTCAATAAATATTTTAAGAATTACCCCAATTCTTTAGACTAATCTAAGTTTGCATAGTTTGATAATTAAATGGGTAGTTTTGCTATTTTAAAATAATGCTCACTGGGGATGATGTTGAGTAGGGTTATGGAAAAGTCATGTTTTCATTTACTTTACCTCATATATCAGCTATTGGTCTCTACCAAAATTAATAATCTAAGTTTGCATAGTTTGATAATTAAATGTGTAGTTTTGCTATTTTAAAATAATGCTCACTTTGGATGATTTGAGTAGGGTTATCGAAAAGTCATGTTTTCATTTACTTTACCTCGTATATTAGCCATTAGCATCTACCAGAATTAATAGTGACTATTTTTATGCTTATTATTTTTATCGCTCCTTTTGATTCTTCTTATTAAATAACTTAAAAAATATATATGCCAATCTAATTTAATTATGTTGTTCAAACATCAACGACCATATATACTGTATAAAGTTGGAAATACCATTAACCAAGCTCTCCTCTTGATTTTTGAAAATTTCTTGTGCCACCTGAGAATATTTAAGAGGCCTAGTTACTTTATATCAATGGTGGAGTCCTATTGTTGTCCACTTACCCTTATGTGCATATATGTTGGTTTTTGACAAGATTTCATTATAATTATTTTTAAAGTAAACAAGGTTTCATTGAATTAATTAAAAGGCTAGTCTCCCTTTTCCTAAGAAGCTAATATATTTTGGTGACTGTGTAAAAGTAGTGAAGCCCTTAAGATAGTTGTCATCTCTTAAATACATCTATAATAAAAATTATATTAATCCATATCAATAAGTATTTCTTCTATAATTTTCTTTTAGTTACTTTTAAAATGTACCTTAGTGGAGTAAGATTATTAATGTTGTTGAGTAGTCAGTAGAAAAGTAACCATTGCATTCATATTTAGATGCATTCATAGTCATTTTGATTTCGAGCAAAAAGTAGTTGAAAATATTTGTTGTGCTAGGAAAGGAAGAAGGCTCTAGCATCAAGTGGCAGTGAAGCCAACACGACTTTTAAGAAAAATGATGATGCACCTCTATTTTTGTAAAAAAATATTATGAAGAGGAATAGTCAATAATCTATGTTGTAGCAATGCTCAAATTTTTTATTTGTTATTAATATTTACTCTTATAAAGAAATTAATTTCTCTTATTGTAAACTTTAAGCTATAAGTGATTAAATGGAGTTCCTCTACTATAATATAATTGAAAGGTATGTCTTATTGTTTTTGTAAAAGTCCCTATTTAATAAATATTTTAAGAATTACCCCAATTCTTTATATTAATCTAAATTTGAATAGTTTGATAATTAAATAGGTTTTGCTATTTTAAAATAATGCTCACTTGGGATGATGTTGAGTAGGGTTATGGAAAATCCATGTTTTCATTTACTTTACCTCGTATATCACCCATTAGTATCTACCAAAATTAATAGTGACTATGTTTATGCTTATTAATTTTATCGTTACTTTTGAGTCTTCTTATTAAACTAGCTTAGATATAAAGGATATATATTTAAAAACGCCGAGAGTTATCAATCTCGAAGCACCTATCTCATTTCTCGGTGGTGTGATCTCCAAGATAGGCGTGTCGAGATTGATAACTCTCGGTATTTTTAGATATATATCCTTTATATCTAAGCTAGTTATACCGAGAGGCGTTCCTACAATAGCATACAGGGAGTGGGAGGCAAAGAGGTCATACATATCATGTCGTAAACAATTTTTTTTTGTTAATGTTGGCTTTTTTAATAAAAAAAAAAATTGTTTACGATGTGACATGTATGACCTCTTTGCCTCCCACCCCCTGTCTGCTATTGTAGGAATGCCTCTCGGCATAACTAGCTTAGATATAAATGATATATGTCTAAAAATGCTGAGAGTTATCAATATGAAGGGGCTTATATGGTTTTGTTTGTTCTTGCAACATACATACATAGTTTAAATATTTTAAATGTTTGCAATGATTGGTTACTCGGTTGTTTTGGTTTAAATATTTTAAATGTTTTTGTTAATGTCAGATTTTTTAATAATAATAAAAAATTGTTTACGGTGTGACATGTATGACCTCTTTACCTCCCATCCCCTTGTCTGCAATTGTAGGAACGCCTCTCAGCATAATAGCTTTAAAAATACATATGCCAATCTAATTTAATTATGTTATTCAAACATCATGGACCATATATTTTAAATATTTACTACTAATTGTATAATTTTGAAAATACCATTACCCAAGCTCTCCTCTTGATGTTTGAAAATATCTTGTACCAAATTAGAATATTTAAGAGGCCTAGTTACTTTATATCAATGAAAGTGTGAATCCGTGAAGTTCTTTTGTTGTCCACTTACCCTTAATTCAAAGGCTAGTCTCCATTTTCCTAAGCCGCTAATATATTTTGGTGACTGTGTAAAAGTAGTGAAGCCCTTAAGATAGTTGTCATCTCTTAAATACATATATAATAAGAATTATATTAATCCATATCAATAAGTATTTCTTCTATAGTTTTATTTTAGTTACTTTTAAAATGTACTTTATAGTGGAGAAATATTATTAATGTTGTTCAGTAGTCAGTAGAAAAGTGACCATTGCATTCATATTTAGATGCATTCATCCTTATTATGGGAGTCATTTTGATTTTGAGCAAAATGTATTTGAAAATATTTGTTGTCTTAGTAAAGGAAGAAGGCTCTAGCATCAAGTGGCAGTGAAGCCAACACGACTTTTAAGAAAAATGATGATGCACCTTTTTTTTTTTTTTGTAAAAAAATATTATTATGAAGAGGAATAATCAATAATTTATGTTGCAGCAATGTTGAATTTTTTATTTGTTATTAATATTTACTCTTGTAAAGAAATTAATTTCTCTTATTGTAGACTTTAAGCTATAAGTGCTTAAATGGAGTTCCTCTACTATAATATAATTGAAATGTATGCCTTATTCTTTTTGTAAAAGTCCCTATTCAATAAATATTTTAAGAATTACCCCAATTCTTTAGACTAATCTAAGTTTGCATAGTTTGATAATTAAATGGGTAGTTTTGCTATTTTAAAAAAATGCTCACTTGGGATGATGTTGAATAGGGTTATGGAAAAACCATGTTTTTATTTACTTTACCTCGTATATCACCCATTACTATCTACCAAAATTAATAGTAACTATGTTTATATTTATTATTTTTATCGATCCTTTTGAGTCTTCTTATTAAATAAATTTAAAAATATATATGGTAATCTAATTTAATTATGTTGTTCAAACATCATCTACCATATATTTTAAATATTTACTATTAACTGTATAATGTTGGAAATACCGTTAACCAAGCTCTCCTCTTGATGTTTGAAAATATATTGTGCCAGATGAGAATATTTAAGAGGCCTAATTAATTTATATCGATGAAAGTGTGAATCCATGAAGTCCTTTTGCTGTCCACTTACCCTTATGTGCATATATGTTGGTTTTTGAAAATATTTCATTACAATTATTTTTAAAGTAAATAGGGTTTGATTGTATTAGTTAAAAGTCTAGTCTCACTTTTCCTAAGAAGCTAATATATTTTGGTGACTGTGTAAAAGTAGTGAAGCCCTTAATATAGTTGTCACCTCTTAAATAGATATAATAAGAATTATATTAATCCATATCAATGAGTATTATTTCTATAGTTTTGTTTTAGTTATTTTTAAAATGTACCTTATAGTGGAGCAAGATTATTAATTTTGTTGAGTAGTTAGTAGAAAAGTAACCATTGCATTCATATTTAGATGCATTCATCCTTATTATGGGAGTCATTTTTATTTCGAGTAAAAAGTCTTTGAAAATATTTGTTGTGCTAGGAAAGGAAGAAGGCTTTGGCATCAAGTGGCAGTGAAGCCAACACGAATTTTAAGAAAAATGATGATGCACCTCTATTTTTTGTAAAAAAAGAAGTCAATAATTTATGTTGTAGTAATGCTTAATTTTTTATTTGTTATTAATATTTACTCTTATAAAGAAATTAATTTATTGTAGAAATTAAGCTATAAGTGCTTAATTTCTTTTCTTTTATTCTTTTTGTAAAAGTCCCTATTCAATAAATATTTTAAGAATTACTCCAATTTTTTAAAATAATCTAAGTTTGCATATTTTGATAATTAAATTGGTAGTTTTGCTATTATAAAATAATGCTAACTTGGGATGATGTTGAGTAGGATTATGGAAAAGCCATGTTTTTATTTACTTTACCTCGTATATCACCCATTACTATCTACCAAAATTAATAGTAACTATGTCTATGCTTATTATTTTTATCGATCCTTTTAATAGTAACATAATTAAATCTAATTTAATTATGTTGTTCAAACATCATCCACCATATATTTTAAATATTTACTACTAGTTGTATAATGTTGGAAATACCAATAACCAAGATCTCCTCTTGATGTTTGAAAATATCTTGTGCCACTAAGAATATTTAAGAGGTCTAGTTACTTTATATCGATGAAAGTGTGAACCCATGAAGTCCTTTTGTTGTCCACTTACCCTTATGTGCGTATATGTTGGTTTTTGACATTGATTGAATTAATTAAAAGTCTAGTCTTCATTTTTCTAAGATGCTAATATATTTTGGTGACTATGTAACAGTAGTGAAGCCCTTAAGATAGTTATCATCTCTTAAATAAATCTATAATAATAATTATATTAATCCATAGAAATGAGTATTTCTTCTATAGTTTTGTTTTAGTTACTTTTAAAATGTACCTTATAGTGGAGAAAGATTATTAATGTTGTTGAGTAGTCAGTAGAAAAGTAACCATTGCATTCATATTTAGATGCATTCATCCTTATTATGGAAGTCATTTTTACTTATAGCAAAAAAGTCTTTGAAAATATTTGTTGTGCTAGGAAATAAAGAAGGCTCTGGCATCATGTGGCAGTGAGGTCAACACGACTTTTGAGAAAAATGATGATGCACCTCTTTTTTTTGTAAAAAAAAGATTATGAAGAAGAATAGTCAATAATTTATGTGGTAGCAATGCTCGATTTTTTATTTGTTATCAATATTTACTCTTATAAAGAAATTAATTTCTCTTATTGTAGAATTTAAGCTATAAGTGCTTAAATGGAGTTCCTCTACTATAATATAATAGAAACGTATGTCTTATTATTTTTGTAGAAGTCCCTATTCAATAAATATTTTAAGAATTACCCCAATTCTTTAGACTAATCTAAGTTTGCATAGTTTGATAATTAAATGGGTAGTTTTGCTATTTTAAAATAATGCTCACTTGGGATGATGTTTAGTAGGGTTATGGAAAAGCCATGTTTTCATTTACTTTACCTCATATATCAGCCATTAGTATCTACCAAAATTAATAATCTAAGTTTGCATAGTTTGATAATTAAATGGGTAGTTTTGCTATTTTAAAATAATGCTCACTTGGGATGATGTTGAGTAGGGTTATGGAAAAGTCATGTTTTCATTTACTTTACCTCGTATATCACCCATTAGCATCTACCAAAATTAGTAGTGACTATTTTTATGCTTATTATTTTTATGGCTCCTTTTGATTCTTCTTATTAAATAACTTAAAAAATATATATGCCAATCTAATTTAATTATGTTGTTCAAACATCAACGACCATATATACTGTATAAAGTTGGAAATACCATTAACCAAGCTCTCCTCTTGATGTTTGAAAATTTCTTGTGCCACTTGAGAATATTTAAGAGGCCTAGTTACTTTATATCAATGGTGGAGTCCTATTGTTGTCCACTTACCCTTATGTGCATATATGTTGGTTTTTGACAAGATTTCATTATAATTATTTTTAATGTAAACCAGGTTTCATTGAATTAATTAAAAGGTTAGTCTCCCTTTTCCTAAGAAGCTAATATATTTTGGTGACTGTGTAAAAGTAGTGAAGCCCTTAAGATAGTTGTCATCTCTTAAATACATCTATAATAAAAATTATATTAATCCATATCAATAAGTATTTCTTCTATAATTTTCTTTTAGTTACTTTTAAAATGTACCTTATAGTGGAGTAAGATTATTAATGTTGTTGAGTAGTCAATAGAAAAGTAACCATTGCATTCATATTTAGATGCATTCATCGAGTCATTTTGATTTCGAGCAAAATGTAGTTGAAAATATTTGTTGTGTTAGTAAAGGAAGAAGGCTCTAGCATCAAGTGGCAGTGAAGCCAACATGACTTTTAAGAAAAATGATGATGCACCTCTATTTTTGTAAAAAAATATTATGAAGAGGAATAATCAATAATTTATGTTGTAGCAATGCTGAATTTTTTATTTGTTATTAATATTTACTCTTGTAAAGAAATTAATTTCTCTTATTGTAGACTTTAAGCTATAAGTGCTTAAATGGAGTTCCTCTACTATAATATAATTGAAATGTATGCCTTATTATTTTTTATAGAAGTCCCTATTCAATAAATATTTTAAGAATTACCCCAATTCTTTAGACTAATCTAAGTTTGCATAGTTTGATAATTAAATGGGTAGTTTTGCTATTTTTAAAAAATGCTCACTTGGGATGATGTTGAGTAGGGTTATGGAAAAGCCATGTTTTTATTTACTTTACCTCGTATATCACCCATTACTATCTACCAAAATTAATAGTAACTATGTTTATATTTATTATTTTTATCGATCCTTTTGAGTCTTCTTATTAAATAAATTTAAAAATATATATGCTACTCTAATTTAATTATGTTGTTCAAACATCATCTACCATATATTTTAAATATTTACTATTAACTGTATAATGTTGGAAATACCGTTAACCAAGCTCTCCTCTTGATGTTTGAAAATATATTGTGCCAGATGAGAATATTTAAGATGCCTAATTACTTTATATCGATAAAAGTGTGAATCCATGAAGTCCTTTTGCTGTCCACTTACCCTTATGTGCATATATGTTGGTTTTTGACAAGATTTCATTACAATTATTTTTAAAGTAAACAGGGTTTGATTGTATTAGTTAAAAGTCTAGTCTCCCTTTTCCTAAGAAGCTAATATATTTTGGTGACTGTGTAAAAGTAGTGAAGCCCTTAAGATAGTTTTCACCTCTTAAATACATATAATAAGAATTATATTAATCCATATCAATGAGTATTTTTTCTATAGTTTTGTTTTAGTTATTTTTAAAATGTACCTTATAGTGGAGCAAGATTATTAATGTTGTTGAGTAGTCAGTAGAAAAGTAACCATTGCATTCATATTTAGATGCATTCATCCTTATTATGGGATTCATTTTGATTTCGATAAAAAAGTCTTTGAAAATATTTGTTGTGTTAGGAAAGGAAGAAGGCTCTGGCATCAAGTGGCAGTGAAGCCAACAAGACTTTTAAGGAAAATGATGATGCACCTCTATTTTTTGTTAAAAAAGATTATGAAGAGGAATAGTCAATAATTTATGTTGTAGTAATGCTTAATATTTTATTTGTTATTAATATTTACTCTTATAAAAAAAATTATTTATTTTATTGTAGACTTTAAGCTATATGTGCTTAAATGGAGTTCCTCTACAATAATATAATTGAAATGTATGTCTTATTATTTTTGTAAAAGTCCCTATTCAATAAATATTTTAAGAATTACCCCAATTCTTTAGAATAATCTAAGTTTGCATATTTTGATAATTAAATGGGTAGTTTTGCTATTTTAAAATAATGCTAACTTGGGATGATGTTGAGTAGGGTTATGGAAAAGCCATGTTTTTATTTACTTTACCTTGTATATCACCCATTAGTATCTACAAAAATTAATAGTAACTATGTCTATGTTTATTATTTTTATCGATCCTTTTGAGTCTTCTTATTTAATAACTTCAAAAATATATATGTCAATCTAATTTAATTATGTTGTTCAAACATCATCGACCATATATTTTAAATATTTACTACTAACTGTATAATGTTGGGAATACCATTAACCAAGCTCTCCTCTTATTGTAGACTTTAAGCTATAAGTGATTAAATGGAGTTCATCTACTATAATATAATTGAAACTTATGTCTCGTTCTTTTTGTAAAAATCCCTATTCAATAAATATGTTAAGAATTACCCTAGTTCTTTAGACTAATCTAAGTTTGCATAGTTTGATAATTAAATGGGTGGTTTTGCTATTTTAAAATAATGCTCACTTGGGATGATGTTGAGTAGGGTTATCGAAAAGTCATGTTTTCATTTACTTTACCTCGTATATCACCCATTAGCATCTACCAAAAGTAATAATCTAAGTTTACACAGTTTGATAATTAAATGGGAAGTTTTACTATTTTAAAATAATGCTCACTTGGGATGATGTTGAGTAGGGTTATGGAAAAGTCATGTTTTCATTTACTTTACCTCCTATATCACCCATTAGTATATACCAAAATTAATAGTGACTATGTTTATGCTTATTATTTTTATCGGTCCTTTTCATTATTCTTATTAAATAACTTTTAAAATATATATGCCAATCTAATTTAATTATGTTGTTCAAATATTATCGACCATATATTTTAAATATTTACTACTAACTGTATAATGTTGGAAATACCATTAACCAAGCTCTCCTCTTGATATTTGAAAATATCTTGTGCCACTTGAGAATATTTAAGAGGCCTAGTTACTTTATATCAATGAAAGTGTGAATACGTGAAGTCCTTTTGTTGTTCACTTACCCTTATGTACATATATGTTGGTTTTTGACAAGATTTTATTATAATTATTTTTAAAGTAAACCGAGTTTGATTGAATTAATTAAAAGGCTAGTCTCCCTTTTCCTAAGAAGCTAATATGTTTTGGTGACTGTGTAAAAGTAGTGAAGCCCTTAGGATAGTTTTCATTTCTTAAATACATCTATAATCAGAATTATATTAATCCATATAAATGAGTATTTCTTCTATAGTTTTGTTTTAGTTACTTTTAAAATATACCTTATAGTGCAACAAGATTATTAATTTTGTTGAGTAGTCAGTAGAAAAGTAACCATTGCATTCATATTTAGATGCATTCATCCTTATTATGGGAATAATTTTGATTTCGAGCAAAAAGTCTTTGAAAATATTTGTTGTGCTAGGAAAGGAAGAGGGCTCTGGCATCAAGTGGCAGTGAGGCTGACACGACTTTTAAGAAAAATGATGATGCACCTCTAATTTTCTAAAAAAATATTATAAATAGAAATAGTCAATAATTTATTTTGTAGCAATGTTCAATTTTTTATTTGTTATTAATATTTACTCTTATAAAGTAATTAATTTCTCTTATTGTAGACTTTAAGCTATAAGTGCTTAAATGGTGTTCCTCTACTATAATATAATAGAAACATATGTCTTATTATTTCTGTAAAAAACCATATTCAATAAATATTTTAACAATTACCCCAATTCTTTATGAAAGCACGAGATTCCGGTCAAAAGAAACACCAAGTGCAATTGCATTCAAAATTAATCACGCTTAAGTCCTAGGAATGTACATTGCATGAAACGAAAAGAGACATGTTGTAAGAGACGCAATCAGATAAAGAAAAACATCCCTTTCATTAATTTCTTTCGATATCTGTTACAATAATGCCTCCTCCCTTTTCAGGGGCTAGGAGCGCAAATAAGGTTTGATTACAATCGTTGAATGGTTCCTCCTTCCGCGTGCCCACGATTGCACTGGGCGGGCTAAGATGATGCCGCCACTGATGTTGATGGGTTCTTCGCCTCTGCTACTTCTCCTGCAAACAAAGAAATGATCAAGACATTAGTAGCACCTGTTGCAAATGAAAATCATTCTCTCTCTAAAACTAACAAAATATGCATACGAATATTTGCCTGAAACCATGAAAACAGTGAATCCAAATTGCTTCAAAATATGACAGAAGGTAAGAACAGTCACCAGAAGGCCACTACCACTGAGGCAGCTGGCCAATTCACCTTAAAATGGAATTTGTCCCTGGGCAGGACGAATACTGACTGTAATTCGTCCCTGGGTGGGACGAATTCTTCTGAATAGGAGAAATCGACCTGCTGCTGCTCCAATGTCCGATCCCGGGACCTGCAAAACTCCTGCAAACAGGGGGGTTAGGTAATTGGGGCCATTTTGGGATGACCCAGATGGTCGGATTTTCCCAATTTGGCCTCCTCCCTCGAGAATTTAACCTTGACACCTGCAAGTTAGCGAAACGATAAAGCAATACAAAACACCCTAAACTCTGACCAAAAGCTACAAAATTGCAATTATAGACTAATCGGACCTAGTAACACGTAATGCAATCTAAAAATTAATCTAAAGTGCTCAAAAACTGAAATTAGAATTTGGGTGTGCGGGGGTGCCCAAGTGGGCCTCCCACCGTTGGCCCTCGATTTTGGAGCCAATCCACCAAGGATGGGCCCAAAACCTTTTAGGATTTTGGGGTCGGCGAATTGGTAGGTTCAGATGTCCATGCGTCGGATTTGAGTAAGGTTCGAGCTTCCAAAGGCCACCCAACAACCTCCCTTGCAAAAGAGATTGATGGATGTAGGAAGGTGAACAAAGGGGGATGCAAATGAGTCTTCGATTCGGCAGCACTTCGTTGCTTGAACACTCCTTCCACCTCCATGTTTTGGGTGAGAAAAGTCCCACCTTTTATAGACCCAAGGGGTCTCTTTTGGGAGGGAAGCACAAAAGCCAAGTGTTGGCCATGGGCGCCATGTGGCAGTCTTGTCTTCCCATGAGGGAGGGGAGTCCTTCATTGACTTGAACTTTGATAAATGCTTCTTGTAACTGAAAGCACGAGATTCCGGTCAAAAGAAACACCAAGTGCAATTGCATTCAAAATTAATCACGCTTAAGTCCTAGGAATGTACATTGCATGAAACGAAAAGAGACATGTTGTAAGAGACGCAATCAGATAAAGAAAAACAGCCCTTTCATTAATTTCTTTCGATCTCTCGTTACAATAATGCCTCCTCCCTTTTCAGGGGCTAGGAGCGCAAATAAGGTTTGATTACAATCGTTGAATGGTTCCTCCTTCCGCGTGCCCACGATTGCACCGGGCGGGCTAAGATGATGCCGCCGCTGATGTTGATGGGTTCTTCGCCTCGCTCGCTTCTCCCGCAAACAAAGAAATGATCAAGACGTTAGTAGCACCTCGTTGCAAATGAAAATCATTCTCTCTCTAAAACTAACAAAATATGCATACGAATATTTGCCCGAAACCATGAAAACAGTGAATCCAAATTGCTTCAAAATCCGACGAAGGTAAGAACAAGTCACTGTAAGGCCATCGCCACCGAGGCAACTGGCCAATTCACCTTAAACCGGAATTCGTCCCCGGGCGGGACGAATCTCGACCGTAATTCGTCCCCGGGTGGGACGAATTCTTCCGAATAGGAGAAATCGACCCGCTCGTTGCTCCAATGTCGGATCTCGGGACCTCGCAAAACTCCCGCAAACTAGAGGGGTTAGGTAATTGGGGCCATTTTGGGACGACCCAGATGGTCGGATTTTCCCAATTTGGCCTCCTCCCTCAGGAATTTAACCTTGACACCTGCAAGTTAGCGAAACGATAAAGCAATACAAAACACCCTAAACTCGACCAAAAGCTAAAAAATTGCAATTATAGACTAATCGGACCTAGTAAACACGTAATGCAATCTAAAAATTAATCTAAAGTGCTCAAAAACTGAAATTAGAATTTGGGGGTGCGGGGGTGCCCAAGTGGGCCTCCCACCGTTGGCCCTCGATTTTGGAGCCAATCCACCAAGGATGGGCCCAAAACCTTTTAGGATTGGGGGTCGGCGAATTGGTAGGTTCGGATGTCCATGCGTCGGATTTGAGTAAGGTTCGAGCTTCCAAAGGCCACCCAACAACCTCCCTTGCAAAAGAGATTGATGGATGTAGGAAGGTGAACAAAGGGGGATGCAAATGAGTCTTCGATTCGGCAGAGACTTCGTTGCTTGAACACTCCTTCCACCTCGCATGTTTTGGGTGAGAAAAGTCCCACCTTTTATAGACCCAAGGGGTCTCTTTGGGAGGGAAGCACAAAAGCCAAGTGTTGGCCATGGGCGCCATGTGGCGCTCTTGTCTTCCCATGAGGGAGGGGAGTCCTTCACCGACTTGAACTTTGATAAATGCTTCTTGTAACGATCCTCCAACGGCCCCTCCGTCCACTTACACATGCGTGCAAGGTAGGAGCCCTTAACCGACCGTTCCGGGCTGCCACTTGGCACCATTTGCCCTTTTGCCCGTTAGCTTAGAATTCGTCCCACCCGGGGACGGATTCAGAATTCGTCCCGGGGTGGGACGGATTCTATTTTGAATTCGTCCCCGGGTGAGACGAATACCGGGCAAAGTGCCCAAGTGTGCCAAATTGCTCCTTGACCTTACAAAATTGCTATGAAAGTGGTTAAGACCACCGTTTGACCTCCGAGGGCTGCCCCTGGGGCCGTGTTTGTCAAAGCGATCGGTGTTTGCAATCACATAATCGGATTGGTGCTGTTTTGGTGTCTACGAGATGCCCCTTTTTGGGAAGCGCTGCGGGTGACGCAGTTCTGAGCAAAAATAGATAACCAAAGCACTAATGATTAGGGTTTCTTGGTAACCTAACCAACTTTTGATGCCCCAAGTATGGAAAGGGCATGCATTCTTGAATCCTTGCTTCTGACGAGCTAAGGAATTTGATTTCAAGTATTTAACCCGTTTTGGTGAGGTGTAACTTGAACTTGGACATTGATCACCATGAACAAGTGAAGGGCGTTTTATCCTCGTGGGGAACCTTGTGTTCATGATTCACGAAATGCCAAGTGTTTGATTGATTTGATTGTTGCTTGTTTATCGCCCCAAGCAGGAGCGTGATTGTCTTTGTCAATGATTCTTTGAATGCATGTCGTTTTCCTTAATTGGGTGTGTGATTGTTGGTTGGTGACTAAGTGTGACTACCCCCTCAAGCGACGAATCGATGAGGGAATGACCTTCGTGAGAGAAGCGACGAGTCGCTTGACCCAAGATGACTTGTGCAAGGTTGCCTTCAGAGGGTTTACCGTTAAGCGTGTGCAATTTTTCCAACATATGGACCTATTTTTGGTGGGTGTTAACCCTTTTGGTGATGTCATAATGAGGTAAAAATCGTCGAAAACCTATTTCCCGTGGAGCGGTCCGGCTATGATAGCCTTCTTGGGGAACTAGGAGAGCGATAATTTGGACCTCGACATCGATTTTCTTTGCCTAGAGGTTAAGTGCATGAGCACTTATGCCTGGCAATGCTTTTGTTGTGTTTTTGTTGAATTTTGTACTGTTTTTGTTATTTTTTGTGACACCATTTGGTGATTGAATTGTCGGCAATCCGTCCTCCCGTGGAGCGGTCCGGCTATGGTAGCCTTCTTCGGGAGTAGGATAGTGACCATGCAAACCCCGACATCAATTTTGCTATTCCAAGAGGTTAAGTGCAAGAGCACTTGTGTCTGGCAATGTTTATGTTGTTTTTTTGTTGAATTTTTGTACTGTTTTTGTTGTTTTTGTGACATTATTTTGGGGATTAAATTTTCAAAATCTGTCTTCCCCTGGAGCGGTCCGGCTATGGTAGCCTTCTTAGGGAGTAGGATATTGATAATTTGTGACCCCGATGTCGATTTTGTATGCCCATGCTGTCAGTTGCATTTGCAATCTTGTCAGGCAGTTTTATTGTCTGTTTTTAGTGCATTTTTAGTCATTTTTCTTAATTTTTTTTGTGCTGGCTCTGAATTCGTCCCCGGGTGGGACGAATTCCAGCCGGAGAATTCGTCCCCGGGTGGGACGAGCGCTAATCGGAGCGCTCGTCCCAGTCAAGGACGAATTCCAGTGCAAAAGGCCTATTTAAGGGCCAAAACTTGATTTTGGGCTCATTTGTGTCATTTTTTTTCTTGCGATTTTGGAGCTCTGGGAGGAGGAAGTAATTCTGCGAAGCGAAGCGCTACTGGAATTCTCTCTGCCATCATGAGTGCACAAACTGGTTCGAGCGGCGGAGCCGAGGCGAGTCCTGTAAGTGACCCTAGGGCTTATTTTGCTTTAACTGAATGCATTGTTTTTGTGTTGCGCTTTTCAAAACCTTAAGAATTTTTTGTAATGTTTTTTGTTTAACAACTAAGGTTAGAAACCTTAGAATTGAAAATTTTATTTTTTATTTTATTTATTTTTTTTTTTTGCTTGCAGGTTGTTAGGAGCCGGTACCGTGTACCCGCTGCCTTTACTGAGGCGCGGTTGGCCTTGACTGATGACGACTGGGAATGGCTTGATGCCCTTGGGCTTAAGCAGGTGGCTCGACTGGAGCCTGTGGTTTCGGATCAGGCCTATCCGACGGCCCCGATCAAGCTTTGGGATCCGAGGACCAATACTTTCCATCTCCCGACAGGGGAGATGACTCGTGGACTCTTGAGGACGTCTATCGGTTGCTTCGGATTCCGATAGATGGTCTGCCTATTAGGACATCTCCGTTCGATCAGCGGACTGCTATACTCACGAGATGTTTTGGGCATGGGGGGGAGCTGGGTGTAGCAGACCCAGTGGAGACAGCCGAGGTGGATTGCCAGGCTGGCGGGATTTTGGTTGGCTGGTGGAAGGAGAGGGGGGTGTTAGGAGTGAGGCACGCATTCCCGATGGGCCTCATTTCTAACATTCTTCTCCCTGATTCGTCGAGCGCGAGGTTCCCGTGGAACCTGCTGGATTTGGTGTGGCAGTTGGCAGAGTGCCCGGTAGAGGCACCGTTGATCCTGAGATGGGGACAGACTTTGTTGGCGCAGCTTTACGGAGAGTTGTACGGGGTCCGCTGTCGACAGCGGAAGGGTGTCAGTTGTAGCTTTTTGTTGCAGTGCTGGGGTTGGCAGCACATAGCTGTTGAGAGGCCTACCGGGTTACCGTGGACGACTCGGGTGGCGATGGAGGATGATGAGATTGGTTATGCAGCGTTGTGGCGACGGTCACGGAGCATGGGCGTAGTCGGCGATGGGCAGGTGCGGTTGAGCACTACATTGATGCCTTTTCACGGCTCACTCCAGGGGAGGTGTTTTGGCGTCCCTATCGGGACCGTCCCGCACCGGCCTCGAGGTCGGAGAGTGGCTCCGACGGGCACGGAGGGAGCGATGGTTGACTCGGGCGGCACGGGACGGAGCATGAGTTCTTTCCGTACCGCCGGGTTACACGATAGCTTGGGGTGCGCCAGGGGTTGCCTCGGTGAACCCGTAGGCTATCGGCCGTCGGGGAGACGAGAGGGATCCGGAGCCACCCGTCCTCGTGCCACCGGGCGAGGAGTCGGATGCCGTTATTGAGGTGTTGGATGTGGATGACGTAGGGTACTACCACCGAGTATGACTCGTGGTGGGTTTTGCGGCGCTGGAGAGGTGAGGGTCCTCCCGGGAGGTGCGGAGGCGGCAGTGGAGGATGCTGAGGCGACAGGGGGTGATTGGGGAGGGCCGTTGGATGATGCAGACATGGCGGATGTGGACTTGGGTGTTCCGGAGCAGCCGGACATGCAGGATGTGGAGGAGCAGTTGGAGCCTGGGCAGGCTATTGTCCCCGGGAGTCCTATGCGTCCGACAGATACGGAGGGGGTGGGGTCGGATGTAGGCGATGAGGTTGCGCGGCTTACGTAGCTACTACGGATGCGGGATCTAGAGAGGGATCTTCTACGGGTTCAGTTGGCAGAGCGGGATAGCGTTTTGGCGCAGCGCGATGATGCCTTGTCTATCTATCATCGACGGGAGGCAGAGTGGTGTCTATACCGGATAGACTTGGAGAGGGAGGTCATCCGCCTTGGCGGGCGGCTCCCTGAGCCTTCTATCAGCAGATCTTCTCGACGGACGAGGGATAGTCTGACTGAGCAGTCAACATCATCTCGCCGCAGCGGTTGGATGAGGGGGGTGGTAGTAGGCATGATGCGGAGGCTAGCGAAGAGTCGCCCCGCAGGGTCCCGTAGGACCCACACCACGGGGGTAGTTCCCGCCGCACCGATCCCCGCGTGATCATGGTGGCCGACGTCTTAGGTTGGGTTTTGGATATGATTGCGGGGTCTAAGGACCTGTTTTTGTAGCCTGCGGGCATCTTTTTTTTTGACGATATATATATATATACCGGTTTTATTTTTGGATTTGTACATGTGATGATGTGATTGATTTTTGTTATGCATGTTTATTTGTTTGATGGATGCAGATGAATTGAATTGTTTTAGATGCCTATGTGATATGCAAAATGGATGAATGCTATTTTTATTTATCTCGGTTTTTCTTTGCCGTTTTTGTATTTTCTGATGGTATCATAAGAATGATAAGTAGGGCAGATGGTTTTCGGGATGAGTGTAAGATTTTCTGAGATTCAGACAGTTTTAACTCACTATCCACGACTGTACTTTATCTTACAAGACTTTTGAACAAGGTATGAATCAAACTTGTTTTTGACCGAGCTATTTCACATCCCTGTGTGTGCAATTGAGTTCATTTAGTGGTATTTGTTAGGATACCGCCAGGTGCCGGATGGGCTTTCAACCGAACTCGTACCGAGGATCACCTAATTAGCTCCACGAATTCCTTTGTTGTATGTACTAAGATTAATCTGCGTTGTAATCCAGGCTGCCATAAGCTAGCTCATCCACATGCAAACATTGATCTGTACACAAGTTAATGTGACAGATATATCGTCATGCGGGAGGTTTACTTCTGTTACCGAGTTGGTATTGAAGCTTGCCTTATGACCTACAGAATGGTCGAGAGTTCCAAGGATTCAAGGTCAACTCCCTTCTTTTTTTCAATTGTATTGGGATACTTGCTCTTTTGTAGTGATAAGATCACTGTTTATTTTTATTGATTTTTCTTTTGAGCAAGGGATTGGGGATATGGAGTGACGAAAATCACTGTTGTTTGTGCCTTTTGATGTGTGCACTATATTTTGTCAAATTTTTGAGTTTTGACATTTTGCAAATTTTTGTGTTTTGCAGCTATTGAGAACTTTTGGGATTCTTAGGGAATTGGGTAGGGAGGAAGCTTGTCCTTTTGCCAACTCTCAGCATTCTAGGGGTCATTCGCACAGGGGGATGAGCAAGATAACCGTTTCGCTTGTGGTGACCTAGTTATTTTGCAGGTTTCATCTTTCGTTCACACGATTTTGGGAATTTTAGTGTTTTAATTTGTGTTGGGATGTTACGTAACAAGGTGTATTTCGAGTATGACTCTACCTTTATAAAATCCGTTCGACTTGGTACACTACATGGCTAAAGAGGAAAATGATGACTGAATTACTGAAACTCCTAGTACATTCCCAGACCACTGACTGTAGTGTGGTAAGATTCATGCATGGTGTTTTTGTTGGTTTTGATGAATTCGAGTATGCCTAGAATTGAGATGCAAATCTTTTTTATTTTTGATGATTTTTTTTTGTTTTGTTTTTGTTGAATTTCTTGATTGTTTGACCAAGAGATTGCGATAATCCTTGGAGCTTTTGGGTTGACCAAGAGATTGCGATAATCCTTGGAGCTTTTTGTATTGACCAAGAGATTGCGATAATCCTTGGAGCTTTTTGGGTTGACCAAGAGATTGCGATAATCCTTGGAGCTTTTTGGGTTGACCAAGAGATTGCGATAATCCTTGGAGCTTTTTGGGTTGACCAAGAGATTGCGATAATCCTTGGAGCTTTTTGGGTTGACCAAGAGATTGCGATAATCCTTGGAGCTTTTTGGGTTGACCAAGAGATTGCGATAATCCTTGGAGCTTTTTGGGTTGACCAAGAGATTGCGATAATCCTTGGAGCTTTTTGTTTGTTTGTTTTTGTTGAAATTTTTTTTTTTTTTTTTTGGTACATGGTTGTCTTAGATATGAAATGGTCGTAAATGACTGATATTCAAGGGTTCCGTTTCCTTGATACCGTCAAGAGAAGCTAGCTCCGTACGTTCCTCGGTCCTATTTTGCTATCAATGACATACGGACCTAACCAATTTGCCGCAAATTTGTCCCTCATATGGGACGGCAAATTAGAGTTTTGTTGGTTTTCCTTCGTAACCGCATCACCAACCCGAAATTCTCTTAGGTGAACTTTCATGTTGTAAGCTCTCTTAAGCCGCTCTTGATAGATACGTAAGTGCTCGAGAGCATTAACACGTCTTTCATCAAGCAACGTAAGCTGGACTAACCGGGCCTGCCGCGCAGTGTCATCATCGATGAATTCCCGCATTGATATGCGGAGGGAAGGAATTTCCAACTCGAGAGGCATTACCGCTCTCCGAGCCATACACTAGTGAAAACGGAGTTGCCCCGCTGGGCGTCCGAATGCTAGTGCGATAGGCCCAAAGGGCAAGTGGGATTTGTATGTGCCAATCCTTATGACCGTCTGCATGACGGTCTTTTTAAGGATGGCGACTAGCGTTTTGTTTGACGCCTCGCTTGCCCATTTGCTTGCGGATAATATGGTGTTGAAAAGCTGTGCTGAATTTTGTACTTTGTGGTTAAAGCACGCACGTCTTTGTTCTTGAATGATGGCCCATTATCCGAGATTATTTTGGATGGAATACCAAAACGACATATGATGTAATGCAAAATGAACTCCGCAATGCGGGGTCTTGTCGTAGAGGTTAACGGAATTGCTTCCACCCATTTGGTAAAATATTCGTGGCCGTTATGATAAACGTGTGACGGCCTGACGATGCAGGGGAGATCTTTCCAATTAGATCGAGGCCCCACTGCGAAAATGGACAAGCAGACTGGACTGTCTGTAGGGCCTGGGAAGGTGCGTGCATCAGATTGGCATGATGTTGACATTTCACACACCTCTTGACATATGCGCAGCAATCTCGCTCTAAAGATGGCCAATAATAGCCCATGCGAAGAATGCGCTTTGCAATGGCCATACCACTAAAGTGGCCGCCACATGTACCGTCATGCACTTGGGTGATCGCCCAAGTGGACTCTTGCCGGTCCAAGCAACGAAGAAGAATTCCGTCGTAGGCTGCGACGATACAAAATGTCTCCTATCAAGACATATTTTGCCGCTTTCGTTTGAATGTTCGTTTTGCGGCTTGCGTCAATCCAAGGGGTAGATTACCTAACTTGAGGTAATCTCTTATGGGTAAATACCAACCCCGTTGATCAGATACCTCGACAGCTTGAACAGCCAATCCCTTTTGGAGTTCTTCCCTAACAAATGCTGATTGGGATAAAACTTGTAAAAATAGCGTTGTGTTGCTATTAATGGGAATGGGGGAGAACAAAGACCCCCAGTTGGCGTGTTTCAAATAGTCTCGGATTCGAAAGAACTTATCCGAAGATGGTTTGATCTGGATCATGTGGATTCCTGGCGTCAAGTCTGAGCTTGCGCGCTCCATCGCGGGTTGCGATAAGGTTTTGACCCGAATGGTTGTTATATCACCGGAAAGGTCTTGCGGGATTAGTGACCCCAAGGAGGCCATTGTGTCCGCAAAACGATTCGATGATCGAGGGAGTGCCTCGATGTCATACCACTCAAATTTTGCCAAGAATTTATCCACGAGGGCTTTATAGGCCTTCAGAACTGGGCATTTGCATTGATATACCCCTTTGACTTGATTGACGATTAACAGCGAATCGCCAAAGATGTTCAGTCTTTTGATGTTCATGGCGATTGCTGTCTGAAGACCTAGGAGCAAGGCTTCATATTCTCGCATTGTTGTTGGTGCACTCGGAAGTTTAATTTAAATGACAGGGGCATTGGAGCGCCCTCGCGGTGTGAAGAATACAATTCCCGCGCCACCACCTTGCTCGCATTTAGAACCATCGAAAAATAAGGTTATGTCGGCCCGAGACTCGGGCTCTTCAGAATCCGGCGATTCCGAGACATGGAAGACCTCATCATCGGGTAGTTCTATGACCGGAGGCTGATCGTCTTCAAGAGGAGCCTCGCTAGTTGATCGGCTATGACTTGTCCTTTTATAGATTTTTGTCCAATAAACTCAATGTCAAATTCCGTCAACAACATGATCCATTTCGCCGTGCGGCTACTATGATAAGTACGACTCATCATGTATCGCAATGGATTCTCCTTAGACACAACATACGTCGTGTTGCTCAAGCATATAGTGGCGTAGCCTTTGGTGGCAAACACCACCGCAAGCGCAGTTTCTCAACGTATGCATAGTTAAGTTCGTGAATCGACCGTGGTGCGGCTAAGATAGTAAGTAGCCTCGTTCTTTGTGAAGTTCATTCTTCTGGGCTAGCATTACGCCCTGCCACCTCGCATGGCCGAGATGTATAAGTAGAACGGCACACCTGGTCTAGGCGGTGCCAACACCGGCGGCAAAGCCAAGTATTGTTTGATTTCGTCAAAGGTCGATCGGCACTCGTCATCCCAATGAAATGTGACCCCTTTGTGCAATAATTTGTTCATTGGTCGGAATTTGTCGGATAATTGCGCTATGAAGCGTTTAATCGACGCGACCTTTCCTTGTAGACTTCTGAGCCGCTTGATAGTGGTTGGGGGAGCCATTTCAAGGATTGCCTTGACTTTGTTTGGGTCCACTTCGATGCCTCTTTTGGAGACTATAAAACCCAAGAGTTTTCCAGATGTGACGCCGAACACGCACTTCTTGGGATTCGACTTGACCTTATGCTCTATGAGGCGATCGAGGATCTTGCTTAAGTCACCGAGATGATCTGAGCGCAATTTAGACTTGGCTAACAAATCATCCATGTAATCTTCCAAAGTTTTGTGCATGTAATCGTGGAAGATATACGTCATAGCACGTTGGTATGTAGCGCCAACGTTTTTAAGGCCAAAAGGCATGACCTTATAACAAAATGTCCCCCAAGGCGTTGTGAATGCCGTTTTGAGTTGGTCTTCAGGATTGATACGAATTTGATTGTATCCTGAGAAACCGTCCATTAGGGAGAGCATTTCGTGACCTCGTTGTAGCGTCTACCAATGCGTCGATGCTTGGCAAGGGGAAATCATCCTTAGGACTCGCTTTGTTTAAGTCTCGAAAGTCGGTGCATATGCGAATCCTCCCATCGGGCTTCTTGACGGGAACCATGTTGGACAACCATGGCGGATAATCCACGCAGATGACAAATTGTGCATCCAACAGCCTTTTGTAATTCGTCTTTGACCATCAAGGCCACCGTTGGGTGCATCTTTCTTAGTTTTTGCTTTACCGGCTTGATTTTCGGATCAAGCGTTAAATTGTGCATGACTAGTCGCGGGTCTAGTCCTCGGCATATCTTTGTATGACCATGCAAAAACCTCCTTCTTTTCTTTAAGAAGGGCAATGTAATCGGCTTGCTCTTCGGGGGAAAGGCTTACCCCGAGCTTGAGAATCCGTGGATTCATTGGATCCGTGCCGATGTCCACGTCGGCCGTCTCTTCGACCGACATGTGAGATCCGTCCTCCAACCGATGTGGAGTTGGGATTAAATGGATATCATCACCGAGTTAAGATCTCGCGTTGGGGACTTTGGGTCCCTCTTCAGCTTGAAAAATATCTTGAGTTGTCCTTGGGGTAAAATGAAGCATTTTACCGAAAGGCCAGTACTCTGATGGTGACAATGGTGAGTTGACGCGATCCCAGTCAATGGCATCCGTGTTTAGATGTAATGACCGTGATGGATCGGTCGGATTGCGGATGGGTGTGGTCAAATCAATGGAGATCATGTGGATGGAATGAATTTGGTCTCCAGAACCACGGGTGTGACGACTTGATTCTTTCATATGTTCCCTATATTCTGGGTCTGGCTCTACGGGAACAGGCACGAATGGATCCTCTCTAGGTGCAAATTCGTCTCTAAGTGCGGAAAGGAAGGCGGGGTCTTCCCTTGGTACTGTTGTCCTGATGGGATCTTGAGGTGGACGATGCTCAACTTGAATTTGGAGCCATAGGCCTAGCACTTGGTCCCACCTCGTTGGGTCTAAGTGCCATTCATGTCCCAACCGTATACCCATTTGTCCCATTAGATCTTCATGGGTTAGAGCGTGGTGATGTCGTCGCGCATGTCTGAGATAGTCCATCTCAGTCTCGTCTTCTGAATCGCTTTCATAGATCCAAAATTGCTCATCCTCTTCAGCATCTGTTGCTTCCGACATTGAGGGCTCTTCTTGTTCCAGTGAATTAATCTGATCCCATTGCGGTTGTTCCACTCTTAATGGAGGGACCTGATTCTTTTGAGACTGCGTTATTTCGTCCGGAACCTCTAAGGGGAACAGTTTCAAAAAAATATCTGGAAGCCGTTGTTGTTCTTTTCGAGGACTGCTCTCTGAACTTTCACCTCTCTCTAGCAAAGGAGAGGGATTATTGTTGTTACCTGGGGTGTTTGTAGACCATGGGAGATAATCCCCCAATGTGTATTCTCGTGTTTGGATTGGCGTATGGGTCTTGTGCCAATCCCCCCGTTGCCTATTTCTAGGCCTTGCATGTTTTCAACCAAGATGTCTAATGGCAGGGGATGGTTGAACCCTACCCCCGACTTGTCGTATGGCATCTGATATCTTGGCTGACAAAGGATCCGCATCCCTTGCTCGTATCCGCCTAGCCCATACCCATGCCAATTGCATTGTTCGAGATATTTTAGGGCAAATTTTGGGTTCGACAGATAATTGATGTTTTCGACAAAAGGTTCTTCACTCTGCTTCCTTTTGTTCGCATGGTTCGAAACCATGATCAAGGCCCCCATACACAAAATTCGTTTGGTTCGGTGGGTAGCCTAAAGGGACGATTGTTCCAATGGGAAGGCGAGGTCTTCCCATGTCTTGTACTGACTCCAGTGTGGGGGTTGCCACAACATTTTGCACTATGTACTCTCCCGTGCTCGTACTGGCCATCTCAACAATGATTGTTGATGATTGGGTAGGAGGAAACGGTAGTCCTTCCTGAGTCCATTCCATGTTTGGTTGTTCAGAATCTTGGTTTCCGTTGCGTTGGGCGCTTCCTCTCGTTGATATTGTTGAGATCGTGGGCAACCCCTCTTCTAGAGGCTTAACCTCCTCCATGATTTGCTTTCCCTTGTCCTTCTGTTGGGCCACGATAGGTGGCGCTGATGATGAAGGAGCCAATGATGACATCTCACCTGGTTGGGATTTTACCTTATTGGCCACCAGTTGTGCTTGCGGTATCGGACCCTGTTTAGATGGATTTAATTGAAAATCCAAATGCGTTGATGGTAGGGTCGATTGAGGTATGAATTGTACCGCATTGCAATACTTGAAGGGCTCTAAGTCCATTGGGACTACATGTATTTGCCCTTCATAGGCATACTTCAAGCACAGGTGTGCGATCGAGGGGACACACTTCATGTCCCCCGATCCAAGGCCGCCCCAAGCAGTATGTTATAAGCCATTTCGCCTTCCAAAACATGGCACAGTGTGGGTATTGACTTTTGTCCTACCTGTATAGGCGTAACAACCGTGCCGATCGTCGAGCAAATTGCATCGTTAAAAGCTCGCAGTGTGTACGTGGAAGCTGTGATGTGAGAGGCTGGCAGTTTTAAATGCTTTAACGCAGCAGTGGTTATAATGTTACTGGACGAGCCAGTATCTATCAACACTCTCTTGTACGGGATCCCGTTGACCCGCGCGATAACGTGCAGGGGTGGATCCGGCATGTCATTCGATATTGTTTTGACCTCATTTTCTTTG
Organism: Wollemia nobilis; assembly: GCA_028583015.1. Classification (NCBI taxonomy): domain Eukaryota; kingdom Viridiplantae; phylum Streptophyta; class Pinopsida; order Araucariales; family Araucariaceae; genus Wollemia; species Wollemia nobilis. The sequence goes on from JAQPPZ010004118.1 coordinate 290,401, forward strand.
AATGTGATGACAGGCTCCGTACATTGTTTCACATGTCCCACGAAAGCGTTGAAAGAATTAGCTTCGTGGGGTTGTACTTCAATGGCTTTTAAGATGTCCATAAGAGCTTCTCTATGTGGAGCCGATTGTTGAATAAGCTCGTAGATGGACAGACCTAGCCGACGTGGTCCGCAAACTCGCGTGAGTTTGGTTCGTATCGTGACCTCAGGTCTAGGCGGAGGTAACTGCATCGGGCGTTGTTGAGGCTGCGATGTCGACGGAACTTCCCTCGCAGGTACCTCGGGGGCAACTGCTCGGGTATTTTCTGTTCCTTGTTACAATGCTAATCATTCCCACAAATCCTTGTGCGGGAATATCTTGTCGCGCCTCGTTTATTTGGAGCGGTTTTGTCCCGCGCCTCGTAGGCGTGCAAGGGGTCCTTGAATACCCCCATTTGTTGGTTGTTAGGTGCGATGGGGTTGTCCACGACCAATGTTCGATTGTCGATCAAATCCTGGACTAGTTCTTTGAATTTCCAAGGACCCATTTAGGTCATGTCCTCTCGCGTCTATGAAATCTGCAATACAATTCCTCCCTATACCCCTTAGGCTTAGGAACGCTAGGGTCAAAAATTTGGATTTCTCGCGGAGTAACTAGATTCGCCGCTGACAAGCGGTCAAATAAGGAGTCCCTAGACTCCGCATACGGGGTGAATTGTCGCCTAGGGCGACGCTGCTGATACTGTTCTTGTCTCCTGTTATCTCTTTCGTAAGCAGGAGGCATTGCCTGGTAGTTAGCCTTTTGAGGCTGCGTTTCTTGCATGTGCGCCGGGACATTTATCGCAACTTGGTTGATTGCAGCGTGTTGTGGTTGCGTTGTCCCAGTTTTAGTGGTTTTATTCCACTCTTTCTTCTTAGGCTTGGCAATTGCGCCTTCGCCTATCTTAATCTCTTCTATGACTCTGGCTTGCGCCAAAGCTTCTTCTAAGCTGTCGTATTGTCGCAGCAACAATAGACCGGAGATTGATTTTAAACAACTTTTCACGAACATTTGCGTGAGGTCCGACATGGGAGGACGGTAGGGTAACTTAGAAAGCAAAGCTCTCCATCGGTTCCCGTACGCTGCCATTGTTTCCTCCTCAAATTGTTTAAGGCTAGCAAGATCACTAAGTGATGCCTTCTTCCTTGTGTTGAAGGCGAAGCGTTCAAGAAACGCATCTACTAGCTGATCTAAGCTGCTTATGCTGTGTTTGGGCAGCTGTGTGAACCAATCCGAGGCGGGGCCTGCGAATGTGGTTATGAATGTTCTAAGCAATAACGCGTCATTATCTTGAATGCCGAAGCATTGGCTTAGAAACCGTGTAACATGTTCCCGTGCGTCCTCTTCACCTTTAAAAACTGCCAATTGAGGCAACTTAAAGTGTTCGGGGTAGAGAGGTGTAGGCACTGAGGGATGCACCGGATTATTGCGGAGTAGACGTAATGTGGGTTTTTGATGCCCAACGACTTTTGTCTCCACCGACTCTAAACGCTCCAATAGCGCTTGGTATGCATCGGAAGATTTTATTTCTTCCTCTCTTGTTCGCTCTTGTTGCAAGTTACGGTAAACTGGAGGCCTATGGAGGGGTGGCCGAATGGCATCCTTCCCGCCTTGATGGGGAGTTTCGATATACTCCTCTTCCGGTTCATACTCCTCGTAAAATTCTTGAGGAGTCTCAGGGCGAAACCTATGACCCTGATCAAGTTCTTGCTGAAGGTACCCATCATTGTTTCGGGGAGTTGCCTCCCTTTCAAATCTATGGGGTCTTGGAGGCAGAGTTTGACGAGGTCGTGGAGACCTGTCTTGCGCCAATGGATTACGCCTCTCATACTGTTCAGCTCTTTGGATGCGAGGGGTTGGCCCCCTCTCAGGTATTTCATAGCGTAACTCATCCGCTTCGCGTTGCATGCGTTCTTTATCCAAGCGGTATTGATACTCTATCTCTTGTTGACTTTGTTTAAGCCGCATGATTTGGGCTTGACGGGTGGTATATCTGGCGACACCGGATCAATTTGTTCTACCCTATTTTGTTCGGGAGGTTCAAATGTTCCTCCTATGGGTCTACCTTGATTTTGATGCTCTAAGGTTTCAATGGGTCGCTTCCCTCTGTCGAGGTAGGTGGTATGTGCTCGAGGTTCTGGCCTCAAGGGGTGATCATGATGGTGCAGAAATGCAAGGTTCCCGCATTGTTTGTTGCTCTCGAGGAATGTGATGGTTTTCCTCATACTCCCTTTCATGAGTGTAAATGGGATGGGCGGAGTTAGGTCGCCCTATGTAAGGAGCCCCGCGCTCCGGATGTGGTCTTTCTGTTCTGATGATAGGTAAAGAAGGGACGCCATATCCATGTTGCCCCTCTAAATGGACAAGTGTGCTTGTTTAGCGCTTCATTGCGCGGTGGCCACTCATGCCTACCTTCAAGAGGTGATTCTCTATTTATGTCAAGGTCTACATGTAAGGCATCTTCCCGAAAGGGGCTGCTTTGAATAGGCATACCCCACCGAGGATTCTGAATTGGATTCTTTTGTAGGTTAGACCGATAAGGCGGTATAACCAAATCCTCGAGACTGAAGTGAAGGCAACTTGTGCCTGCTTTTTGTGTACCTCTCGGAGCTTCTGCCCTTGATTGGGCTTGACTACGGGTGTACACCATTGCGGTGCTTCTATGCTATCTAAATAAGTTTTTATCTCGTTTTATGATTTTCTCTTTTTTTTTTTTTTGTCTACTCTAAGCAGAATTAAACACACACATTCACAAGACCGTGATTATCTCTTTTAAGGATTCTTGGTGTGCCCTAGACTGGTTTAGTGCATTTTGATGTTTTGTTTTGTTTTTGTAGACTTTGTAGAACGTTTAAATGCATCATGTAGGCTCTTATAACTCCAAAAAGGTCGCCCCTTCAATATACCAACCAGGCCGATATACCAACCTCTCTATATACCCGCCCTTACGAGAGGGAGACTATAGGTACGTGAGAGCAGAAGGTACGTGGTACATAGGCGGTACGGAAGGGGGATTGTCCTGTTAATGACACCTACCATAGAAAACTTATCCTCGCGCGCATGGGAATCACCCCAGCTACGCTCGGTCTGTCTTCGTCAGGATTTACGCCTAACAACAGTTGACAATCGGGAAATGGATGCAAATCAAGCCAAGGCGGTGATTAAATCCACCAATGGTCTTGATCAAGGGCTGGGGTCTTAAGACCAGCTCCTTGGTTTAAAGTTGTCTCGTGATGTGTGTGGGATTCGTTTTATCCAATAAAATGAAACTAGCATACATGACTTTTCCTAATGCAATGCAAGATTAAATGAAAACAATTAACGAAGCGTAAACAGTAAACATAAACAGAAAATTATAACAGAGATCATGAAAATCCCTACCTCTTCTCTGCCTGCTCCCGTTATCTCTGAATTTCTGCTCTGAAAATCCGTAGACAGGAATTCGTCCCTCCGGGAGACGAATTGCAGAACGTAATTCGTCCCACCCAGAGACGAATTTGAATTCGTCTCGTGTGTCGACGAATTGCGAGAAAAGGATTCGTCCCCGTCAGAGACGAATAGCAGTCTGCAACAAAAAAAGTGTACCTGTCAAGCACAAACACAAAAATTTAATTAGTTTCTGTGATTTCAAAACCAGGGAACAGGGTCCCACCGTGATCGCCACTGAAAGCACGAGATTCCGGTCAAAAGAAACACCAAGTGCAATTGCATTCAAAATTAATCACGCTTAAGTCCTAGGAATGTACATTGCATGAAACGAAAAGAGACATGTTGTAAGAGACGCAATCAGATAAAGAAAAACAGCCCTTTCATTAATTTCTTTCGATCTCTCGTTACAATAATGCCTCCTCCCTTTTCGAGGGCTAGGAGCGCAAATAAGGTTTGATTACAATCGTTGAATGGTTCCTCCTTCCGCGTGCCCACGATTGCACCGGGCGGGCTAAGATGATGCCGCCGCCGATGTTGATGGGTTCTTCGCCTCTGCTCGCTTCTCCCGCAAACAAAGAAATGATCAAGACGTTAGTAGCACCCGTTGCAAATGAAAATCATTCTCTCTCTAAAACTAACAAAATATGCATACGAATATTTGCCTGAAACCATGAAAATAGTGAATCCAAATTGCTTCAAAATCTGACAGAAGGTAAGAACAGTCACCAGAAGGCCACTGCCACTGAGGCAGCTGGCCAATTCACCTTAAACTGGAATTCATCCCTGGGTGGGACGAACTCGACCGTAATTCGTCCCCGGGTGGGACGAATTCTTCCGAATAGGAGAAATCGACCCGTCGTCTGCTCCAATGTCGGATCTCGGGACCCGCAAAACTCCCCGCAAACAGGGGGGTTAGGTAATTGGGGCCATTTTGGGACGACCCAGATGGTCGGATTTTCCCAATTTGGCCTCCTCCCTCGGGAATTTAACCTTGACACCCGCAAGTTAGCGAAACGATAAAGCAATACAAAACACCCTAAACTCGACCAAAAGCTACAAAATTGCAATTATAGACTAATCAGACCTAGTAAACACGTAATGCAATCTAAAAATTAATCTAAAGTGCTCAAAAACTGAAATTAGAATTTGGGGGTGCGGGGGTGCCCAAGTGGGCCTCCCACCGTTGGCCCTCGATTTTGGAGCCAATCCACCAAGGATGGGCCCAAAACCTTTTAGGATTGGGGGGTCGGCGAATTGGTAGGTTCAGATGTCCATGCGTCGGATTTGAGTAAGGTTCGAGCTTCCAAAGGCCACCCAACAACCTCCCTTGCAAAAGAGATTGATGGATGTAGGAAGGTGAACAAAGGGGGATGCAAATGAGTCTTCGATTCGGCAAAGCACTTCGTTGCTTGAACACTCCTTCCACCTCGCATGTTTTGGGTGAGAAAAGTCCCACCTTTTATAGACCCAAGGGGTCTCTTTTGGGAGGGAAGCACAAAAGCCAAGTGTTGACCATGGGCGCCATGTGGCGGTCTTGTCTTCCCATGAGGGAGGGGAGTCCTTCACTGACTTGAACTTTGATAAATGCTTCTTGTAACGATCCTCCAACGGCCCCTCTGTCCACTTACACATGCGTGCAAGGTAGGAGCCCTTAACTGACTGTTCTGGGCTGCCACTTGGCACCATTTGCCCTTTTGCCCGTTAAGCTTAGAATTCGTCCCACCCAGGGACGGATTCAGAATTCGTTAGGACCACAATATCTATCCTTAACACTTCACAATATCCCTTATGGCAGGGACCACTCGGAGTTATTTATTTAATCTTGTCATGGGATACGCCAAGGAGACAGTCGAATTGGAAAACCCTTCTCCATGTGTGGTAGAGATAAGTAAAAAGTACGGTCCACTTCCAGCGGCTTCCAACTGTCCATTTCACACTAAAATTAAATTCATCTTTAATTAAAAAGAAATTTAATCTACGACCTGAATTTAGTCATACATAATCCGACCTGAATTTAGTCTACGACCTGAATAAAATTAATTCGACCTGAGACCTGAATTGGCTATTTGGAAGCCATGTTGTTTGAATGAATTGAAAGGGAAAGGGAAACAGCCGAGAGAAAGGCAGTGTCGTACATAATCCTCATGCTGCCAGAGAGGTTGAGGATAGTACTTTGAATCTTACAATAGTGACCACCGTCCATCCTTTAGGAATAATAAAATCTGCATTTAAGAAGTTAAAACATATTATTGAAACTACGCACTCGACAAAACGGAAAAGGAAAAGAAATGGGGGAAGAAAACAACGTCCTCACCACAACCTTTCACTTTTATGTCTTGTTTGGTTTCTCTGAAATTTGTAACAAAAATAATATTCCGAAATTTGTCGGCTATCTCTCAGGTGGCTTTCTTTAAATTCAAAGAGTGGTTGTTAAATTTCTCCGTATTTTTAACTTCCATACTACAAGCTGGGAATTTTTTACGTTTTCGATGGTTGAAGTTACGGCTGAGGATCTGTCAAACAGCAGTGGGTGGTAGCATGGACTGGCGAGCTGTACGTAATAAGAAGAAAAAAACATAAAACCTTTCGACCACCATAAACAGTAAAGAAAATATTCCGAAATTTGTCAGCTAGCTGGATAGGGTAGATCGATTGTAAGCAGTCTGAGTTAAAGTTAATTAGTGTGTAACGACTATATAGATTATACTCGAAACAACCAGGAAGAAAAGAATTAAAAAAAAAAAAACTAAATATGACGTCATGCAGTCTGAGTCATCCATATGTTTGATAGTCAAACATTGAACATTGAACGAGACTCTAAATATGACGTCATGCTTTGGGATTAATTTTACACGTTAAATCAAAACATGATCTTTGCTTATGACGTCGTAGCATTATTAGCACTACCAGCCGAGCCGATGATGATAAGGAAATATTCAAAAAATTTAATAATATTATAGCCTTAAGTGGAATTTATTAAAAATCAACGGGAAAGAATTTGTTATTTTAATTCATACTTCTTTTGCTTTTGTGGAAGTTAAGAAGAAAATTCTAATATTTAATTTAAATTTTTTAAAAATATTTATGTTTATTTAATTATTGATGATGGTTATTTATATGGTAAAATTTTTATTAAATTTTTAATTGTTGTTAATGTTTGTTAAATCTTAACCTTATTTTGAATATTTAGTTGAACAATAATTTATTAATTAATTTTTACAACTTGATGATAGAGAGAAAAAACTGAAAAAATTATTTCATAACATTGTTATTAAAAATGTTTTAATCACTTTGATGTTTTTGGTCATGCAACTCTTTCGTTTGTTTTTCAGTTCTAACTTGGTTATACCTCTTAGCCTATATCATTATTCTCATGATAAATTCACATGAAAGACAGAACAATTCACATGCTCTCCCCTATAAATTAGTTGTCTTAGGGCTAAAGAACAACCCAACTAATAATCTTAATAGTGTAAACTATACTCTACAAAATCTTGCCTACAAACAATGTCACTCCTCAAGAGGTAGTTTCAAGCAAAGTTAATAAGTATCTTCCTCAAACAACAAAAAATGATCCTAGTCTACTTGTAAAACCATTGTTGATTGTAGATGATATCTTAAATCACCTTAAAGATGAACACATCATCATAACAAACCTTAAACATTCAACAAGGAAAGGGTTGTATCTAAAATGGGAAATGAAAATTGCTCTAAGAGCAAATGACTACTTTACAATAAATTTCACAAATCCCGTGGATTATAAGCACTTATTTGAAGGCAACCCTTACTTTTATAGGTGTGCAATCCTTTTCATGAAGTCATGGCATTTATACTTCATTCCCATAAAGGAACTCCCATTGGAATTACCGATTTGAATTAGAACGTTCTTTTTTTTCCTTCCATTGATCTTTTGGAAAGAGGAGATATTAAAGATGTTATGGAAATCCCTATGTAATTACCTTGGTACCTCTCAAGTTACAACAAAAGGGAGGATCACTGATTATGCTATGGCTATTTATACAAAAAATAGTTGCTACATGTCACACCTCCTATGAACACCTACAATGACATTAATGTTTATCAACCATATGTTGTAGCTTATATAAAAGGATACATATTTCCTAGTAGAGTCCCCTAATATAGAAATAACTATGAGTCAATGTAGAAGCAAACCCAAATAATAAGACAAGTTTTGTAGATAATCCAACAACATAATAAATGATGAGTTTTTCAATATTCATCATAGAAATGATGAAGGGAATGTAGGACGAGGAAGAGAAGGGTATGAACCTAACATCCCTACAAACTAATTTGAAGTTTTTGGAGAAACCTTGGAGAAGCTAACAATTAATATAGATTTAGAGACATCTCTAAAAACAATGTGAAAACCATAGTCTTCTTGACATAAATATCAATCTTAGTTTCTTCCTTAGTAGAATGTGAGCGATAACAAAAAAATAATTCAATAAATTTTAGATGCTAAAAATAAAAATAATTCAATAATTCAATAAGTTTTAGTTTCTTCCTATGATTTAGAGACTCTTTTTTAAAAAAATCTTAGGTTGTAATTTAGGATGTGGATGCTTCAAATAATTAGTAATGCTTTCATAGTATGGTAAATATGGCCTATTTTTGCAAGAAAATCTTAGTGGATCTCTTGGCGTATTGCCCTCCTTTTCTTTTGTTGAGTTGTTTTTACTTTTACTTTCTTACATCCTTTTTCCCTTTGTTGAGCACAAGCGCATCTTAAAGATCACATCCTAACAAGGAGTTGACCTTCTAAAAACTCTCAAAGACTCTTGATTGAGCTGAACCTTGTGCTCTCAGTTGCAACCTTGATGTGTCACTCCTCACGAGGTGTGATTTTCCTGGGAGGACAATCAGAGATGACTATAAGATTAATTAGATTTAATCGCACTATCATATAATTCTACAAGGATGATATTCCTCAATCCTTTTTAAATGAATATTTGCCATTGTAAATTACATGTCATATTAGTGAAAAATTCATTAAATAAATTTTAGTCAATAATCTGTTTGATCTAAATGTCTATAGCTTGAAGTTCATTAGTCATTTTGGGCTAATAAAAAAAATATTTAGAGAAATTTGACCTTAATGTCAAATTTTTTGACAATGGGAATGTTAGGCTAGTGGAACTATAGTCTTACCCATCCAAGTTAGGTCTTGAACCCTCAATACTCTCTTCTATATCATGCCATATGACTTATTAAACAACATTCTTCTTGCAAAGCCATGGATCCATGAGATGCAAACTATCTATTAATTCAACATTAATGTTTCAAATATAAATATAAGAGCAAGACATATCACATTCATGTCAACCTTGAACCTTTTACATATTTTCAAGTAATCAATGTTAATAATCCAAAAGCTTATCATTGCAGTTCTCTAGATTCATCTCTCAAACCTCCTCATTCTCAATCTTCCATCACTAATCCATTAATATCTAGTAATCTAAACCATCAATGTAATCATAAACCAAAAACCTAAGATAATAGTTCAATCACCATTACTATAAAATCTAGATTATAATTATTTTTCTTGGACTTAGCGAAGCTTCCTCTATCTTCCTAAATCTTAGGCTTACCTTTTGTAATAAGGGTAAAACAATATATATGCGTAGACAGAGTCACAGCAGACGTGAATTGTCTTTATTTCATATCTATTCTGTGAAAATGGCCCAAGCTTTCTGTTCGCCCTCACCTTTTGTTTGCAATTCCAAGTCTTCGGCATGGTTTTCATGTAAGGTAAAGAAAGTCGATGGTCTTCAGCTACACACAAGGCATCCCCATGCGCACAGATTAGGTATCTTTGCCTTCCTACTTTGTCCTGTGCATTTCCCGCACTCATAAACAGAATACGATTGTAATGGATTATATAATGTATTGATTGTTTGCAGATTGGCATAGCTGCATCCGATCAATGGCTGCTGATGGGTACGCGAAACCTCTTCATGGCGATGCGCATCAGAAAAGCCGTAATGGTCCGTACTACTAAACTATGCCTAAAAACTTTGAGTATTCTTTAATCCCATAATGAGGTCATTATATTTACGTGCATGATTGTTCTTGCAGCTTTATCGGCAACGCTGACGGAGTCAAAATCATATCCTAATCCAGATTCCAACAATCCTCTTGCAACATTTGAGGTTGGAATTCTATTCTATTGGTATTCCAGTACAACAAAAAATTGATCGATTTGGTTATTATTGATTCTCAAAATCGTATCGTTGTGGATGCCTCATTCATTGACTGGCTTTTTTTTCAGGTATCCTCGGATGAGGAGGGTGCGCGTATGAACAAATTGATCGCAGAGATCAAGGAAATGTTTGAATCCATGAAAGATGGGGAGATAAGCCCCTCTGCATATGATACCGCATGGGTGGCAAGAATTCCCGCTATCGATGGCTCTGGTCAACCACTATATCCCCAAACACTTGAGTGGATTCTTCACAATCAGTTACCTGATGGTTCCTGGGGAGAACCCCGTCGCTTCTTTCTTTCTGATAGAATCCTCAATACTCTCTCCTGCCTAACTGCACTCACTCGATGGAACACTGGCCATATTCAAGTGCAAAGAGGTAATGTGATTATCACTAAAGCCTACTCTTAATACTTGGATATCCTCATCCTCCATCTTCGCTGGTTGGTTTTAACTTTTACGTTCGTCTTGTTCCAGGTCTCGAATTTATAAGAAGCCATGCAGAATCAATGGGAAGCGAAGCATTAGGCAATCACGGCTTTCTGAAAGGATTTCAGATGGTCTTTCCTGCAATGTTGAATGAAGCCAAACTGCTGAGCTTGGACCTTCCTGATTTCAACTCATCTATTATGAAGCAAATAAACCAAATGCGGGACTTCAACCTTAAAAAGTGAAGTTCCACCTACTCTGCGATTCTATTGTTATTATGAATTATGATTTTCTTAATTCTAATCAAATTTCAAAATTAATGGATCTATCTAATTGAAGAAGTTCGTTGTGATTCAGGATTTCTGTTGAACATTTGCAAACAGTTCCTACGGCTATATTGTACTACCTGGAGGGCATTCAAGAGGTAGTCACTGATTGGCAAAAGATCCTTAAAATGCAATCCAAAGATGGTTCGTTCCTGGGCTCGCCAGCATCTACCGCTTGTGTATACATACACACTGGGGACAACAAGTGTCTGAAATTCTTGACTTGCCTTCTTGCAAAGTTTGAAGATCATGGTAATTTTTCTCATCTCCTACCATTATTAAAGCATTAGATATTCACTTTACTATACAATGTTTAAAATTAAAACGTCCACCTTGTCAGTGCCATGCATGTATCCATTGGATATCTGCGAACGTTTGAGGGCCGTGGATACGGTTGAGCGACTGGGGCTTGAACGACATTTTCAAACGGAAATCAAGCGAGCCCTGGACTATGTGTACAGGTGAGTCTCTCTCGAGTCCTGAGTCGTGAGTGTTTTAACAGGGGAATGAAATTTTATCATAGGAATATGCCACTGTAAACAATATTTCTCTTATAAATGATTTTTTCAGCCACTGGGACGAAAAGGGCATTGGATTTGGAAGGGATAGTCTTTTTCCCGATATTGATATGACTGCTACTGGGTTTAGACTCCTGAGGATGAACGGGTACGATGTATCTGCAGGTATACTTTTATTTAGATTTCATATTTAAACTGGTATACAAACCAAAATTTGAGGTTTTCAATTTTTAGAATCAAGTTGATCTTAATCTTTACTTTTTAATTGTGGCAGACGCCCTGGAAAATATCAAAGCAGAGGCCAACCTCTCTGGTGATCAACACATAGGAGGATTATTCGATATACTAAATTTGTATAGATGTTCACAGATCAACTTTCCAGGTGAAAAGGTCATGGAAGAGATAAATGCTCTATCCAAGGTTCATTTGGCGAAATCTCTAGAATACAAAAACTTGTCTCAGGCGCAGGCTATCAGAGAAAAGCTGCGAGGAGAGGTGCAGACCTTGATGTCTCTAGTAATTTGTTATTAAGCTAAATCGCATAGTGTATAACGTGTAAGTTTTTTCATCTTCGTCTTCATCCAGATTGAATACGCCCTGGATCATCCCTGGGATAAAACTCTTCCCAGATTGACGACGAGAAATAACGTGGAGCTGTTTAGATCCGACGATATGTGGCTGGGGAAGACACTATACCAGTATGATAAAAAAATTTGAATATGCTGTTTTATATAAATAAAATCAGATCACACTCAATTTCAAGGACTATTATTTGTAGAGTAGTCGTAGCGCTAATCCAAATAAATTCAATATATTTCCCTCAGTATGCCATATGCGGGCAACGACAAGTATTTAGAGTTGGCCAAACTCGATTTCAACAATCTGCAGGCTTTATATAGATCAGAAATGACAGAAATTACAAGGTAACTTAGTTACGAGTGAGCCTTGTGAGTCTTTTGATGTAAAATTTTATGTGTACGAATATGTTAATGTGACGTCGTAACTTTTTATTGCGTGTCTTGAAGATGGTACGAGGACTCCGGCCTATTGCAGGTCGCGTTTGCTAGGCATCGAGAAGTGGCCATATATTTTACGTCTGCAGTTGTGATATTCGAACCAGAATACACTGCACGGAGAATCGCGTATACAAAGGCCGCCATCCTTATAGCTATACTGGACGACCTCTATGACTCCTATGCATCTCTTCACCAGACACAACTTTTCAATGAAGCTGTGAAAAGGTGCATGCCTTTTCGCCAAATTTTCAACTTAATTCGATCGCAAGTTATATTAGGTTAATCCTCCATATTAACATTCATTATTTTGTTAGATTAGCTGTGCCCACCATATTATTAAATTCCATTTTTCTTTTATGCTGTTGCAGATGGGATCCATCGATTGTAGAATGTTTACCAGATGAAATAAAAATATGTTTTTTGGGCCTTTATAACACTTTAAAAGATATAGGGGAAGAAGGACAGAAAGCTCAAGGGCGTGACGTGCTTCCTTATCTTCGTTCAGTAGTACGTAATTGCCTCTACATCTCCTCAATTGATTTTGCCGCTTATAAAATATTTAATTAAAATAAATTGTGGATATTTTGTCCAATAATCGAAGATTGATTACTTGTTTGCTCTGCTCTGCTGTGGGATTCAGTTTTCGGACTTGCTCGCTGCTTACATCAAAGAAAAGGAATGGTCGGAAGAGAAGTATGTTCCATCGTTAAAAGAATATCTGAATAATGGTACAGTCTCCATTAGCCTTGGAGGAACCACCCTCAGTTCAGCGTTTTGCGGGGGAGATCTCCTTCCTGAAGAGATGGTAGAGCAGCTTGACTTCCGATCCGATTTCCAATGTCTTGTAGGTCTGACAGGGCGTTTACTAAACGATCTCAGGTCTTACAAGGTCAGTATTAATTACTTTCTATGGTTTTTACCTTGCAGTAGCTGCACACTTGGCCTCTCATAAATCTCCCTAATATGCTGTTGTTTCCACTTTTGAATTATGAAGATTGAGAGAGATCGAGGTGAATTGGCTTCGTGCATTCAATGCTACATGAATGATCATCCTGGATGAACAGAAGAAGAAGCTCTGGATTATATGTGCCGTCTAAATGAAGAAGCCCTCGCTAAATTACATTACGAGTTCCTAAAGCGTAGGCCTATACCAAAGTGTTACAGAACACTTCTTTTCAACACTGCAAGGGTTATGCAATTGTTTTACAGGAATACAGATGGCTTTCGGAATTCCGCTGAGGAGATGAAAGAACACGTGAGAAAGATTCTCTTCGAACCCGTGCTATAACTCTTGGGAATTTTAAACAAAATTCGCCTCTTATGTAACATATTATGTTCCTTGTTTCTTTTATTTGTTTTATTTTGCAATATTCCCTTCCTTGTATTTCCTTATATGTTAGGAAAACCCTTAAATGTAACTCGTATTATGTTCTGTACCTCTTAAATGTAAGTTGATATATGATATTGCAATACATATTAAATGTAACTCGTATTATGTTCTGGACGTCTTAAATGTAATTCGTGTTGATGTATGATATTGTAATACATATGGACTAAGTGTTAAGTTAGTAATAGGTAGAAGGTTTATTATTAAAGCATATATAATTGCTGTGAAATTATGCATAGAATATGTAGTCAAGAATATTGTTATGGAATGTTAATTGAATATGTTTGTAAATATTATAAAAAATGAAGGATGTAATTTTTTAGGAGTGGATATTTAGAATATTTTGTAAGGAGGTTATCTTTTCCAAGAAGCTAACAATAATAATATTATTTGTCTTGAATTTTTACATTTGTTGTTATTCTAAATTTCTATTTTTTATTTAAATGCTTTTGTTATTGGATATGTAATATTAGTGTTGCTTTTGACAATAATATTACATAATAGCTAGCATATGTCACTAATATGTAATATTAGTGTTGCTTTTGACAATAATATTACATAATAGCTAGCATATGTCACTAAACATTCTTTATAGGATCCAATAAAAGGATTCACACATAATTTATTTCATATCCTTGGGTGTCCAATTCAAAAACCAATGGTTCCTACCTTTATTTCCTTAACCAGGAGTTCATATACTAATTATAAGCATTATTGGTGTATAATTACACTATCCCAAATCCAAACTAGGTTTTACACCACTACCAAGTCCTTACTTGTAAGGATTTCTTCTATCCTTAACTTGATTCTCAAGTTACATATTCCCATATTTATGAGCTCAAGGTCTTATGATCATTTTATTCTTGTAAAGCTAAAGGATAGCTATTCTTCAATTGCTTCTATCCAATATTTTGGAACTTTCCATAAAATATCTATCCAACTTTACTTGATAAATCTATTCACATTAACCAAATAAAAGACGTGACACATTTAAAATGTTCTCCTTAAATTTTAAGGAGTTCCAACTCTTAAAACTTAATATAGACATCATATGGTCTATTGCAGGTCTAACCATACTACCTTATGGTTTAGACATCACTCCTTTTCACTTGGGTATAAGTAGTTTTGGAAATAACTACCCACTAATACTCCGTACTATTCAACATAATAATAAATTGTAGATTATTTCCTCAAATTAAATAAGGTAATCCTCTTAAGGTTGTTGGTTGATACACTTTCAACTTCCAAAATTGACACGTCTGTTTGATAAATCCAACAGATGAACAAAGAATATTATTTGACGTTTTCAACTATTTTATCCCACTTGTCCACCATGCCAAAACTTTAATTAGCTTGCCTACTAATTACATTCAAATTTTCATAATTATCCAATTCCAAGCTATAGATCAATAATTCCTTATTCATGAGTGTGTATCATAGGTAAATACCAAAAACATTTACCTCTCTTTTCCATAATCACATGCCCAAAACCAAACATGTTTTATGCATAGTAGTCAATACATTATATTGAAAATAAGAATTAAATCCATTCCTTTTTCTTAAAAGATTTCTCATAATTACTAAAATCTCATAGACACTATATTAGTATGCTAATTTTTTTTTTTTAATATGTTGTTTTATATAAATACAATCAGATCACACTCAATTTCAAAGACTATTATTTGTAGAGTAGTTGTAGCGCTAATCCAAATAAATTCAATATATTTCCCTCAGTATGCCATATGTGGGTAACGACAAGTATTTAGAGTTGACCAAGCTCGATTTCAACAATCTGCAGGCATTATATAGATAAATTTTTTTAGAAATTACAAGGTAACTTCGTTACGAGTGAGCCTTTTGAGTCTTTTGATGTATTGTTTTATGTGTACAAATATGTTAATGGGACGTTGCAACCTGTAGACACCAAAACAACACCAATTCTATTATGTGACAACAAGCGCTGATCGTATTGACACACACATCCCCTAGGGCAGCCCCTAGTTAAACAATGGTCCTAACCACTCCCAAAAGTAGTTTGGAAGGTCAAAGTTCAATTTGGCACATTTTTGGCACCTTGGTCCCTACTCATCCCACCCTGGGACGAATAGAAGGTTTGACTGGCAAAAAGTTAAACCTCGAGAGGTCCGCCAGTTAACTGCAACTTCAGGCCATGCAATTGTGAGGAGTGACTTCAAATCAAGGAGAAAGACTTAAGTCATGCATGTCTTGGATTTTTGGAGGCCTCATGCAAGGAGACTCTAAATCAAGGAATAATATTTTTCCCAAAATAGGATATGCAACTCCAGTGGCGCCCTTACATGCGCATTCAAACAGAGAGAGCCTAGGTCTATAAATTGGTGAGTCTTCTCACCCAAAATATGAAGAGAGAGGTAGCATTTTGAGCAACGAATTTTTGCTATTTTACATCCACACATACACACCTTTTGATTATGTTTTTACATCCTTGATCTCTCTTTTGGAGGGAGGTTATTGGGTGATTATTGGAAGCACAATCTAGACCCAAAATAGAAGAAGGATGTTTTTGCATGGTCCTACAAAGACATGTCGGGGCTAGATCCATAGCTAGTCACGCATAATCTAACGCTTGATCCGATAGTCAAGCCAATAAAGTAAAAACTACGTAAGATGCATCCAACAGTAGCCTTAATGGTCAAAGAAGAGCTACAAAAGTTGTTAGATGCATAGTTTGTCATCTGCATAGATTACCCACCATGGTTGTCTAACATGGTGCCTGTCAAAAATCCCAACGGGAGGATTCGCATATGCACCGATTTTTGAGATCTAAACAAAATGAGTCGTAAGGATTATTTCCTCTTGCCTAGCATCAACGCATTGGTAGATGCTACAATAGGCCATGAAATGCTTTCCCTCATAGATGGTTTCTCGGGATACAATCATATTCATATCAATCCCAAGGACCAACTAAAAACAGCATTCACAACACCTTGGGGGACATTTTGTTATAATGTCATGCCCTTTGGCCTTAAAAATGCTAGCGCAACCTACCAACGTGCCATGACATACATCTTCCATGATCACATGCATAAAACTTTGGAAGATTACAAGGATGATTTGTTGGCCAAATCTCTTTTATGCCCAGATCATCTCGATGACTTAAGCAAGATCCTCGATCGCCTCATTGAACATAAAGTCAGACTAAACCCCAAGAAGTGTGTATTTTGCATCACATATGGAAAGCTCTTGGGTTACATAGTCTCCAAATGAGGAATCAAGGTAGACCCACACAAAGTCAAGACAATCCTTGAAATGATTCCCCCAACTACCATCCAGTAGCTCAGACGCCTGCAGGGAAAGGTCACGTCGATCAAGCGCTTCATAGCGTAGCTATCTGACAAGTGCTAACCCGTGAATAAATTATTGCACAAGGGGGTATCATTTCACTGGTATGGTGAGTGCCAGTCAGCCTTTGACGACATTAAACAATACTTGGCTTTGCCGCTAGTATTTGCACCACCTAGACTAGGAGTGTCGTTCTACTTATACATCTCAGATACTGAGGTGGCATAGGGCACCATGCTATCCCAAAAAAATGAACTACACAAAGAAAAGGCTACTTACTATCTTAGCTGCACCCTAGTCAGTTATGATCTTAACTATGCATACGTTGAGAAGCTCTACTTGGCAGTGATGTTTGCTACCAAAAAGCTATGCCACTACATGCTCAAAAATATGACATATGTTGTATCTAAGGATAATCCATTGCGATACATGATGAGTCATACTTATCATAGTAGCCACACGGTGAAATAGATCATGTTGTTGACGAAGTTTGACATAGAATTCATTGGACAGAAATCCATAAAAGGTCAAGTCATTGTCGATCAACTAGCAGAGGCTCCTCTTGAAGACGATCAACCTCTGATCGTAGAACTACCCGATGATGGGGTATTCCATGTTTTAGAATTGCCAGATTCTAATGAGCCTGAATCACAGGCTGACATGACCCTATTCTTTGATGGTTCTAAATGTGAGCAAGGAGGTGGCATGGGAATTGTATTCTTCACACCGCAAGGGGCTCCAATACCTCTATCATTTATATTAGACTTGTTGTGCATCAACAATAATGTTGAATACGAAGTCTTGCTCATAGGTATTCAAACAGCAGTCACCATGAACATCAAACGTTTAAACATCTTTGGTGATTCACTGTTAATTGTCAATCAAGTCAAAGGGGTATTCCAATGTAAATGCCCAATTTTGCAGGCCTACAAAGCCCTTGTGGACAAATTCTTGGCACAAATTGAATGGTATGACATTGAGGCACTCTCTCGATCATCGAATCATTTTGTGGACACTATGGCCTCCTTCGGGTCACTAATCCCGCAAGACCCTTCCGGTGAGATGACAACCATTCAGGTCAAAACCTTATCGCAATCCATGATGGAGTGTGCACGCTCTGACCTAACACCAGGAATCCACCTGATCCAGATTGAACCATCTCAAGATAGGTTCTCTCGAATCCATGATTGTTTGACTCAAGCCAACTGGGGGTCCTTGTTCTCCCTGACCCCTCTTAATAGCAACACAACGCTATTTTTACAAGTTCTTTCCCACTCAGATTTTGCTAGGGATGAACTTCAAGAGGGATTGGTCGTTCATACCATCGAGGTTTCTGATCAGCAGGATTGGTACACACCCATCAGGGATTACCTTAGGATAGGTAATCTCCCACTTGGATTGACACAAGCCGTGAAAAGATCATTTAAAAAAAAAAGTGGCAAAACATGTCTTGCTAGGAGACATTTTGTATCATCGAAGCTATGAAGGAATTCTCCTCTGTTGCTTGGACCAGCAGGAGTCCGTTTGGGCGATCACCCAAGCCCACGATGGTACATGCGATGGCCACTTCAATGGTATGGCCATTGTAAAGTGCATTCTCTACATGGGCTATTATTGGCCATATTTAGAGTGAGATTGTTGCGCATATGTGAAGAAGTGCATGAAGTGTCAACAACATGCCAATTTGACACACGTACCTTCTCAGGCCTTGCAATCGATTCAATCGGCTTGGCAATTTTCACAATGGGGCTTCGATCTAATTGAAAAGATCTCCCCTACATCGTCGGGTCATCACACGTTCATCATAACGGCCATAGAGTACTTCACCAAGTGGGTGGAAGCAATTTCGCTAACCTCTACGATTGGAACCCGCATTGCAGAGTTTATTTTACATAACATCATATGTCATTTTGGTATTCCATCCAAGATCCTCTTAGATAATGGGATGTCATTCAAGAATAAATATGTGCATGCTTTGACAACAAAGTACAAGATTCAACATATTTTTTCAACACCTTGTTATCTACAGGCAAATGGGCAAGCAGAGGCGTCAAACAAAATGCTAGTCGCCATCCTCAAAAATACTATCACAAATATTCATAAAGATTGGCACATTCAAATCTCGCTTGCCCTATGGGCTTATCGTACTAGCATTTGGGTGCCCACTAGGGCAAATCCATTTTCACTGGTGTATGGCTCCGAGGCAGTCATGCCTCTCAAGTTGGAAATCCCTTCCCTATGCATTTCAATGAAAGATTTCATCGATGATGACACTGCGTGGTAGGTCCGGTTAGACCAACTTACGTTGCTTGACGAACGATGCGTCAATGCTCTCGAGCATTTACGTATCTATCAAGAGCGACTTAAGAAAGCATACAACATGAAGGTCCACTTGAGGAACTTTTAGGTTGGTGATTTGGTCTTAAAAGAGAACCAAAAAAATTCTAATTTGTTGTCCCATCTAAGGGACAAGTTCATGGCAAACTAGTTAGGTCCTTATGTGATTGACAGTAAAATCAGACCTGGAACATACCGGCTCACCTCTCTTGATGGAATCAAGGAACTAGAACCCTTGAACATCAGTCATTTGAGGCCATTCCACATTTAGAGAGCCATAGGCCACCCCAAAAGATCCAAGGATTCCCATAATCACTTGATTAAACCCAAAATGCCCCAAAGGTATCTACAAACCCTTTGGTCAAACCAAAAGCTCCAAGGATTCCCACAATCACTTAGTCAACCCAAAATGTCGCAAAGGTATTTAGAAACCCTTTGGTCAAACCAAAAGCTCCAAGGATTCCCACAATCACTTGGTCAACCTCAAAACTACCCCAAAGGTATCTATAAACCCTTTGGTCAAACCAAAATCTCCAAGGATTCCCATAATCGCTTGGTCAACCCCAAAAATTCCCCAAAGGTATCCATAAACCCTTTGGTCAAACCAAAAGCTCCAAGGGTTACCATAACCGCTTGGTCAAAATAAATATTCAAAAACAAATAAAAATAGTAAAATCATCAAAAATAACAAAAAAAATTGCATCTCAATTCTATGCATACTCGTAAAAATCAAAATACAAAAATATAAGTTGCATTAGGCATCGCATCCATACATTGCATATTTGTTGGTTATATGTTTCAAAAGCACCATAGACTGTAATTGCTCGACAATTCCATCATTTTCTACATTCAATCCATTTTATCAACACATACATCCAGAATAACACCATCCCTTTTTTTTAGCATAGTCAGTTGTCTCCTAATGTATAGAGGGTTTTCGTCATTCAGCTGTCTTTAAATTTCTAGCCAAAAACTGTACAAAGTTAAACTTATTTTACAAGGGAAAGCTATACTTGGGTCACGTCTCGTTATGTAACATCCCTACACAAGTTAAAACACATAAAATAATTCCTAAGTTGTGTGAACACAAGAGACACCTACAAAGAAGTCTAGGGTACCATAGGTGAAAGATTAGCCTGTTCACCCCCCTGTGCGAATGGTTCAAGAGTGCTGAGAATTGACAAAAGGACAAGCTCTACCCCATCAATTCCCCCTAATAAACAATGTTTTTCACCACTACCAAAAATCCCAATCATCGTTGGTCCCCAAAGTCGTAAGGATTCATACTACACATCCTTGAATAGGATGGGTAGTCATCCCCAAGGCCTAAAAGGATCAACAACCATTCAAAAACAAAATCCCAACATGCCATCATCATGACCATCTCCACTCACCTTTGGTCTCAAAGTTGTAAGGATTCATACTACACGTCCCTGAACGAGATGCGTAGTCATCCCCAAGGCCTAAAAGATCAATGCCCTTACTTCATAATATCCCTAATCCCCTTTTGTTCCTAAAGTCATAAGGATTCGTACTACACGTCCCTGAATAGGATGGGTAGTCATCCCCAAGGCCAAAAGGATCAAGGTCATTCACAAGCCACAAACCTACAAGATCAACCTTACGAAGCTCAAAATACAAAATCAAATAACAGTGGTTATCACCACTATTCAAAATCCTTGCTAAAAAAGAAAAAAAAAGAGAAAAATAAACAGTGATTTTCATCATTATGTATACGAGCAAGTATCCTAACACATTGAGTGAATAAAAAGCCTGAACTTGAATCCTTGGAATTCTCAGCATTCGAACAACCATCTAGGTGATCCTCATTACGGGTTTGGTGGATAGCCTACCTGGCAATGACGGTATCCTAATTGCATGACGATATGTCTGTCACATTAGCTTTGCGTGTGAGTAGACCAATGTTTGCATGTGGGTGAGCTAGCTTATGGTACCTTAGATTTTACCATGGATTAATCTTACTAAATACAACAACGAATTTAGTGGAGCTAATTAGGTGATCCTTAGTACAGGTTTGGTTGACAGCCTATCTGGCACTGGCGGTATCCTGACAAATACCACATAAATGAACTCAATTGCACACATAGGGATGTGAAATAACTTGGTTAAACTCAATTTGGATTTATACCTTGTTTCAAAGTCTTGCGAGATAAATGTATAGTCTTGTCTAGTTAGTTAAAATATCTAAATCTCAAAAAAGCTTAACTACATTTTAAAAACAACTAGAACATTTCATTACGTACATCACCATTAGAAAATATGCAAAATACAAAAACAAAGTTTTCACATGCAAAGTCATTCCACAAAGTCATCCCATAAGTACAACCAGCCAGTCAATCTTGTACAGTCTATGGTGCCATCGACAAGTTATCAACAACTCATTTCATTCATTACATATGCATCCATCATATAATTAGAAACATCGCATTCATAATACCACATGCATACATCATCATAAATAACTGTGCATAAACAGAAAAACAAACCAACACGTGTATAAACAAAATAAAGTCATTTGTATATATATATCATCAACAATGCTTGCAGGCTACAATAAAATGGTCCTCTGACCTCACAAACAAAAATAAAAAAAATAGCAAGAAAACTGCACAAAATGCACAAAAACAAGCAATAACATTACCGAACGAAGGCGCCTTTGCACCTGACATTTCGAGCATGCAAAATAGACGTCGGTGTTAGAAATCCTCACTATCCTATTCCCTAAGAAGGCTACCATAGCTGGACCGCTCCACGGGAGGACGAATTTTTGAGAATTTCATCCCCAAACGGCGTCACAAAAAGGGTCCCAACCCAACCAAAAATAGCAATAACATTTCCGAACGAAGGCGCCTTTGCGCCTGAAATTCTTGGCATCCAAAACAGATGGAGTCACAAATTGTCACTATCCTACTCCCTAAGAAGGTTATCATAGCTGGACCGCTCCACAGGAAGATGAATTCTTGACAATTTTAGCTCCAAACTACGTCACAAAATGGGTTAAAACCCACCAAAAATAGGTCAGAATGTTCGAAAACTGCTTAAGCATTCAAAGATAAACAACTGAAGGCACCCTTACATAAGTCATCTTGGGTCAAGCGACTCGTCGCTTTTCTCAGTCGGTCATTCCTTCATCGATTTGTCGCTTGAGGGGGTAGTCACACTTAGTCACCAATCAACAACAACACACCCAATCAAGGAAATGGCATGCATTCAAAGGATCATTGACAAAGACAATCACGCTCCTGCTTGGGGTAGAAAACAAGCAATAATCACAAGCTGATCAAACACTTGGCATTCGTGAATCATGAACTCAAGGTTCCCATAGAAAAAAGGTTGCGCCCTTTGCCTATTCATGACTGATCAATGTCCAAGCTCAAGTAACACCTCACAAAAAATGTTAACACTTGAATTAAGTTCCTTAGCTCGTCAGAAGCAAGGATTCAAGAATGCATGCCCTTTCCATACTTGGGGCATCAAGAGTTGGTTAGGTTATTGAGAAACCCTAATCATTAGTGCTTTGGTTATCTATTTTTGCTCGATGCTGCACCTTGCATAGCACATCCCAAAAAGGGGCATCTGTAGACACCAAAACAACACCAATCCGATTATGTGACAACAACCGCTGATCGCATTAACACACATAGCCCCTAGGGAAGTCCCTAGAGGTTAAACAGTGGTCCTAACCACTCCCAAAAGTAGTTTGGAAGGTCAAAGGTCAATTTGGCCCCTTTTTAGCACCTTGCTCCCTACTCGTCACACCTTGGGATGATTACAAACTAGTATTCATTCCACCCAGGGACGATTATTAGCATTCGCCCCTAGGTGAGGCGAATAGAAGGTTTGACTGGAAAAAATTCAAACCTCAAGAGGTCCACCAGTTAACTGTAGCTTCAGGCCATGCAATTGCGAGGAACGACTTGAAATCAAGGAGAAAGACTTCAGTCATGCATGTCTTGGATTTTTGGAGGCCTCATGCAAGGAGACTCTAAATCAAGGAATAATTTTTTTCCCAAAATAGGACATGCAACTCCAGTGGCGCCCTCGCATGCGCATTCAAACAAAGAGACCCTAGGTCTATAAATTGGTGAGTCTTCTCACCCAAAATATGGAGAGAGAGGTAGCATTTTGAGCAATGAAGTGCTTCCATTTTACATCTACACATACACCCATTTTGATTGTGCTTTTACGCCCTTGATCTCTCTTTTGGAGGGAATTTATTGGGTGATTATTGGAAGCACAATATAGACCCCAAACTCAAACATTTGGCCACAATATCCTACAAAATTTACCAAAAACACCCCATAAGAGGTTTTGGACCCATCCCAAGTGGATTGGTGCCAAAACAAAGTCCCAAACGGTGGGCATCCTGCCCCCGGGCGCCCCCCAAGCTGTCATAGTTCTAAATGCCTCACCCCAGAGTGATTAGAAATCTGTGGAATATTTCCTTTATTTTATTTTTTGCATCTTATTCTAGGTTATTTAAATATGCTATAGTTTAAATTTCACTTCATTCTGAGCATTTTTTACCATGTTTTTATCATTTCCCGCCTTTACTAACCTGCAGATGCCATCATCAAAATCCAGGTGATATAGGAAAAATTGGAGAAATTTGACCATCTGGGTCATCCCAAAATACCCCCAATTAGCTAACCCCAACTTTGCAGGTCATTTGGAGCTTCCTGGATAGGACATTGAAGAGGGTGCTTTCTAACAATTTATTGTAGGTTTATTCGTCCCGCCCCGAAGCGAATACAAATCTGTGAGGAATTTCCTAGATGTTCCTTTTGTAGTGGTTTCCTGGTAAGGTTTTATTTCTTTTGTCAAATTTTTAGGTCGTTCTTATGTTATTTGGTTATCGTTTTAATATTTTCATGCATACACTAACAATAGGCCTTGGGAAACACATGTTCTATTTTATCTGCAGGTGCTACTAATCTTTTTTAATTTCCTTGAATGCAGGTATTCAACATCAGAGGAGTAGGAAGGAGTCAAAAATCATATACACAAGTGGCGGCGATGTTTTGGTCCGCCCATCTTACATGTGGGCACGCGGAAGAAGGATTGCTATCCATGGATGTGACAAGAAACATATTTGACGCTCCTATCCCCTAAAATGGAAGGAGACGTATTGTAACACAAATTTAAAAGCATATCAATAAATAGGGTCGTATTCCATATTGCTTTTATCTTGTGTTGATTCGTTTATGTCATTTCCTTTCATGCATTTTCAATATATAGGCTTTTAGCGTTAAGTTTGGTTTTACACGCATCGTACTTGGCATTTTTCTTTTTGTTTTCGTATCCTCGTGCTTTCACAACCTATTATTGCATGTCTCGAAGATGGTAGGAGAATTATGGCCTATTGCAGGTTGCGTTTACTAGGCATCGAGAAGCGGCCATATATTTTAGCGCTGCAGTTGTGATATTCGAACCAGAATAAACTGCACGGAGAATGGCCTATGCAAAGGCCGCCATTCTTACTATTATCTTGGATGACCTCTATGACTTCTATGCATCTCTTGACTAGATAAATATTTTCAATGAAGCTATGAAAGGTTGCATGCCTTGTCGCAAAATTTCCAACTTAATTCGATCGCAAGTTATATTAGGTTAATCCTCCATATTAACATTCATTATTTTGTTAGAATAGCTATGCCCACCATATTAAATTCCATTTTTCTTTTATGCTGGTGCAGATGGGATCCATCGATTGTAGAATGTTTACCAGATGAAATAAAATTATGTTTTTTGGGCCCTTATAAAACTTTAAACGATTTAGGGGAAGAAGGACAGAAAGCTCAAGGGCGTGACGTGCTTCCTTATCTTCGTTCAGTAGTACGTAATTTCCTGTACATCTCCTCAATTGATTTTGACGCTTATAAATAATTTAATCAAAGAAAGTGTTGTTTTTTTGTCCAATAATCGAAGATTTGATTACTTGTTTGCTCTGCTGTGGGATTCAGTATTCGTACTTGCTCGCTGCTCACACCAAAGAAAAGGAATGGTCGGAAGAGAAGTATGTTCCATGGTTAAAATAATATATGAATAATGGTAGAGTCTCCATTAGCCTTGCAGCAATGACCCTCAATACAGTTTTTTGCAGGGGAGATCTCCTTCCTGAAGAGATGCTGGAGCAGCTTGACTTTCGATCTGATTTCCAATGTCTTGTAGGTTTGACAGGGCGTTTAATAAATGATTTCAGATCTTACAATGTCAATATTAAGTACTTTCTATGGTTTTTACCTTGCAGTAGCTGCACACTTGGCCTCTCATAAGTCTCTCTAATATGTTGTTGTTTCCACTTTTCAATTATGAATATTGAGAGAGATTGAGGTGAATTGGCTTCGTGCATTCAATGCTACATGAATGATCATCCTGGATGCACAGAATAAGAAGCTCTGGATTATATGTACCGTCTAAATGAAGAAGCCCTCGCTAAATTACATTACGAGTTCCTAAAGCGTGGGCCTATACAAAGTGTTACAGAGCACTTATTTTCAACACTACAAGGATTATGCAATTATTTTACATGAATTCAGATGGCTTTCGGAATTCCGCTGAGGTGATGAAAGAACACGTGAGAAAGATTCTCTTCGAACCCGTGCAATAACTGTTGCAATATTCCCTTCTTTTGTCTTTCGTTATTTATTTCCTTATATGTTAGAAAACCCCTTAAATGTAACTCGTATTATGTCCTGGACCATGTTGATGTATGATATTGGGATACATATGGACTAAGTGTTAAGAAAGGTGTATCATTAAATCATATGTAATTGCTTTGAAATTATGAATATAATTATTATAGAATATGTAATCAAGAATATTGTTAGGGATGGTTAATAAATATATTTATAAATATTATAATAAAAATAAGGATGTAATTTTATTGGGAGAAGTAAAGATTTGGAATATTTTGTAAGGAGGTTGTTTTTTCGAAAAGGTTAACAATAGTAATATTACTTCTTTTGAATTTTTACATTTGTTGTTATTTTAATTTTAATTTTTTTATTTAAATGTTTTTGCTATTGGACTTGCAATATTAGTAATGGTTTTTTTTTGTTAATAATCCTTGTAATTGTAGTTAGAATTATTTTGGGAACTCAAATTCTTATCTTAGTACAACTTAAAATTAAGAATTTTGGGGTGAAATATTCACATGAGAAGAGGTTCATTGCAAGTGGTATCAAAGTGCTTTCGAGGATGTGGTAAGTTTTTGTTGTGAGTATATTTTTTTTAATCTTAGGTCTATAGGTTAGAAACTATGTTTTGATAATTTTAAACTATCACGAAGGAGCTACCATTTTTTGCTAAGCTAGATTACCTATAAAATGTCTAATGAAGTGAGTAGTGATCATACTCTAATACCCAAGCCTTAGACAACACGGATATATAGATTTGAGCTTCCACTTACCTTGCATATATCAAGAGGCCCTTTTTAGGAATCTTGAGCTAAACCTTTAGATATAGTAAGGCATTCAGTCATGTATCTATCCTTATTGTACTGAACATAACACTCAAGAAGATTACCCTCAAATATTAATTAGAGAGGTAGATAGTGCACCTAAAAATATAGGTCATATTTTCCTTTACTAGTGGCCTAAAATATTGGTCTAAGCACTATCGATTGCTACTGTAGTATATTAGAGGACTATGGGAAGTACACATACCTCAGCCTAGACAACCTTCATTTCTTGATTTTTTTATGCTGACCCTATCACTAGCAAGATAGAAACATATAATATAAAGGACTACAAAGCTCAATTATAGAGTATAAAGAGCTTAAAAAGTATTTAGATTGGTAAAAATGTTAAATCCATTGTGATCGTCTCATCGAGCTGATCTTTTTTGTATATATCATCCTTTCATTTTTTTTGTGGATCCCAAAATCATCATTTTGTGGTATAAGCCCATTTCAAATATATTTTTAGGCTACTCATTTTGGTATATAGCATTCATACACTTTTTGGAACCCTTACTAAAAATAGTAATTATTATAACAACAATTATGTTTTTAGTAAATGTCACTAGAGACTCAAACTCAAGCAATGGAGGCCAAAGTGCATAAGATTGAGTAACAAATTGCTAAATTGGATACTATAACTGATCTCAAGGAGAAAATATCTAGGATATGCAAGACATTGAGTTAGGACATTGAAATGCTATAGCTTAAAAATCCAAATTTTGATGGGTATGCTAAAAATAGCCAAAAAACTTAGAGAGGGAAAGCTATTGACAAGATAACTTTTTCTAGGGCCTTTACTAAGAAAAACTATCAATAGGTAGGTAACAACAGATGCATGATTCTTAGACTTTCTAAAATTAATTTTCTAAGGTTTGATGAGACCAATCCACAAAGTTGGTTCATTAAAATTGAGCAGTGGTATGAATTGCATGAAACACCTTTAATTAATAGAATTTTTTAGCTATTTTTATTTTAACCTTGAAGTACTCTATTTGTATCAATGATTGGAGAAACAAGTCCTAAATATTAGGTGGACACAATTCAAGAGCAAACTCCTTGGTCTATTCATCCCATCAAAATTTGAAGATCTTACTGGAGCCATCACCAAGCTCTAACAAACAAGTACTATACTTGAATATATCATGAATTTTGAGAAGCTAGCCAATAGAACTGAAGGCCTAACAAATATCTTCAAGATTTGTTTCATCAATGGCCTTAGATATGAAATCAGAACTAAGGTCCAAATGCTCAAGTTGACCATATATATGACTAGCACGAGGTTAGCTAAACTTGTAAAAGAAAATGAAATACCCAATAGAGAGCCTCCAAATCCCTAATATTCTAGAATAAAATTTCTACACCCATGCATAATAATGCTCCAAAGGCTCCATGGTTAAAAGGATAATACTAATGGAGATGGTCAACCATTGAGCTAAGGGACACTATAATAATTATGATGAGAAATAGACTATAGGACACAAATGCAAAACACAAAGTATTTTCTTATTGGATATGATAAATATTGTGTCTTATCCTACAAACATAGGGGATGAAGTTTTAGACTTAGTAGAAGAGTAATAAGAATTAGTGGAAGAAGAAATTCCACATGTCACAATATAACACAAGGAATGAGGATCATATTCTCTTGTAAGTATTTTATTTCTTTTCATTTTTAATTCAAAATTCATATGTAATAATTGGTTATTAATATTTTAGTTTTGAGCATCGATCCTATTGATTGATTTTTATATGTTAAAATTTAGAATAATAATCATATGTAGATGTGTCTCACCTACTATTATGGTATGGTATAGTAATATATTTGATTTTACTTTTAATATGTATTTTTTCAAATAAAAAAAGCAGTTTTATTTTCATTTTAGATATCTACCTTGAATGTAAGGCATAAAGCTTTTTTAAATTTGCTTATGTTTCAATTAATTTTTCTTCTCATTTGTTATATTTTGAGCATGTTTTTGTTGTTCATAATGCTTGTTGCTACAATATTATCCCTACCTCATTTTCTATTTATTTCTCTAATTTTTTGGGTGCTTCTACACTTATAGTATGTTACATACAAAATCTTATCAAATACTTTAAATAAAAATAAAAATCTTATGAAATATAGGAAAAATGACCCCACCATATCATAGTATTAGATGTTAAAATGGAGATAAAGTGGCCAATATTTATATTGTCACTTGTAATAATGTTTTTAAAATATGTAAAGTGACCTCTTTATTAAGTTACATTGAAATAGAGATGGACCCTTGAATGCAATTTAGTTATTTATTATATTTATTTGGGTTAAGTAAATTCAATATTTTATCTCTATATGTTTAGTCAGATATTCATTGTCTTTGAATATGAAAAACATTTAAGGAATAATTTTAACAAGTTAGCAATCTTATGGAAATCAATGAAGATGGTTATGGAATAGAATATTTGTCATTGGATGTATCAATTTTTTTTTTAATAAAAAATGTAAAAAAAAAAATTATCTTGAAGTTTCAAGGGTAAACTATAAGATAAAATATCATTTTTCAATCTATAGGAGGAATCAAAACTTTAATGTATAGTATCTATTTTAAACAAAAGAGAAATTCAAAAATATAGGAATTATAAATTTGAAAAAAAACATGATGTGGATATAATGATTCTGAAATAATTAATAGTCTATATATATATTTTTAACATATTATGTAAGCTTCAATGTCCTCACATGTATAAATTTCACCTCTTCTATTATGTCTTTGTACCATTTTTTAATTGTCTCTTATAAAATAATTTTAATATTATTTTTTTGTTAATACACATCAAAAAAATGTAGAAAAATGTATAGGGTTTAGGAGTGAACTACTACAAAGACTCTTATCATCCTTATTCATATATTGTAATAACCACAACCAACTTGTAGTTTCTTTATCTATGAGTTGATTTTCATCCAAATATAGGATCTTATTAGCATTCCGATGTTGATTGTTGAGACAACCTTCAAGATAAATGAGTGGTGATAAAATGGTCATTATTCATTGTGTTGCTTCAATATAAATGTGGTGATAAAATAATTATTAAGTATATTATAAATATCATATCTCACTTCGATTGTGATAATATTTATTACGACATTTGATATATAAGGACTATGTAAAATCTACTTCATTGGTTTTATTTACAGATATTTGTAGACACCAAAACAGCACCAATCCGATTATGTGACTGCAAACACTGATCACTTTGACACACACAGCCCCCAAGGCAGCCCTCAGAGGTTAAACAGTGGTCCTAACCACTTTCACAGCAATTTTGTAAGGTCAAGAAGCAATTTGGCACATTTAGGCACTTTGTCCAGTATTCGTCTCACCCAGGGACGAATACTAACTGGGATTTGTCTCACCTAGGGATGAATTCTGAAATCGTCTCTGGTCAGGATGAATTCTAGGTTTAACGGGAAAAAAGAAAAATGCTGCCAAGTGGCAGCCGAAGATAGTCAATTATTGCCTCCTGTCGTGCATGCGCGTGTAGGTGGGCAGGTTGGCAATTAGTGGACTGTCACAAGGGCAGTCATGGAAGCCCAAGTCAGGGAGGAGTCTCCTACCTCTTGGGAAGGCATGGCTGCCACATGGCATCCCTGCATGCCCCTCTAAAGAGACCCCATGGGTCTATAAAATGGTGGACTTTCCTACCCAAAGAAGGACAGATTGGGGGCATTTTTAAGCAATGAAGTGCTGCCCAATTGAACACCCATTTTGCATCCTTTTTTATTCACCTTCTCACATCCATTAATCTCTTTCACAAGGGAGGTTATTGGGTGGCTTTTGGAAGCATGGATCCGAACCCAAACCCAAAATTTGACCACCTTAAACCACCAATTTTCCGACAACACACTTCCAAGATATTTTGAGCCCATCCCTAGTGGATTGGCATCGAAATCAAGTTCTAACGGTGGGCAGCCCATTTGGGCACCCCACACTTTTATTTTAAGTTTCATTTTAGTTATCATTTGTTTATCTCTATTCTATGTTATGCTGTTTAAGTAGTCTCTAATTTTGATTTCATAAGATTTTGATCAAACATTATCATGCTTTGTTGATTGTGTAGCTCTCACTAACTTGCAGGTAGCAACATCGAATTCTCGAGGATAGAGGCCAAATTGGGAGAATCCGACCATCTGGGTTGTCCCAAAATGGCCCCAATTACTTAACCCCTTTGTCTGTAGGTGTTTTGGAGACCCCGAGGTTCGACATTTGGACAGATCATTTTGGATTTCCTAACACAGTAGAATTCGTCCCACTCGGGGACGAATAACAGTAGAATTCGTCCCACCCAGGGATGAATTACAGTCGAAAGCAGATTGACCGACTGTTTCAATGGCAGTGGCCATCTGGTAAGGTCTTTTGGTTTCTGTTAAATTTGTAGGTGACTTAGATTCATGTTATTCACTGTATTTGACAATCTTTTGCATGCATCTATTGTTAATTTCAAAGAACAAACTTTCCCTATTCATAGCAGGTGCTACTAACACCTTGGTTGTTTCTTTGCATGCATGAGGAGCAGCAAGAAGTGAGGATTCATCAACACCAACGGCAGCAACGCTTTGGCCCGCCCATTTTGCATTTGGGCACGCGAAAAGGAGATCACTATTCGCTTTTGTAATGGAAACATGCTAACTCTCCTCGCCCCTAAAAAGGGAGGAGATGTATTGTAACCGAGTTGGAATCACATTAATAAAAAGGGTTGTGCTCCTGCTTTCTCCTTTTATGTTTGTTTTTTATTCGATTACATCCGCTTTACTTCATGCATCAAGCTAGTTAGTTTACATTGTAGCAATTAGTGTTTCTTTTTATTTTTGGAATCTCGTGCTTTCAGTGGTGATCACGGTGGGACCTTGTCCCCTGATAGTTTGATCAAGTAACTAATCCATTTCTATGTTTTGTGCTTGACAGGTACAATTTTTTTTTTAAAGTAGACTATTATTCATCTCTGACTGTGACGAATACTTTACTGTAATTCGTCTGACCCTGAGATGAATAAAAATTCATCTCTGGCAGGGACAAATTCTATTCTGTAATTCATCTCACAGAGGGACGAATTTCTGTCTGTAAATTTTTAGAGCCGAGGATCAGAAACAACAAGTCCAGGCAGAAAAGAGATAAGGTTCCAAAACTGTCTTTGTCCTTTTTAGATTTTTTGCTTTCATTTTTTGTCAATTCTTGCGTGCTTAGGGAAAGTAGTGGTTTCTTGCATGTTTCAATTTTAAGTAAAATAAACCACACACACATCATGTGGCACGTTTTTAACCAAGGAGCTGGTCGTAAGACCCTAGCCCTTGAGCAAGACCAACGGTGGGTTCATCACCACCTTGGCTTAGCTTTGCATCCATTTCCCCGATTGTCACTATTGTTAGGCGTAAATCCTGACTAAAGCTGACCGAGTGTCATTGGGGTGATTCCCATGTGCACGAGGATAAGTCTTCTATGGTAGGTGTCATTATTAGGACAATCCCCCTTCTGTACCACCCATGTTCCATGTACCATCTGCTCTCACATACATATAGTTTCCCTCTCGTAAGGGCGGGTATATAGAGAGGTTGGTATATCGGTCCGAAAATGGTATATTGAAGGGGCGACCATTTATGGGAGTCATATGAGCCTTCATTACGCATTTAAACGTTCTTCAAAACTTTCAAAAACAAAACAAAATCATCAAAAACACACTAAACCAGTCTAGGACACACCATTAATCTTTAAAAGATATAATCATCGTTTGTGTATGTGTGTGTTCATTTTTTCTTAGTGTAACAAAAAAAAAATCAAAAAAATCATAAACAAAAGATAAAAATCTATGCATTTTGTCACTCGCTCCAAAAAGCTCCAAGGATTCTCGCAATCGCTTGGTCATCCCCAAAAGGCCCCAAAGGTGTCCATGAACCCTTTGGTCAACCCAATAGCACCCCAAAGGTGCCCATAAGTGATGCAGGAGCATCCAAAAAAAATTGGGAAATCTTATATTTTTCCCTAAATTTTAGTGCATCTTGTCGGGGCCATAACTTCTCAACCGTAGCTCCGATTGACACGAAATTTTACAGGGAGTTAGTTGGGAGAAAGCTTCACCCACGATGTTCAAGGATTGATATCACCTCACTTAATTTAATAAAAAATTTCTAATGATTCATAGGTAGAAGAAAGACCAAAGTTGCATAGTTTTAGTTTTTAATTGACATTTGCTAGAATATTTGGGTGCTTTAGAAATAAATTTATTTTGTGCAAAAGTTGAGAAATCCAAGATGTTGGTATAGGGAAACTTCACATAGTGGTGAATCAAATTTATTGTGTGTATAATACTATAAAAAAAAAACTAGATGTTCAAATCCGTTTTTGATAGCCTCATAGAGGTAAAATCTGTTGATAATTTTCTTAATTATCACATTCAAGGTTGTATCTTCTCTTTCCATCAAGTTTTGCATACAATATAGATTGCAACACCATACTTGGTGGAAAATAATATCACATCCACCTATTCTTTTCAGATATGAACACAAAAAATTTCAACACTATGCTCAAATTTATTCTTATATAGTTAAATTCCAGCATACAAAATCATAATAAATTCTCTAACTTTGTTTCATTCTATTATTTTATGAAGTTGGTATATAATTGAAAACAAATGCTTTTTATCTATCTGAGTGAACCACAATTGTTGCTATATGAGTTGATATATTTTGTCGATAGCAATTTGCTAAAGAACCATGCATTCCCAAAGCCACATTTAACTTTTGGAAAAAAAAAAATTTAATTGTTTTTGAAAGTGACTTAATATTATTAAAAAAGTAATAAGAGTACAAATTACAAAAAAATGTGGACGGCATGAAAGCACACCCCAAAGCCTATGCAAGAAACTAAACCAGGGTCAAAAGAGCCTAAGAAAAAAAGATAAACAAATCATCAAGAGATTTATCGGTTACATTGCAAAACTAAAAATAACTAAAAATAAACTAGAGCAAAAAAGCCTTAAACTATAAAATTGTAACTTTGGAGATAATATTGGTTGCTTTGCTGAGACTCCATCATCCTGCTTCTGTTCAAGCAAATTCGATGCCCTACTGAGACATAAATTAAATCTTCCAAGTAGACTTAAAGATTAATTTCTTTGTTGAGACCATTATCCTACTTTTGTTCAAGCAATGCCTACACCCCAAAGCTATTCAAACTATTGGGTTTGGTACTCACCCACCAAGGTTTAGATGGGTGAAACAATTTTTTGAGTATACTATCCCCATATTATTTCTTCTGTTAAGAATTATGAGAATGTCGAAACCACATAGAAGTGGAGGGATATTTTTTATTTTAGTTCCTCTTTAGGAACCATCAATCCCATAAATGATGGCTTTGCATCTAATGACATATCCTTGTTGATACTTCAACATACTATA
The DNA here is from genome assembly GCA_028583015.1 of Wollemia nobilis. Lineage (NCBI taxonomy): Eukaryota > Viridiplantae > Streptophyta > Pinopsida > Araucariales > Araucariaceae > Wollemia > Wollemia nobilis. Next base: position 324,320 of record JAQPPZ010004118.1, read on the forward strand.
ATTTTTGGAGGAATCAGGAACATAACTAACCAATTTAAAACTAGTAATATGAATTCAATTCTCTATAGCATCATATTCTTCTGTAGATCCCCTTCTCGAGATATGAGAGCACCTTGCATTGGTTGGTAGAAATGTACTCAAGGACTGGTCGATTACATAGACTATGAAGCAACCACTATTGCAGCCCTTGGGGTATGGATCTATTGAGATTGAGGAGCCTCATTATTGGTAGTTTTAGCTAGGGGGTCAACGTTTTTATTTTCATACCCTTTTTCTACTAGATTTGAGACATGCACCTACTTGGACTTTATACCTTTAGAAGTAACCAAACAGATATTTTTATGCCCTCCCACATTCATCCAACCATCATCTTGAGGTTGACGAGTGGGTGCACTTAGTGTGGTGGGGATCTACTTGTCCCTATTATGCGACATCAAGGAATAATATTTTATCTTGTGTGTTGAGGACTGGCACAAAAAACACATATTGGGAAAATTAATGTAGAGGACCTACTAGGATAACACATTGTCACCAACTTATATGTCAATAGTCTCCTTGAGATCTCGAGAAATAGCAATCTCAACACAAACATGTTTTTAAGCATATCCTTGGAAACTTTTGTCCATCTCCACCAAAATGACACACCCTAAAGGGGTTGCTATGTGGCTAATAAAGGGCCATAGAGGTAGAGGTAATCCCGAGAATTACACCCACATAAGGACTTTGGTAGATATTTTATCAAAAATAAAAAAGTCATGGGTCCAAGGAGAAAAATAAGCAAAGAGCTTCTCATGTACTAGTGCCATGCTCGTAAATTACCTTAGCATGGGTGGTTTTCGCAAAGCAAAACAAAAATAGTCCCTTTGTAAGATTTTGAACCATCAACAACTTGACTCCATGAGGATTTCAAACTACATTAACCCAAGCCTTAAGGGAAGACTCATTAGGGATGCGTCTAAGAAAATACCCGACAAGGGTGAATGATTTTAACTAGTGACATGTAAAATCAAATTTAAGAAATAATAGAATTATATTAGGAGGGTTACCTTGTGGACCATTCTTAGCACACACTTGTATAATCATTTAAGAGGTGTCATTATCACATGCATTCCATTCTGTATTTCTAGTGTTATGCATTGATCCACCAAGGTTGGAGACCATATTGATACTCAAAAGCCTAGGTTTTTCTATGCCCATTCTCAAGAAAACAAGTTGAAGTGGATGCAAATACCAAAACTATGAATGCCATTAGATTTGATGTTCTTAAAAGAACCAGAAGATAAGCTAGAATATGATTTTGGAATATTCCAATTGAATGAATTTCAATCCTCAAGCATTGTTGAGTTGATTTTATTTCAAATATAGGATCTTATTAGCATTTCGATATTGATTGTTGAGACAGCCTTCAAGATAAATGAGTGGTGACAACATGGTCAATGTTCACGAGTGAATTACTGCAAAGACTCTTATAGTCCTTATTTATATATTGTGATATCCACGACCAGCTTGTAGTTCCTTTGTCTGGGAGTTGTGTAGACACCAAAACAGCACCAATCCGATTATGTGACTGCAAACACTGATCGCTTTGACAAACACAGCCCCCAGGGCAGCCCTCAGAGGTCAAACAGTGGTCTTAACCACTTTCATAGCAATTTTGTAAGGTCAAGGAGCAATTTGGCACACTTGGGCACTTTGCCCAGTATTCGTCTCACCCAGGGACGAATTCAAAATAGAATCCGTCCCACCCCAGGACGAATTCTGAATCCGTCCCTGGGTGGGACGAATTCTAAGCTTAACGGGCAAAAGGGCAAATGGTGCCAAGTGGCAGCCCATAACGGTCGCTTAAGGGCTCCTACCTTGCACGCATGTGTAAGTGGACAGAGGGGCCGTTAGAGGACTGTTACAAGAAGCATTTATCAAAGTTCAAGTCAGGGAAGGACTCCCCTCCCTCATGGGAAGACAAGACCGCCACATGGCGCCCATGGTCAACACTTGGCTTTTGTGCTTCCCTCCCAAAAGAGACCCCTTGGGTCTATAAAAGGTGGGACTTTTCTCACCCAAAACATGCAAGTGGAAGGAGTGTTCAAGCAACGAAGTGCTGCCGAATCGAAGACTCATTTGCATCCCCCTTTGTTCACCTTCCTACATCCATCAATCTCTTTTGCAAGGGAGGTTGTTGGGTGGCCTTTGGAAGCTCGAACCTTACTCAAATCCGACGCATGGACATCCGAACCTACCAATTCGCCGACCCCCCAATCCTAAAAGGTTTTGGGCCCATCCTTGGTGGATTGGCTCCAAAATCGAGGGCCAACGGTGGGAGGCCCACTTGGGCACCCCCGCACCCCCAAATTCTAATTTCAGTTTTTGAGCACTTTAGATTAATTTTTAGATTGCATTCTCTGTTACTAGGTCTGATTAGTCTATAATTGCAATTTTGTAGCTTTTGGTCGTAGTTTAGGGTGTTTTGTATTGCTTTATCGTTTCGCTAACTTGCAGGTGTCAAGGTTAAATTCCCGAGGGAGGAGGTCAAATTGGGAAAATCCGACCATCTGGGTCGTCCCAAAATGGCCCCAATTACCTAACCCCCCTATTTGCAGGAGTTTTGCAGGTCCCGAGATCTGACATTGGAGCAGCAGCAGGTCGATTTCTCCTATTCAGAAGAATTCGTCCCACCCAGGGACGAATTACAGTCAGAATTCGTCCTGCCCAGGGACGAATTCCAGTTTAAGGTGAATTGGCCAGCTGCCTCAGTGGCAGTGGCCTTCTGGTGACTGTTCTTACCTTCTGTCAGATTTTGAAGCAATTTGGATTCACTGTTTTCATGGTTTCAAGCAAATATTCGTATGCATATTTTGTTAGTTTTAGAGAGAGAATGATTTTCATTTGCAACAGGTGCTACTAACGTCTTGATCATTTCTTTGTTTGCAGGAGAAGCAAGCAGAGGCGAAGAACCCATCAACATCAGCGGCGGCATCATCTTAGCCCGCCCAGTGCAATCGTGGGCACGCGGAAGGAGGAACCATTCAACGATTGTAATCAAACCTTATTTGCGCTCCTAGCCCCTGAAAAGGGAGGAGGCATTATTGTAACAGAGATCGAAAGAAATTAATGAAAGGGCTGTTTTTCTTTATCTGATTGCGTCTCTTGCAACATGTCTCTTTTCGTTTCATACAATGTACATTCCTAGGACTTAAGCGTGATTAATTTTGAATGCAATCGCACTTGGTGTTTCTTTTGACCGGAATCTCGTGCTTTCAGTGGCGATCACGGTGGGACCCTGTTCCCTGGTTTTGAAATCACAGAAACTAATCAAAGTTTTGTGTTTGTGCTTGACAGGTACACTTTTTTTTGTTGCAGACTGCTATTCGTCTCTAACAGGGACGAATCCTTTTCTCGCAATTCGTCTGACCCTGAGACGAATTCAAATTCGTCTCTAGGTGGGACGAATTTTGTTCTGCAATTCGTCTCCCGGAGGGACGAATTCTCGTCTCGCGGATTTTCAGAGCAGAAATTCAGAGATAACAGGAGCATGCAGAGAAGAGGTAGGGATTTTCATGATCTCTGTTATAATTTTCTGTTTCTGTTTCTGTTTCTGCTTCGTTAATTGTTTTCATTTAATCTTGCATTGCATTAGGAAAAGTCATGTATGCTAGTTTCATTTTATTGGATAAAACGAATCCCACACACATCACGAGACAACTTTAAACCAAGGAGCTGGTCTTAAGACCCCAGCCCTTGATCAAGACCATTGGTGGATTTAATCACCGCCTTGGCTTGATTTGCATCCATTTCCCGATTGTCAACTGTTGTTAGGCGTAAATCCCGACGAAGACGGACCGAGCGTAGCCGGGGTGATTCCCATGCGCGCGAGGATAAGTTTTCTATGGTAGGTGTCATTAACAGGACAATCCCCCTTCCGTACCGCCTATGTACCACGTACCTTCTCGCTCTCACGTACCTATAGTCTCCCTCTCGTAAGGGCGGGTATATAGAGAGGTTGGTATATCGGCCTGGCAGGTATATTGAAGGGGCGACCTTTTGGAGTTATAAGAGCCTACATGATGCATTTAAACGTTCTACAAAACTTACAAAAACAAAACAAAACATCAAAATGCACTAAACCAGTTTAGGGCACACCAAGAATCCTTAAAAGAGATAATCACGGTCTTGTGAATGTGTGTGTTTAATTCTGCTTAGTGTAGACAAAAAAAAAAAAAAAAAGAGAAAATCATAAAACGAGATAAAAACTTATTTAGATAGCATAGAAGCACCGCAATGGTGTACACCCGTAGTCAAGCCCAATCAAGGGCAGAAGCTCCGAGAGGTACACAAAAAGTAGGCACAAGTTGCCTTCACTTCAGTCCTGAGGATTTGGTTATACCGCCTTATCGGTCTAACCTACAAAAGAATCCAATTCATAATCCTCGGTGGGGTATGCCTATTCAAAGCAGCCCCTTTCGGGAAGATGCCTTACATGTAGACCTTGACATAAATAGAGAATCACCTCTTGAAGGTAGGCATGAGTGGCCACCGCGCAATGAAGCGCTAAACGAGCACACTGTCCATTTAGAGGGGCAACATGGATATGGCGTCCCTTCTTTACCTATCATCATAACAGAAAGACCACATCCGGAGCGCAGGGCTCCTTACATAGGGCGACCTAACTCCGCCCATCCCATTTACACTCATGAAAGGGAGTATGAGGAAAACCATCACATTCCTCGAGAGCAACAAACAATGCGGGAACCTTGCATTTCCGCACCAACAGGATATCATGATCACCCCTTGAGGCCAGAACCTCGAGCACATACCACCTACCTCGACAGAGGGAAGCGACCCATTGAAACCTTAGAGCATCAAAATCAAGGTAGACCCATAGGAGGAACATTTGAACCTCCCGAACAAAATAGGGTAGAACAAATTGATCCGGCTGTCGCCAGATATACCACCCGTCAAGCCCAAATCATGCGGCTTAAACAAAGTCAACAAGAGATAGAGTATCAATACCGCTTGGATAAAGAACGCATGCAACGCGAAGCGGATGAGTTACGCTATGAAATACCTGAGAGGGGGCCAACCCCTCGCATCCAAAGAGCTGGACAGTATGAGAGGCGTAATCCGTTGGCGCAAGACAGTCTCCACGACCTCGTCAAACTCCGCCTCCAAGACCCCATAGATTTGAAAGGGAGGCAACTCCCCGAAACAATGATGGGTACCTTCAACGAAGAACTTGATCGGGGTCATAGGTTTCGCCCCGAGACTCCTCAAGAATTTTACGAGGAGTATGAACCGGAAGAGGAGTATATCGAAACTCCCCATCAAGGCGGGAAGGATGCCATTCGGCCACCCCTCCATAGGCCTCCAGCTACCGTAACTTGCAACAAGAGCGAACAAGAGAGGAAGAAATAAAATCTTCCGATGCATACCAAGCGCTATTGGAGCGTTTAGAGTCGGTGGAGACAAAAGCTGCAGGGCATCAAAAACCCACATTACGTCTACTCCGCAATAATCCGGTGCATCCCTCAGTGCCTACACCTCTCTACCCCGAACACTTTAAGTTGCCTCAATTGGCAGTTTTTAAAGGTGAAGAGGACGCACAGGAACATGTTACACGGTTTCTAAGCCAATGCTTCGGCATTCAAGATAATGACGCGTTATTGCTTAGAACATTCATAACCACATTCGTAGGCCCCGCCTCGGATTGGTTCACACAGCTGCCCAAACACAACATAAGCAGCTTAGATCAGCTAGTAGATGCGTTTCTTGAACGCTTCGCCTTCAACACAAGGAAGAAGGCATCACTTAGTGATCTTGCTAGCCTTAAACAATTTGAGGAGGAAACAATGGCAGCGTACGGGAACCGATGGAGAGCTTTGCTTTCTAAGTTACCCTACCGTCCTCCCATGTCGGACCTCACGCAAATGTTCGCGAAAAGTTGTTTAAAATCAATCTCTAGGTCTATTGTTGCTCGCGACAATACGACAGACTTAGAAGAAGCTTTGGCGCAAGCCGGAGTCATAGAAGAGATTAAGATAGGCGAAGGCGCAATTGCCAAGCCTAAGAAGAAAGAGTGGAATAAAACCACTAAAACCGGGACAACGCAACCACAACACGCCGCAGTCAACCAAGTTGCGATAAATGTCCCAGCTGCTCGTGCAAGAAACGCAGCCTCAAAAGGCTAACTACTGAGCAAGGGCCTCCCGCTTACGAAAGAGATAACAGGAGACAAGAACAAGATGTCAGCAGCGTCGCCCTAGGCGACAATTCACCCCGTATGCGGAGTCTAGGGACTCCTTATTTGACCGCTTGTCAGCGGCGAATCTAGTTACTCTGCCAAAAATCCAAATTTTTGACCCTAGCGTTCCTAAGCCTAAGGGGTATAGGGAGGAATTGTATTGCAGATTTCATAGACGCAGAGGACATGACCTAAATGGGTGCTGGAAATTCAAAGAACTAGTCCAGGATTTGATCGACAATCGAACATTGGTCGTGGACAACCCCATCGCACCTAACAACCAACAAATGGGGGTATTCAAGGACCCCTTGCTTGCCCACGAGGCGCAGACAAAACCGCTCCAAATAAACGAGGTGCGACAAGATCTTCCCGCACAAGGATTTGTGGGAATGATTAGCATTGTAACAAGGAACAGAAAATACCCAGCAGTTGCCCCCGAGGTACCTGCGAGGGAAGTTCCGTCGACATCGCAGCCTCAACAACGCCCGATGCAATTACCTCCGCCTAGACCCGAGGTCACGATACGAACCAAACTCACGCAGAGTTTGCGGACCACGTCAGCTAGGCTGTCCATCTACGAGCTTATTCAACAATCAGCTCCACATAGAGAAGCTCTTATGGACATCTTAAAAGCCATTGAAGTACAACCCCACGAAGCTAATTCTTTCAACGCTTTCGTGGGACATGTGAAACAATGTACGGAGCCTCGTCATCACATTCAAAGAAAATGAGGTCAAAACAATATCGAATGACATGCCGGATCCACCCCCGCACGTTATCGCGCGGGTCAACGGGATCCCGTACAAGAGAGTGCTCGATAGATACCGGCTCGTCCAAGGAACATTATAACCACCGCTCGCGTTAAAGCATTTAAAACCGCCGACCTCTCACATCACAGCTTCCACGTACACACTGCGAGCTTTTAACGATGCAATTTGCTCGACAATCGGCACGGTTGTTCTGCCTATACAGGTAGGACAAAAGTCAATACCCACACTATGCCATGTGTTGGAAGGCGAAATGGCTTATAACATACTGCTGGGGCGGCCTTGGATCAGGGACATGAAGTGTGTCCCCTCGATCGCACACCAGTGCTTGAAGTATGCCTATGAAGGGCAAATACATGTAGTCCCAATGGACTTAGAGCCCTTCAAGTATTGCAATGCGGTACAATTCATACCTCAATCGACCCTACCATCAACGCATTTGGATTTTCAATTAAATCCATCTAAACAGGGTCCGATACCGCAGGCACAACTGGTGGCCAATAAGGTAAAATCCCAGCCAGGTGAGATGTCATCATTGGCTCCTTCATCATCAGCGCCACCTATCGTGGCCCAACAGAAGGACAAGGGAAAGCAAATCATGGAGGAGGTTAAGCCTCTAGAAGAGGGGTTGCCCACGATCTCAACAATATCAACAGAGGAAGCGCCCAACGCAACGGAAACCAAGATTCCTGAACAACCAAACATGGAATGGACTCAGGAAGGACTACCGTTTCCTCCTACCCAATCATCAACAATCATCGTTGAGATGGCCAAGACAGGCCCGGGAGAGTACATAGTGCAAAATGTTGTGGCAACCCCCACACTCGGAGTCAAGACAAGACATGGGAAGACCTCGCCTTCCCATTGGAACAATCGTCCCTTTAGGCTACCCACCGAACCAAACGAATTTTGTGTATGGGGGCCTTGATCATGGTTCTGAACCATGCGAACAAAAGGAAACAGATGAAGAACCTTTTGTCGAAAACATCAATTATCTGTCGAACCCAGAATTTGCCCTAAAATATCTCGAACAATGCAATTGGCATGGGTATGGGCTAGGCAGATACGAGCAAGGGATGCGGATCCTTTGTCAACCAAGATATCAGATGCCATACGACAAGTCGGGGGTAGGGTTCAACCATCCCCTGCCATTAGACATCTTGGTTGAAAACATGCAAGGCCTAGAAATAGGCAACTGGGGGGGATTGGCACAAGACCCATACGCCAATCCAAACACAGAATACACATTGGGGGATTATCTCCCATGGTCTACAAACACCCCTGGTAACAACAATAATCCCTCTCCTTTGCTAGAGAGAGGTGAAAGTTCGTAGAGCAAGTCCTCGAAAAGAACAACAACGGCTTCCGGATATTTTTTTGAAACTGTTCCCCTTAGAGGTTCCGGACGAAATAACGCAGTCTCAAAAGAATCAGGTCCCTCCATTAAGAGTGGAACAACCGCAATGGGATCAGATTAATTCACTGGAACAAGAAGAGTCCTCAATGTCGGAAGCAACAGATGTCGAAGAGGATGAGCAATTTTGGATCTATGAAAGCGATTCAGAAGACGAGACTGAGATGGACTATCTCAGACATGCGCGACGACATCACCACGCTCTAACCCATGAAGATCTAATGGGACAAATGGGTATACGGTTGGGACATGAATGGCACTTAGACCCAACGAGGTGGGACCAAGTGCTAGGCCTATGGCTCCAAATTCAAGTTGAGCATCGTCCACCTCAAGATCCCATCAGGACAACAGTACTCAAGGGAAGACCCCGCCTTCCTTTCCGCACTTAGAGACGAATTTGCACCTAGAGAGGATCCATTCGTGCTTGTTCCCGTAGAGCCGGACCCGTAATATAGGGAACATCTGAAAGAATCAAGTCGTCACACCCGTGGTTCTGGAGACCAAATTCATTCCATCCACATGATCTCCATTGATTTGACCACACCCATCCGCAATCCGACCGATCCATCACGGTCATTACATCTAAACACGGATGCCATTGATCGGGATCGCGTCAACTCACCATTGTCACCATCGTAGTACTGGCCTTTCGGTAAAATGCTTCATTTTACCCCAAGGACAACTCAAGATATTTTTCAAGCTGAAGAGGGACCCAAAGTCCCCAACGCAGATCTTAACTCAGCTGATGATATCCATTTAATCCCAACTCCACATCGCTTGGAGGACGGATCTCACATGTCAGTCGAAGAGACGACTGACGTAGACATCGGCACAGCTCCAATGAATCCACGGATTCTCAAGTCGGGGGTAAGCCTTTCCCCCGAAGAGCAAGCCGATTACATTGCCCTTCTTAAAGAAAAGAAGGAGGTTTTTGCATGGTCATACAAAGATATGCCAGGACTAGACCCGCAGACTAGTCATGCACAATTTAACGCTTGATCCGAAAATCAAGCCAGTAAAGCAAAAACTAAGAAAGATGCACCCAACAGTGGCCTTGATGGTCAAAGACGAATTACAAAAGCCGTTGGATGCACAATTTGTCATCTGCGTGGATTATCCGCCATGGTTGTCCAACATGGTTCCCGTCAAGAAGCCCGATGGGAGGATTCGCATATGCACCGACTTTCGAGACTTAAACAAAGCGAGTCCTAAGGATGATTTCCCCTTGCCAAGCATCGACGCATTGGTAGACGCTACAACAGGTCACGAAATGCTCTCCCTAATGGACGGTTTCTCAGGATACAATCAAATTCGTATCAATCCTGAAGACCAACTCAAAACGGCATTCACAACGCCTTGGGGGACATTTTGTTATAAGGTCATGCCTTTTGGCCTTAAAAACGCCGGCGCTACATACCAACGTGCTATGACGTATATCTTCCACGATTACATGCACAAAACTTTGGAAGATTACATGGATGATTTGTTAGCCAAGTCTAAATTGCGCTCAGATCATCTCGGTGACTTAAGCAAGATCCTCGATCGCCTCATAGAGCATAAGGTCAATCTGAATCCCAAGAAGTGCGTGTTCGGCGTCACATCTGGAAAACTCTTGGGTTTTATAGTCTCCAAAAGAGGCATCGAAGTGGACCCAAACAAAGTCAAGGCAATCCTTGAAATGGCTCCCCCAACCACTATCAAGCAACTCGTAAGTCTACAAGGAAAGGTCGCGTCGATTAAACGCTTCATAGCGCAATTATCTGACAAATGCCGACCAATGAACAAATTATTGCACAAAGGGGTCACATTTCATTGGGATGACGAGTGCCAGTCAGCCTTTGACAAAATCAAACAATACTTGGCTTCGCCACCAGTATTGGCACCGCCTAGACCAGGTGTGCCGTTCTACTTGTACATCTCAGCTACTGAGGTGGCACTGGGCGTAATGCTAGCCCAGAAGAATGAACTTCACAAAGAACAGAGCTACTTACTATCTTAGCCGCACCCCGGTCGGGCTACGAACTTAACTATGCATACGTTGAGAAACTCGCTAGGCAGTGGTGTTTGCCACCAAAAGGCTACGCCACTATATGCTGAGCAACACGACGTATGTTGTGTCTAAGGAGAATCCATTGCGATACATGATGAGTCGTACTTATCATAGTAGCCGCACGGCGAAATGGATCATGTTGTTGACGGAATTTGACATTGAGTTTATTGGACAAAAATCTATAAAAGGACAAGTCATAGCCGATCAACTAGCAGAGGCTCCTCTTGAAGACGATCAGCCTCTGGTCATAGAACTACCCGATGATGAGGTCTTCCATGTCTCGTAATCGCCAGATTCCGAAGAGCCCGAGTCTCGAGCCGACATAACCTTATTTTTCGATGGTTCTAAATGCGAGCAAGGTGGTGGCGCAGAATTGTATTCTTCACACCGCAGGGCGCTCCAATGCCCCTCGTCATTTAAATTAAACTTCCAAAGGCACCAACAACAATGCGTAATATGAAGCCTTGCTCCTAGGTCTTCGTACAAAGCAATCGCCATGAACATCAAAAGACCGAACATCTTTGGCGATTCGCCGTTAATCGTCAATCAAGTCAAAGGGGTATATCAATGCAAATGCCCGGCTTCGAAGGCCTATAAAGCCCTCGTGGATAAATTCTTGGCAAAATTTGAGTGGTATGACATCGAGGCACTCCCTCGATCATCGAATCGTTTTGCGGACACAATGGCCTCCTTGGGGTCACTAATCCCGCAAGACCTTTCCGGTGATATAACAACCATTCAAGTCAAAACCTTATCGCAACCCGCGATGGAGCGCGCAAGCTCAGACTTGACGCCAGGAATCCACATGATCCAGATCGAACCATCTTCGGATAAGTTCTTTCGAATCCGAGACTATTTGAAACACGCCAACTGGGGGTCTTTGTTCTCCCCCATTCCCATTAATAGCAACACAACGCTATTTTTACAAGTTTTATCCCAATCAGCATTTGTTAGGGAAGAACTCCAAAAGGGATTGGCTGTTCAAACCGTCGAGGTATCTGATCAACAGGACTGGTATTTACCCATAAGAGATTACCTCAAGTTAGGTAATCTACCCTTTGGATTGACGCAAGCCGCAAAACGAACATTCAAACAGAAAGCGGCAAAATATGTCTTGATAGGAGACATTTTGTATCGTCGCAGCTACGACGGAATTCTTCTTCGTTGCTTGGACCAACAAGAGTCCACTTGGGCAGTCACCCAAGTGCATGACGGTACATGTGGCGGCCACTTTAGTGGTATGGCCATTGCAAAGCGCATTCTTCGCATGGGCTATTATTGGCCATCTTTAGAGCGAGATTGCTGCGCATATGTCAAGAGGTGTGTGAAATGTCAACATCATGCCAATCCGATGCACGCACCTTCCCGGGCCCTACAGCATACCCATCCGCTTGGCCATTTTCGTAGTGGGGCCTCGATCTAATTGGAAAGATCTCCCCGCATCGTCAAAGCCGTCACACGTTTATCATAACGGCCACGTAATATTTTACCAAATGGGTGGAAGCAATTCCGTTAACCTCTACGACATGACCCCGCATTGCGGAGTTCATTTTGCATTACATCATATGTCGTTTTGGTATTCCATCCAAAATAATCTCGGATAATGGGCCATCATTCAAGAACAAAGACGTGCGTGCTTTAACCACAAAGTACAAAATTCAGCACAACTTTTCAACACCATATTATCCGCAAGCAAATGGGCAAGCAGAGGCGTCAAACAAAACGCTAGTCGCCATCCTTAAAAAGACCGTCGCAGACAGTCATAAGGATTGGCACATACAAATCCCACTTGCCCTTTGGGCCTATCGCACTAGCATTCGGACGCCCACCGGGGCAACTCCGTTTTCACTAGTGTATGGCTCGGAGGCGTAATGCCTCTCGAGTTGGAAATTCCTTCCCTCCGCATATCAATGCAAGAATTCATCGATGATGACACTGCGCGGCAGGCCCGGTTAGACCAGCTTACGTTGCTTGATGAAAGACGCATTAATGCTCTCGAGCACTTACGTATCTATCAAGAGCGGCTTAAGAGAGCTTACAACATGAAAGTTCACCTAAGAGAATTTCGGGTTGGTGATCTGGTTCTGAAGGAAAACCAACAAAACTCTAATTTGCCGTCCCATATGAGGGACAAATTTGCGGCAAATTGGTTAGGTCCGTATGTCATTGATAGCAAAATAGGACCAGGAACGTACATGCTAGCTTCTCTTGACGGTATCAAGGAAACGGAACCCTTGAATATCAGTCATTTACGACCATTTCATATCTAAGACAACCATGTACCAAAAAAAAAAAAAAAAAAAAAAAATTCAACAAAAACAAACAAACAAAAAGCTCCAAGGATTATCGCAATCTCTTGGTCAACCCAAAAAGCTCCAAGGATTATTCATCTCAATCTCATGGTCAACCCAAAAGCTCCAAGGATTATCGCAATCTCTTGGTCAACCCAAAAGCTCCAAGGATTATCGCAATCTCTTGGTCAACCCAAAAAGCTCCAAGGATTATCGCAATCTCTTGGTCAACCCAAAAGCTCCAAGGATTATCGCAATCTCTTGGTCAACCCAAAAAGCTCCAAGGATTATCGCAATCTCTTGGTCAACACAAAAAGCTCCAAGGATTATCGCAATCTCTTGGTCACCTAAAAAGCTCCAAGGATTATCGCAATCTCTTGGTCAATACAAAAAGCTCCAAGGATTATCGCAATCTCTTGGTCAACCCAAAAGCTCCAAGGATTATCGCAATCTCTTGGTCAAACAATCAAGAAATTCAACAAAAACAAAACAACAAAAATCATCAAAAATAAAAAAGATTTGCATCTCAATTCTAGGCATACTCGAATTCATCAAAATCAACAAAAACACCATGCATAAATCTTACCACACTACAGTCAGTGGTCTGGGAATGTACTAGGAGTTTCAGTAATTCAGTCATCATTTTCCTCTTTAGCCATGTAGTGTACCAAGTCGAACGGATTTTATAAAGGTAGAGTCATACTCGAAATACACCTTGTTACGTAACATCCCAACACAAATTAAAACACTAAAATTCCCAAAATCGTGTGAACGAAAGATGAAACCCGCAAAATAACTAGGTCACCACAAGTGAAACGGTTATCTTGCTCATCCCCCCGTGCGAATGACCCCTAGAATGCCGAGAGTTGGCAAAAGGACAAGCTTCCTCCCTACCCAATTCCCTAAGAATCCCAAAAGTTCTCAATAGCCGCAAAACACAAAAATTTGCAAAATGTCAAAACTCAAAAATTTGACAAAATATAGTGCACACATCAAAAGGCACAAACAACAAGTGATTTTCGTCACTCCATATCCCCAATCCCTTGCTCAAAAGAAAAATCAATAAAAATAAACAAGTGATCTTATCACTACAAAAGAGCAAGTATCCCAATACAATTGAAAAAAAGAAGGGAGTTGACCTTGAATCCCCGGAACTCTCAAAGATTCTCGTAGGTCATAAGGCAAGCTTCAATACCAACTCGGTAACATAAGTAAACCTCCCGCATGACGATATATCTGTCACATTAACTTGTGTACAGATCAATGTTTGCATGTGGATGAGCTAGCTTATGGCAGCCTGGATTACAACGCAGATTAATCTTAGTACATACAACAAAGGAATTCGTGGAGCTAATTAGGTGATCCTCAGTACGGTTCGGTTGAAAGCCCATCTGGCACTGGCGGTATCCTAACAAATACCACTAAATGAACTCAATTGCACACACAGGGATGTGAAATAGCTCGGTCAAAAACAAGTTTGATTCATACCTTGTTCAAAAGTCTTGTAAGATAAAGTACAGTCGTGGATAGTGAGTTAAAACTGTCTGAATCTCAAAAAATCTTACACTCATCCCGAAAACCATCTGCCCTACTTATCATTCTTATGATACCATCGTAAAATACAAAAACAAGCAAAGAAAAACCAGATAAATAAAAATAGCATTCATCCATTTTGCATATCACATAGGCATCTAAAACAATTCAATTCATCTGCATCCATCAAACAAATAAACATGCATAACAAAAATCAATCACATCATCACATGTACAAATCCAAAAATAAAACCGGTATATATATATATATCGTCAAAAAAAAGATGCCCGCAGGCTACAAAAACAGGTCCTTAGACCCCGCAATCATATCCAAAACCCAACCTAAGACGTCGGCCACCATGATCACGCAGGATCGGTGCGACGGGAACTACCCCCCGTGGTGTGGGTCCTACGGGACCTTGCAGGGCGACTACCGCTAGCCTCCGCATCATGCCTACTACCACCCCCTCATCCAACCGCCTGCGACGAGATGATGCTGATTGCTCAGTCAGACTATCCCTCGTCCGTCGAGAAGATCTGCTGATAGAAGGCTCATGGAGCCGCCCGCCAAGGCGGATGACCTCCCTCTCCAAGTCTATCCGGTATAGACACCACTCTGCCTCCCGCCGATGATAGATAGACAAGGCATCATCGCGCTGCGCCAAAACGCTATCCCGCTCTGCCAACTGAACCCGTAGAAGATCCCTCTCTAGATCCCGCATCCGTAGTAGCTCTGTAAGCCGCGCAACCTCATCGCCTACATCCGACCCCACCCCCTCCGTATCCGTCGGACGCATAGGACTCCCGGGGACGTAGCTCGCCTGTGCTCCAACTCGCTCCTCCACATCCCGCATGTCCGGCTGCTCCGGAACACCCAAGTCCACATCCGCCATGTCTGCATCATCCAACGGCCCTCCCCAATCACCCCCTGTCGCCTCAGCATCCTCCACTGCCGCCTCCGCACCTCCCAGAGGACCCTCACCTCTCCAGCGCCGCAAAACCCACCACGAGTCATACTCAGTGGTAGTACCTACGTCATCCACATCCAACACCTCAATAACAAGATCCGACTCCTCGCCCAGTGGCACGAGGACAGGTGGCTCCAGATCCCTCTCATCTCCCCGACGCCGATAGCCTACGGGTTCACCAGGCAACCCCTGGCGCACCCCAAACTGTCGTGTAACCCGGCGGTACGGAAAGAACTCATGCTCCGTCCCGTGCCGCCCAGTCAACCATCGCTCCCTCCGTACCCATCGGAGCCACTCTCCAGCCTCAGGCCAGGCTGGATAAGTCCCGATAGGGACGCCAAAACACCTCCCCTGGAGTGAGCCGTGAAAAGGCATCAATGTAGTGCTCAACTGCACCTGCCCATCGCCGACTTTGCCCTCGCTCCGCAGACCGTCGCCACAACGCTGCATAACCAATCTCATCATCCTCCATCGCCACCCGAGTCGTCCACGGTAACCCGGTAGGCCTCTCAACAGCTATGTGCTCGCCAACCCCAAGACTGCAACAAAAAGCTACAATCGACACCCTTCCGTTGTCGACAGCGGACCCCGTACAGCTCTCCGTAAAGCCGCGCCAACAAAGTCTGTCCCCATCTCAGGATCAACGGTGCCTCTACCGGGCACTCTGCCAACTGCCACACCAAATCCAGCAGGTTCCACGGGAACCTCGCGCCTGACGAATCAGGGAGAAGAATGTTAGAAATGAGGCCCATCAGGAATGCGTGCCTCACTCCTAACACCCCCTCTCCTTCCACCACCCAACCAAAATCCCGCCATCCTGGCAATCCACCTCGGCTGTCTCCACCGGGTCTGCTACACCCAGCTCCCCCCATGCCCAAAACATCTCGTGAGTATAGCAGTCCACTGATCGAACGGAGATGTCCTAATAGGCAGACCATCTATCGGAATCCGAAGCAACCGATAGACGTCCTCAAGAGTCACAATCATCTCCCCGTCGGGAGATGGAAAGTATTGGTCCTCGGATCCCAAAGCTTGATCGGGCCGTCGATAGGCCTCGATCCGAAACCACAGGCTCCAGCCGAGCCACCCGCTTAAGCCCAAGGGCATCAAGCCATTCCCAGCCGTCATCGACCAAGGCCAACCGCGCCTCAAGAAAGGCAGCGGGTACACGGTACCGGCTCCTAACAACCTGCAAGCAAAAAAAAATAATAATAATAATAATAATAAATAAAATAAAAATAAAATTTTCAATTCTAAGGTTTCTAACCTTAGTTGTTAAACAAAAAACATTACAAAAAATTCTTAAGGTTTTGAAAAGCGCAACACAAAAACAATGCATTCAGTTAAAGCAAAATAAGCCCTAGGGTCACTTACAGGACTCGCCTCGGCTCCGCCGCTCGAACCAGTTTGTGCACTCATGATGGCAGAGAGAATTCCAGTAGCGCTTCGCTTCGCAGAATTACTTCCTCCTCCCAGAGCTCCAAAATCGCAAGAAAAAAATGACACAAATGAGCCCAAAATCAAGTTTTGGCCCTTAAATAGGCCTTTTGCACTGGAATTCGTCCTTGACTGGGACGAGCGCTCTGATTAGCGCTCGTCCCACCCAGGGACGAATTCTCCAGCTGGAATTCGTCCCACCCAGGGACGAATTCAGGCCAGCACAAAAAAAATTAAGAAAAATGACTAAAAATGCACTAAAAAGACAATAAAACTGCCTGACAGGATTGCAAATGCAACTGACAAAATGGGCATACAAAATCGACATCGGGGTCACAAATTATCAATATCCTACTCCCTAAGAAGGCTACCATAGCCGGACCGCTCCAGGGGAAGACAGATTTTGAAAATTTAATCCCCAAAATAATGTCACAAAAACAACAAAAACAGTACAAAATTTAACAAAAACACAACAAAAGCATTGCCAGGCATAAGTGCTCATGCACTTAACCTCTAGGCAAAGAAAATCGATGTCGAGGTCCAAATTATCGCTCTCCTAGTTCCCCAAGAAGGCTATCATAGCCGGACCGCTCCACGGGAAATAGGTTTTCGACGATTTCACCTCATTATGACGTCACCAAAAGGGCTAACACCCACCAAAAATAGGTCCATATGTTGGAAAAATTGCACACGCTTAACGGTAAACCCTCTAAAGGCAAACCTTGCACAAGTCATCTTGGGTCAAGCGACTCGCCGCTTCTCTCACGAAGGTCATTCCCTCATCGATTCGTCGCTTGAGGGGGTAGTCACACTTAGTCACCAATCAACAATCACACACCCAATTAAGGAAAACAACATGCATTCAAAGAATCATTGACAAAGACAATCACGCTCCCCGCTTGGGGCAAGTAAACAAGCAACAATCAAATCAATCAAACACTTGGCATTTCGTGAATCATGAACACAAGGTTCCCCCCGAGGATAAAAACGCCCTTCACTTGTTCATGATCGATCAATGTCCAAGTTCAAGTCACACCTCACCAAAACAAAGTTAATACTTGAAATCAAATTCCTTAGCTCGTCGAAGCAAGGATTCAAGAATGCATGCCCTTTCCATACTTGGGGCATCAAAAGTTGGTTAGGTTACCAAGAAACCCTAATCATTAGTGCTTTGGTTATCTATTTTTGCTCAAGCATCGCGTCACCCGCAGCCGCTTCCCAAAAAGGGGCATCTCGTAGACACCAAAACAGCACCAATCCGATTATGTGACCGCAAACACCGATCGCTTTGACAAACACAGCCCCCAGGGCAGCCCTCAGAGGTCAAACAGTGGTCTTAACCACTTTCATAGCAATTTTGTAAGGTCAAGGAGCAATTTGGCACACTTGGGCACTTTGCCCAGCATTCGTCTCACCCAGGGACGAATTCAAAATAGAATCCGTCCCACCCCAGGACGAATTTCGAATCCGTCCCTGGGTGGGACGAATTCTAAGCTTAACGGGCAAAAGGGCAAATGGTGCCAAGTGGCAGCCCATAACAGTCAGTTAAGGGCTCCTACCTTGCACGCATGTGTAAGTGGACAGAGGGGCCGTTAGAGGACTGTTACAAGAAGCATTTATCAAAGTTCAAGTCGGTGAAGGACTCCCCTCCCTCATGGGAAGACAAGACCGCCACATGGCGCCCATGGTCAACACTTGGCTTTTGTGCTTCCCTCCCAAAAGAGACCCCTTGGGTCTATAAAAGGTGGGACTTTTCTCACCCAAAACATGCAGGTGGAAGGAGTGTTCAAGCAACGAAGTGCCGCCGAATCGAAGACTCATTTGCATCCCCCTTTGTTCACCTTCCTACATCCATCAATCTCTTTTGCAAGGGAGGTTGTTGGGTGGCCTTTGGAAGCTCGAACCTTACTCAAATCCGACGCATGGACATCCGAACCTACCAATTCGCCGACCCCCCAATCCTAAAAGGTTTTGGGCCCATCCTTGGTGGATTGGCTCCAAAATCGAGGGCCAACGGTGGGAGGCCCACTTGGGCACCCCCGCACCCCCAAATTCTAATTTCAGTTTTTGAGCACTTTAGATTAATTTTTAGATTGCATTCTGTGTTACTAGGTCTGATTAGTCTATAATTGCAATTTTGTAGCTTTTGGTCGGAGTTTAGGGTGTTTTGTATTGCTTTATCGTTTCGCTAACTTGCAGGTGTCAAGGTTAAATTCCCGAGGGAGGAGGTCAAATTGGGAAAATCCGACCATCTGGGTCGTCCCAAAATGGCCCCAATTACCTAACCCCCCTGTTTGCAGGAGTTTTGCAGGTCCCGAGATCTGACATTGGAGCAAAGAAGCAGGTCGATTTCTCCTATTCAGAAGAATTCGTCCCACCCAGGGACGAATTACAGTCAGAATTCGTCCTGCCCAGGGACGAATTCCAGTTTAAGGTGAATTGGCCAGCCACCTCAGTGGCAGTGGCCTTCTGGTGACTGTTCTTACCTTCTCGTAGATTTTGAAGCAATTTGGATTCACCGTTTTCATGGTTTCAGCAAATATTCGTATGCATATTTTGTTAGTTTTAGAGAGAGAATGATTTTCATTTGCAACAGGTGCTACTAACGTCTTGATCATTTCTTTGTTTGCAGGAGAAGTAGCAGAGGCGAAGAACCCATCAACATCAGCGGCGGCATCATCTTAGCCCGCCCAAAGGCAATCGTGGGCACGCGGAAGGAGGAACCATTCAACGATTGTAATCAAACCTTATTTGCGCTCCTAGCCCCCGAAAAGGGAGGAGGCATTATTGTAACAGTGATCGAAAGAAATTAATGAAAGGGCTGTTTTTCTTTATCTGATTGCGTCTCTTACAACATGTCTCTTTTCGTTTCATGCAATGTACATTCCTAGGACTTAAGCGTGATTAATTTTGAATGCAATTGCACTTGGTGTTTCTTTTGACCGGAATCTCGTGCTTTCAAGTTGATTTTCATTCAAATATAGGATCTTATTAGGATTCCGATATTGATTGTTGAGACAGCCTTCAAGATGAATGAGTGGTGACAACATGGTCATTATTCATTGCGTTCCTTCAATATAAACGTGGTGATAAAATAATTATTAAGTGCATTCTAAATATCATATCTCACTTCGATTATAATAATAATTATTATGACATTTGATATGTAAGGACGATGTAAACTCTACTTCATTGGTTTTATTAACAGACGTGTTAGGTAAAATTTGAAAGAAAACTTGAATATTATTCAAGCTTGCAGAATGCAGCAGACTATAAGATCTAGATGTATGCAAAGTGGAAGCTCTCCCCATGAGGAGATCAAGGGCTTGAATATCTATCCTTAACACTTCACAATATCCCTTATGGCAGGGACCACTCGGAGTTATTTATTTAATCTTGTCATGGGATACGCCAAGGAGACAGTCGAATTGGAAAACCCTTCTCCATGTGTGGTAGAGATAAGTAAAAAGTACGGTCCACTTCCAGCGGCTTCCAACTGTCCATTTCACACTAAAATTAAATTCATCTTTAATTAAAAAGAAATGTAATCTACGACCTGAATTTAGTCATACATAATCCGACCTGAATTTAGTCTACGACCTGAATAAAATTAATTCGACCTGAGACCTGAATTGGCTATTTGGAAGCCATGTTGTTTGAATGAATTGAAAGGGAAAGGGAAACAGCCGAGAGAAAGGCAGTGTCGTACATAATCCTCATGCTGCCAGAGAGGTTGAGGATAGTACTTTGAATCTTACAATAGTGACCACCGTCCATCCTTTAGGAATAATAAAATCTGCATTTAAGAAGTTAAAACATATTATTGAAACTACGCACTCGACAAAACGGAAAAGGAAAAGAAATGGGGGAAGAAAACAACGTCCTCACCACAACCTTTCACTTTTATGTCTTGTTTGGTTTCTCTGAAATTTGTAACAAAAATAATATTCCGAAATTTGTCGGCTATCTCTCAGGTGGCTTTCTTTAAATTCAAAGAGTGGTTGTTAAATTTCTCCGTATTTTTAACTTCCATACTACAAGCTGGGAATTTTTTACGTTTTCGATGGTTGAAGTTACGGCTGAGGATCTGTCAAACAGCAGTGGGTGGTAGCATGGACTGGCGAGCTGTACGTAATAAGAAGAAAAAAACATAAAACCTTTCGACCACCATAAACAGTAAAGAAAATATTCCGAAATTTGTCAGCTAGCTGGATAGGGTAGATCGATTGTAAGCAGTCTGAGTTAAAGTTAATTAGTGTGTAACGACTATATAGATTATACTCGAAACAACCAGGAAGAAAAGAATTAAAAAAAAAAAAAACTAAATATGACGTCATGCAGTCTGAGTCATCCACATGTTTGATAGTCAAACATTGAACATTGAACGAGACTCTAAATATGACGTCATGCTTTGGGATTAATTTTACACGTTAAATAAAAACATGATCTTTGCTTATGACGTCGTAGCATTATTAGCACTACCAGCCGAGCCGATGATGATAAGGAAATATTCAAAAAATTTAATAATATTATAGCCTTAAGTGGAATTTATTAAAAATCAACGGGAAAGAATTTGTTATTTTAATTCATACTTATTTTGCTTTTGTGGAAGTTAAGAAGAAAATTCTAATATTTAATTTAAATTTTTTAAAAATATTTATGTTTATTTAATTATTGATGATGGTTATTTATATGGTAAAATTTTACATTTGTTATTTTAATTTTAATTTTTTTATTTAAATGTTTTTGCTATTGGACTTGCAATATTAGTAATGGTTTTTTTTTTTTTTGTTAATAATCCTTGTAATTGTAGTTAGAATTATTTTGGGAACTCAAATTCTTATCTTAGTACAACTTAAAATTAAGAATTTTGAGGTGAAATATGTACATGAGAAGAAGAGGTTCATTGCAAGTGGTATCAAAGTGCTTTCGAGGATGTGGTAAGCTTTTGTTGTGAGTATATTTTTTTTAATCTTAGGTCTATAGGTTAGAAACTATGTTTTGACAATTTTAAACTATCACGAAGGAGCTACCATTTTTTGCTAAGCTAGATTACCTATATGTAATATTAGTGTTGCTTTTGACAATAATATTACATAATAGCTAGCATATGTCACTAAACATTCTTTATAGGATCCAATAAAAGGATTCACACATAATTTATTTCATATCCTTGGGTGTCCAATTCAAAACCCAATGGTTCCTACCTTTATTTCCTTAACCAGGAGTTCATATACTAATTATAAGCATTATTGGTGTATAATTACACTATCCCAAATCCAAACTAGGTTTTACACCACTACCAAGTCCTTACTTGTAAGGATTTCTTCTATCCTTAACTTGATTCTCAAGTTACATATTCCCATATTTATGAGCTCAAGGTCTTATGATCATTTTATTCTTGTAAAGCTAAAGGATAACTATTCTTCAATTGCTTCTATCCAATATTTTGGAACTTTCCATAAAATATCTATCCAACTTTACTTGATAAATCTATTCACATTAACCAAATAAAATACGTGACACACTTAAAATGTTCTCCTTAAATTTTAAGGAGTTCCAACTCTTAAAACTTAATATAGACATCATATGGTCTATTGCAGGTCTAACCATACTACCTTATGGTTTACACATCACTCCTTTCACTTGGGTATAAGTAGTTTTGGAAATAACTACCCACTAATACTTCGTACTATTCAACATAATAATAAATTGTAGATTATTTCCTCAAATTAAAGAAGATAATCCTCTTAAGGTTGTTGGTTGATACACTTTCAACTTCCAAAATTGACACGTCTATTTGATAAATCCAACAGACGAACAAAGAATATTATTTGACGTTTTCAACTATTTTATCCCACTTGTCCACCATGCCAAAACTTTAATTAGCTTGCCTACTAATTACATTCAAATTTTCATAATTATCCAATTCCAAGCTATAGATCAATAATTCCTTATTCATGAGTGTGTATCATAGGTAAATACCAAAAACATTTCCCTCTCTTTTCCATAATCACATGCCCAAAACCAAACATGTTTTATGCATAGTAGTCAATACATTATATTGAAAATAAGAATTAAATCCATTCCTTTTTCTTACAAGATTTCTCATAATTACTAAAATCTCATAGACACTATATCAATATGCTAATTTTTTTTTTAATATGTTGTTTTATATAAATACAATCAGATCACACTCAATTTCAAAGACTATTATTTGTAGAGTAGTTGTAGCTCTAATCCAAATAAATTCAATATATTTCCCTCAGTATGCCATATGTGGGTAACGACAAGTATTTAGAGTTGACCAAGCTCGATTTCAACAATCTGCAGGCATTATATAGATAAATTTTTTTAGAAATTACAAGGTAACTTCGTTACGAGTGAGCCTTTTGAGTCTTTTGATGTATTGTTTTATGTGTACAAATATGTTAATGGGACGTTGCAACATGTAGACACCAAAACAACACAATTCTATTATGTGACAACAAGCGCTGGTCGTATTGACACACACATCCCCTAGGGCAGCCCCCATAGGTTAAACAGTGGTCCTAACCACTCCCAAAAGTAGTTTGGAAGGTCAAAGTTCAATTTGGCACATTTTTGGCACCTTGGTCCCTACTCGTCCCACCCTAGGACGAATACAAACTAGTATTTGTTCCACCTAGGGACGATTATTAGCATTCGCCCCGGGTGAGGCAAATAGAAGGTTTGATTGGCAACAAAAGTCAAACCTTGACAGGTCTGCTAGTTAACTGCAACTTCAGGCCACGCAATTGTGAGGAGCGACTTCAAATCAAGGAGAAAGACTTTAGTCATGCATGTCTTGGATTTTTGGAGGCCTCATGCAAGGAGACTCTAAATCAAGGAATAATATTTTTCCCAAAATAGGACATGCAACTACAGTGGCGCCCTCACATGCGCATTCAAACAGAGAGACCCTAGGTCTATAAATTGGTGAGTCTTCTCACCCAAAATATGAAGAGAGAGGTAGCATTTTGAGCAACGAAGTTCTACCATTTTACATCCATACATACACACATTTTGATTATGTTTTTATATCCTTGATATCTCTTTTGGAGGGAGGTTATTGGGTGATTATTGGAAGCACAATCTAGACCCCAAACCCAAACATTTGGCCACAATATCCCACAAAAATTGCCAAAAACACCCCATAAGAGGTTTTTGACCCATCCCATGTGGATTGGTGCTGAAACAAAGTCCCAAACGATGGGCGTCCTGCCCCCGAGTGCCCCCCATGCTGTCGCAGTTCTAAACGCCCCACCCCATAGTGATTAGAAATATATGGTATATTTCCTTTCATTTATTATTGCATCTTATTATAGGTTATTTAAATAGGATGTAGTTTAAATTTCACTTCATTCTGAGCTTTTTTTACCATGTTTTTATCATTTCCTGCCTTTACTAACCTACAGATGCCATCATCAAAATATGGGTGATAGAGGCCAAATTGGAGAAATATGACCATTTGGGTCGTCCCAAAATACCCCCAATTAGCTAACTCCAAATTTATAGGTCATTTGGAGCTTCCTGGATAGGACATTGAAGAGGGTGCTTTCTAACAATTTGTATCCTTTTAGGATGTTATAAAATTTGGTTTATATCACAATATTTTAGTTGGTCTCCATTATTACCTTTAGTTGCCACCACCATAAGGCCATATTTACCATACTATGAAAGCATTAATAATCATTTGAAGTATCCACATCGTAAATTAAAACCAAGTATATATATTTTTTAAAGTCAAAACTTTTATTTTTAGCATCTACAACTTATTGATTTTTTTTTTTTTACCTCACTCAAATTCTATGAAGGAAGAAACTAAGATTGATATTTATGTCAAGAAGGTTATGGTTTTCACATTGCTTTTAGAGGAGGTGTCTCTAAATCTATATTATTTGTTAGCTTCTCCAAGGTTTCTCTAAAAAATTCAAATCAATTAATAGAGATGATAGGTTCATACCCTCTTCTTCCTTGTCCTACATTTCCTTCATCATTTCTATGATGAATATTGAAAAACTTACCATTTATTATATTGTTGGATTATCTACAAAACTTGTGTTATTATTTAGGTTTGTTTCTACATTAACTCATAGTTATTCCATCTTGGAGGATTCTACTAGGAAATATGTATCCTTTTATATAAGCTAGAATATTTGGTTGATAAACATTGATATCATTCTAGGTGTTCATAAGAGGTGTGACATGTAGCAAATATTTTTGGTATAAATGACCATAGCATATTTACTGATCCTCCCTTTTGTTATAACTTGAGAGGTACATACGGAGTTCTGTAATATCTCCAATATCTCCTCTTTCCAAAATATCATTGGAAGGAAAAAAAACCTTCTAATTAAAATTGGTAATTCCAAGGGGATTTCCTTTATGAGAATGAAGTATAAGTACCATGACTTCATGAAAAGGATTGCACACCTATAAAATGAGGGTTTGCCTTTAAATATGTGCTTATAATCCATGGGGTTTGTGAAACTTATTGTAAAATAGTCATTTGCTTTGAGAGCAATTTTTATATCCCATTTTAGATACCACCCTTTGCTTCTTGAATATTTAAGGTTTGTTATGATGATGTGTTCATCTTTAAGGTGATTTAAGATACCATCTACAATCAACTATGGTTGTACAACAAGACTAGGATCATTTATTGTTGTTTGAGGAAGATGCTTATTAACTTTGCTTGAAACTACGTATTGAGGAGTGACATTATTTGTAGGTAATATTTTTCAAAGTATAGTTTCCCTTATTAATATTATTAGTTGAGATCTTATTTAGCCCTAAAAAAATAATTTATACGGGAAAGCATTTGAATTGTTGTGTCTTTCATGTGAATTTGTTATAAGAAAACTGTTATAGGCTAGAGAGGTATAACCAAATTAAAATTGAAAACAAAGGAAAGAGTTGCAAGACCAAAAACATCAAAGTATCTAAATCATTTTTAATAACAATGTTATGAAATAATTTTTCAATTTTTACTCTCCATTAATAATTTGTAAAAATTATTTAATAAATTATCTTTCAATTAAATATTCAAAATAAAATTAAAATTTAACAATAAACATTAACAACAATTAAAAATTCAATAACAAATTACCATATTAATGACCATCATCAATAATTATATAAATATAAATAATTTTAAAAAATTTAAATTAAATATTAGAATTTTCTTCTAACTTCCTCAGTGAATTAAAATAACAAAGTCTTTACATTGATTTTTAATAAATTCCACATAAGCCTATAATATTATTAAAAAAATTGAATATTTCCTTATCGTCATCGGCTAGTAGTGCTAATGCTACGACGTCATAAGCAAAGATCATGTTTTTATTTAAGCATGACGTCATAAGCAAAGATCATGTTTTAAGCATGACGTCATATAATATTTCGAGTCTCGTTCAAAGTTTAATTTTGAATATTTCCTTATCATCATCGGCTAGTAGTCCTAATGCTAGGACGTCATAAGCAAATATCATGTTTTTTTTTATTATCAAACATGTGGATGACTTAGCTTTTTTTTCATGTTTTCTTATTGGTTTGAGGGAATAGAAGAGAAGTAGATGATTCAGTTTTTTATGATTGGAATTTCTGACGTTAATATCTATTTATTTTTATTTTGTTAGTGTAGTGCATGTGTTTGTGAATAATTTCACATTAATTGTGTTGTGGGACTTGAGTGGTTTATAAACCCCAACACTTGTCATGCTCTTTGTCAATGGGGTAGTAGTCTTAAAGGTGCAAGTCCTTAGTCTCACTTTGTAGTAGGATTCCTCACCCCTATTAACATCGAGTTTGGGAATGTGTGTGGGAAACTAGCCCTCTTGCTTTCTAACCGGTTAATGTGATGATGCAAGTCTAATGGTATATTCCATGATTGGAATTCCGTTCCACATTAATACCTATCTATATTATTAGAGTAGTGTGTTTGTGAATAATCCCACGTTAACTCTGTTGTGGGACTTGAGTGGTTTATAAACCTTAACATTTGCCATACTATTTGCCAATGGAGTAGCAGGCTTAAAGGTGCAAGTCCTTGGTCTCACTTTGTGGGATTCCTCAACATCGAGTTTGGGTATGTGTGTGGGGGCTCACCCTCTTGCTTTCTAACCGGTTAATGTGATGATGCAAGTCTAGTGGTATATTCCATACTTATCTAGTTGTATACCTATCTATCTATCTTGTTTTCTTCTTGGTTCGAGGGGAATAGAAGAGAAGTAGATGACTTATCTTGTTTTCTTCTTGGTTCGAAGGGAATAGAAGAGAAGTGGATGACTTAGTTTTTTTTTCTTGTTTTCTTCTTGGTTCCATGGAATAGAAGAGAAGTGGATGACTTAGCTTTTTTATTTTGAAGAGGAATAGAAAGTAAGAAGGTTAACTATCCTTAATACAATAGAGGTGAGGATTTCCACATAAGTAGAATTAAAGAGCTTCCATTTTTAAGTTTATTACTCTTTTAACAAAAAATTTAGTAAGTACTAAAATTTATAAACCACTCAAGTCTTACAACCACACATACTACACTAACTATAAAAAAATTAAAATAAACAAAATTCTAATAATAAAATATACTAATATATCCAATTTTAATTTTGTTGGAGTATAATCTATTATGTCGTTACACACTGATTAACTCTGCTTACAATCGACCTACCCTATCCGGCTAGCTGACAAATTTGGGAATATTTTATTTACTGTTTATGGTGGTCGACAGGTTTTATGTTTTTTTGAGTCCATGCGACCGCCCACTGCTGTTTGACTGTGCCTCAGACGTAGTAACTTCAACCATCGATAACGTAAAAATTTCCCATTTTGTAGTATGGAAGTCAAAAATACGGAGAAATTTACCAATTGGAAAGATATATCTATGCACTCTTTCAATTCAAAGGAAGTGCTCACAAGAAAAATAGGTATTAAAGTGGAACGAAATTCCTCGCCGAAATCTACCAGGTGGGAGCAATATCTATGCACTCTTTGAATTTAGAGATAGACGACAAATTCCGGAATATTATTTTTGTTACGAATCATCACAGGGAAAAAAGGAACCGTCTTTAATATTTTCATAGCCTCTTTTCTACGATTTGTTATCTATATAAATCTCCTTTTGGATTCTTAATTTCAGCGGGACTGCGGGTTGGCAAAAATAAAAGCATCGACCCTAGGCAGTAGAGTACTGCACCTAATTAGTACATAATGTAATTAGGTAATGTATCCGTTCGACGGGTTGGGATTGGTCTTCATGGTTCCTAGGCCTCATTGCTGTGGGTGTAAGTGTGTCGTTTTAGTTCTTGTTGAAAGGCCGAGATGGTACCACCAACAAAGTAAAACTGCCTCCTGGAGGCACGGGATGGCCTATTATTGGCGAGACCATCACTTTCATTGGAGATCTCAATTCCCTTCATCGTCAACGCGATGATCATGAATGCAGGTCATCAGTACTCGTCCTCGTGATTTCGTAACTTTGTAGTCTTAAAGGAAGGATGTTGGCCACTTTATTACAAGTGACAGTATAAATGTTGGCCACTTTATCTCTATTTTAACATCTAATACTATGATATGAGTGGTCATTTTTTCTACACTTTATAATATTATAATTGTAAAAGCATCCCAAAAGTTTAAGAAATACATAGAAAAGGAGGTAGGGAGACTATTGTAACGACGAATCAGGGAGAAGAATGTTAGAAATGAGGCCCATCAGGAATGCGTGCCTCACTCCTAACACACCCCTCTCCTTCCACCAGCCAACCAAAATCCTGCCAGCCTAGAAATCCACCTCGGCTGTCTCCACTGGGTCTGCTACACCCAGCTCCCCCCCATGCCCAAAACATCTCGTGAGTATAGCAGTCCACTGATCGAACGGAGATGTCCTAATAGGCAGACCATCTATCGGAATCCGAAGCAACCGATAGACGTCCTCAAGAGTCACAGTCATCTCCCCTGTCGGGAGATGGAAAGTATTGGTCCTCGGATCCCAAAGCTTGATCAGGGCCGTCAGATAGGCCTCGATCCGAAACCACGAGCTCCGGTCGAGCCACCCGCTTAAGCCCAAGGGAATCAAGCCATTCCCAGTCGTCATCAGTCAAGGCCAACCGCGCCTCAGTAAAGGCAGCGGGTACACGGTACCGGCTCCTAACAACCTGCAAAAAAAAATAATAATAATAATAATAATAAATAAAATAAAAATAAAAATTTTCAATTCTAAGGTTTCTAACCTTAGTTGTTAAACAAAAAACATTACAAAAAATTCTTAAGGTTTTGAAAAGCGCAACACAAAAACAATGCATTCAGTTAAAGCAAAATAAGCCCTAGGGTCACTTACAGGACTCGCCTCGGCTCCGCCGCTCGAACCGGCTTGTGCACTCATGATGGCGAGAGAGAATTCCGATAGCGCTTCGCTTCGCAGAATTACTTCCTCCTCCCAGAGCTCCAAAATCGCAAGAAAAAAATGACACAAATGAGCCCAAAATCAAGTTTTGGCCCTTAAATAGGCCTTTTGCACTGGAATTCATCCTTGATTGGGATGAGCGCTCTGATTAGCGCTCGTCCCACCCAGGGACGAATTCTCCAACTGGAATTCGTCCCACCCAGGGACGAATTCAGGCCAGCACAAAAAAAATTAAGAAAAATGACTAAAAATGCACTAAAAAGACAATAAAACTGCCTGACAGGATTGCAAATGCAACTGACAGAATGGGCATACAAAATCGACATCGGGGTCACAAATTATCAATATCCTACTCCCTAAGAAGGCTTCCATAGCCGGACCGCTCCAAGGGAAGACAGATTTTGAAAATTTAATCCCCAAAATAATGTCACAAAAACAACAAAAATAGTACAAAATTTAACAAAAACACAACAAAAGCATGGCCAGGTATAAGTGCTCATGCACTTAACCTCTAGGCAAAGAAAATCGATGTCGAGGTCCAAATTATCGCTCTCCTAGTTCCCCAAGAAGGCTATCATAGCCGGACCGCTCCACGGGAAATAGGTTTTCGACGATTTCACCTCATTATGACGTCACCAAAAGGGCTAACACCCACCAAAAATAGGTCCATATGTTGGAAAAATTGCACACGGTAAACCCTCTAAAGGCAAACCTTGCACAAGTCATCTTGGGTCAAGCGACTCATCGCTTCTCTCACGAAGGTCATTCCCTCATCGATTCGTCGCTTGAGGGGGTAGTCACACTTAGTCACCAATCAACAATCACACACCCAATTAAGGAAAACAACATGCATTCAAAGAATCATTGACAAAGACAATCACGCTCCTGCTTGGGGCAGTAAACAAGAAACAATCAAATCAATCAAACACTTGGCATTTCGTGAATCATGAACACAAGGTTCCCCCTGAGGATAAAAACGCCCTTCACTTGTTCATGACTGATCAATGTCTAAGTTCAAGATTTCGTGAATCATGAACACAAGGTTCCCCCTGAGGATAAAAACGCCCTTCACTTGTTCATGACTGATCGATGTCTGAGTTCAAGTCACACCTCACCAAAACAGGTTAATACTTGAAATCAAATTCCTTAGCTCGTCAGAAGCAAGGATTCAAAAATGCATGCCTTTTCCATACTTGGGGCATCAAAAGTTGGTTAGGTTACCAAGAAACCCTAATCATTAGTGCTTTGGTTATCTATTTTTGCTCAAGCATCTGCGTCACCCGCAGCGCTTCCCAAAAAGGGGCATCCGTAGACACCAAAACAGCACCAATCCGATTATGTGATCGCAAACACCGATCGCTTTGGCAAACACAGCCCCCGGGGCAGCCCTCAGAGGTTAAACAAGTGGTCCTAACCACTTTCATAGCAATTTTGTAAGGTCAAGGAGCAATTTGGCACACTTGGAAACTTTTCCCAGTACTCGTCTCACCCGGGGACGAATTCAAAATAGAATCCGTCCCACCCCAGGACGATTCTCGAATCCGTCCCTGGGTGGGACGAATTCCAAGCTTAACGGGCAAAAAGGCAAATGGTGCCAAGTGGCAGCCCATAACAATCAGTTAAGGGCTCCTACCTTGCACGCATGTGTAAGTGGACAGAGGAGCCGTTGGAGGACTATTACAAGAAGCATTTATCAAAGTTCAAGTCAAGGGAAGACTCCCCTCCCTCATGGGAAGACAAGACTGCCACATGGCGCCCATGGCCAACACTTGGCTTTTGTGCTTCCCTCCCAAAAGAGACCCCTTGGGTCTATAAAAGGTGGGACTTTTCTCACCCAAAACATGCAGGTGGAAGGAGTGTTCAAGCAACGAAGTGCTACCGAATCGAAGACTCATTTGCATTCCCCTTTGTTCACCTTCCTACATCCATCAATCTCTTTTGCAAGGGAGGTTGTTGGGTGGCCTTTGGAAGCTCGAACCTTACTCAAATCCGACGCATGGACATCTGAACCTACCAATTCGTCGACCCCCAATCCTAAAAGGTTTTGTGCCCATCCTTGGTGGATTGGCTCCAAAATCGAGGGCCAACGGTGGGAGGCCCACTTGGGCACCCCCGCACCCCCAAATTCTAATTTCAGTTTTTGAGCACTTTAGATTAATTTTTAGATTGCATTTTGTGTTACTAGGTCTGATTAGTCTATAATTGCAATTTTGTAGCTTTTGGTCAGAGTTTAGGGTGTTTTGTATTGCTTTATCGTTTCGCTAACTTGCAGGTGTCAAGGTTAAATTCCCGAGGGAGGAGGTCAAATTGGGAAAATCCGACCATCTAGGTCATCCCAAAATGGCCCCAATTACCTAACCCCCCTGTTTGCAGGAGTTTTGCAGGTCCCGAGATCCGACATTGGAGCAGCAGCAGGTCGATTTCTCCTATTCAGAAGAATTCGTCCCACCCAGGGACGAATTACGATCAAAATTCGTCCCGCCTGGGGACGAATTCCGCTTTAAGGTGAATTGGCCAGCCGCCTCGATGGCGTGGCCTTCCGTGACTGTTCTTACCTTCCGTCAGATTTTGAAGCAATTTGGATTCACCGTTTTCATGGTTTCAGCAAATATTCGTATGCATATTTTGTTAGTTTTAGAGAGAGAATGATTTTCATTTGCAACAAGTGCTACTAACATCTTGATCATTTCTTTGTTTGCGGGAGAAGCAAGCAGAGGCGAAGAACCCATCAACATCGGCGGCGGCATCATCTTAGCTCGCCCAATGCAATCGTGGGCACGCGGAAGGAGGAACCATTCAACGATTGTAATCAAACCTTATTTTCGCTCCTAGCCCCCGAAAAGGGAGGAGGCATTATTGTAACGGAGATCGAAAGAAATTAATGAAAGGGCTGTTTTTCTTTATCTGATTGCGTCTCTTACAACATGTCTCTTTTTGTTTCATGCAATGTACATTCCTAGGACTTAGGCGTGCTTAACTTTGAATGCAATTGCACTTGGTGTTTCTTTTGACCGGAATCTCGTGCTTTCAAGTTGATTTTCATTCAAATATAGGATCTTATTAGGATTCCGATATTGATTGTTGAGACAGCCTTCAAGATGAATGAGTGGTGACAACATGGTCATTATTCATTGCGTTCCTTCAATATAAACGTGGTGATAAAATAATTATTAAGTGCATTCTAAATATCATATCTCACTTCGATTATAATAATAATTATTATGACATTTGATATGTAAGGACGATGTAAACTCTACTTCATTGGTTTTATTAACAGACGTGTTAGGTAAAATTTGAAAGAAAACTTGAATATTATTCAAGCTTGCAGAATGCAGCAGACTATAAGATCTAGATGTATGCAAAGTGGAAGCTCTCCCCATGAGGAGATCAAGGGCTTGAATATCTATCCTTAACACTTCACAATATCCCTTATGGCAGGGACCACTCGGAGTTATTTATTTAATCTTGTCATGGGATACGCCAAGGAGACAGTCGAATTGGAAAACCCTTCTCCATGTGTGGTAGAGATAAGTAAAAAGTACGGTCCACTTCCAGCGGCTTCCAACTGTCCATTTCACACTAAAATTAAATTCATCTTTAATTAAAAAGAAATGTAATCTACGACCTGAATTTAGTCATACATAATCCGACCTGAATTTAGTCTACGACCTGAATAAAATTAATTCGACCTGAGACCTGAATTGGCTATTTGGAAGCCATGTTGTTTGAATGAATTGAAAGGGAAAGGGAAACAGCCGAGAGAAAGGCAGTGTCGTACATAATCCTCATGCTGCCAGAGAGGTTGAGGATAGTACTTTGAATCTTACAATAGTGACCACCGTCCATCCTTTAGGAATAATAAAATCTGCATTTAAGAAGTTAAAACATATTATTGAAACTACGCACTCGACAAAACGGAAAAGGAAAAGAAATGGGGGAAGAAAACAACGTCCTCACCACAACCTTTCACTTTTATGTCTTGTTTGGTTTCTCTGAAATTTGTAACAAAAATAATATTCCGAAATTTGTCGGCTATCTCTCAGGTGGCTTTCTTTAAATTCAAAGAGTGGTTGTTAAATTTCTCCGTATTTTTAACTTCCATACTACAAGCTGGGAATTTTTTACGTTTTCGATGGTTGAAGTTACGGCTGAGGATCTGTCAAACAGCAGTGGGTGGTAGCATGGACTGGCGAGCTGTACGTAATAAGAAGAAAAAAACATAAAACCTTTCGACCACCATAAACAGTAAAGAAAATATTCCGAAATTTGTCAGCTAGCTGGATAGGGTAGATCGATTGTAAGCAGTCTGAGTTAAAGTTAATTAGTGTGTAACGACTATATAGATTATACTCGAAACAACCAGGAAGAAAAGAATTAAAAAAAAAAAAACTAAATATGACGTCATGCAGTCTGAGTCATCCACATGTTTGATAGTCAAACATTGAACATTGAACGAGACTCTAAATATGACGTCATGCTTTGGGATTAATTTTACACGTTAAATAAAAACATGATCTTTGCTTATGACGTCGTAGCATTATTAGCACTACCAGCCGAGCCGATGATGATAAGGAAATATTCAAAAAATTTAATAATATTATAGCCTTAAGTGGAATTTATTAAAAATCAACGGGAAAGAATTTGTTATTTTAATTCATACTTATTTTGCTTTTGTGGAAGTTAAGAAGAAAATTCTAATATTTAATTTAAATTTTTTAAAAATATTTATGTTTATTTAATTATTGATGATGGTTATTTATATGGTAAAATTTTACATTTGTTATTTTAATTTTAATTTTTTTATTTAAATGTTTTTGCTATTGGACTTGCAATATTAGTAATGGTTTTTTTTTTTTTTGTTAATAATCCTTGTAATTGTAGTTAGAATTATTTTGGGAACTCAAATTCTTATCTTAGTACAACTTAAAATTAAGAATTTTGAGGTGAAATATGTACATGAGAAGAAGAGGTTCATTGCAAGTGGTATCAAAGTGCTTTCGAGGATGTGGTAAGCTTTTGTTGTGAGTATATTTTTTTTAATCTTAGGTCTATAGGTTAGAAACTATGTTTTGACAATTTTAAACTATCACGAAGGAGCTACCATTTTTTGCTAAGCTAGATTACCTATATGTAATATTAGTGTTGCTTTTGACAATAATATTACATAATAGCTAGCATATGTCACTAAACATTCTTTATAGGATCCAATAAAAGGATTCACACATAATTTATTTCATATCCTTGGGTGTCCAATTCAAAACCCAATGGTTCCTACCTTTATTTCCTTAACCAGGAGTTCATATACTAATTATAAGCATTATTGGTGTATAATTACACTATCCCAAATCCAAACTAGGTTTTACACCACTACCAAGTCCTTACTTGTAAGGATTTCTTCTATCCTTAACTTGATTCTCAAGTTACATATTCCCATATTTATGAGCTCAAGGTCTTATGATCATTTTATTCTTGTAAAGCTAAAGGATAACTATTCTTCAATTGCTTCTAT
This sequence comes from Wollemia nobilis, assembly GCA_028583015.1. Lineage (NCBI taxonomy): Eukaryota > Viridiplantae > Streptophyta > Pinopsida > Araucariales > Araucariaceae > Wollemia > Wollemia nobilis. The sequence goes on from JAQPPZ010004118.1 coordinate 358,942, forward strand.
CCAATATTTTGGAACTTTCCATAAAATATCTATCCAACTTTACTTGATAAATCTATTCACATTAACCAAATAAAATACGTGACACACTTAAAATGTTCTCCTTAAATTTTAAGGAGTTCCAACTCTTAAAACTTAATATAGACATCATATGGTCTATTGCAGGTCTAACCATACTACCTTATGGTTTACACATCACTCCTTTTCACTTGGGTATAAGTAGTTTTGGAAATAACTACCCACTAATACTTCGTACTATTCAACATAATAATAAATTGTAGATTATTTCCTCAAATTAAAGAAGATAATCCTCTTAAGGTTGTTGGTTGATACACTTTCAACTTCCAAAATTGACACGTCTATTTGATAAATCCAACAGACGAACAAAGAATATTATTTGACGTTTTCAACTATTTTATCCCACTTGTCCACCATGCCAAAACTTTAATTAGCTTGCCTACTAATTACATTCAAATTTTCATAATTATCCAATTCCAAGCTATAGATCAATAATTCCTTATTCATGAGTGTGTATCATAGGTAAATACCAAAAACATTTCCCTCTCTTTTCCATAATCACATGCCCAAAACCAAACATGTTTTATGCATAGTAGTCAATACATTATATTGAAAATAAGAATTAAATCCATTCCTTTTTCTTACAAGATTTCTCATAATTACTAAAATCTCATAGACACTATATCAATATGCTAATTTTTTTTTTAATATGTTGTTTTATATAAATACAATCAGATCACACTCAATTTCAAAGACTATTATTTGTAGAGTAGTTGTAGCTCTAATCCAAATAAATTCAATATATTTCCCTCAGTATGCCATATGTGGGTAACGACAAGTATTTAGAGTTGACCAAGCTCGATTTCAACAATCTGCAGGCATTATATAGATAAATTTTTTTAGAAATTACAAGGTAACTTCGTTATGAGTGAGCCTTTTGAGTCTTTTGATGTATTGTTTTATGTGTACAAATATGTTAATGGGACGTTGCAACATGTAGACACCAAAACAACACCAATTCTATTATGTGACAACAAGCACTGGTCGTATTGACACACATCCCCTAGGGCATCCCCCATAGGTTAAACAGTGGTCCTAACCACTCCCAAAAGTAGTTTGGAAGGTCAAAGTTCAATTTGGCACATTTTTGGCACCTTGGTCCCTACTCGTCCCACCCTAGGACGAATACAAACTAGTATTTGTTCCACCTAGGGACGATTATTAGCATTCGCCCCTGGGTGAGGCAAATAGAAGGTTTGACTGGCAAAAATTCAAACCTCGAGAGGTCCGCCAGTTAACTTCAACTTCAGGCCACGCAATTGTGAGGAGCGACTTCAAATCAAGGAGAAAGACTTCAGTCATGCATGTCTTGGATTTTTGGAGGCCTCATGCAAGGAGACTCTAAATCAAGGAATAATATTTTTCCCAAAATAGGACATGCAACTCCAGTGGCGCCCTCACATGCGCATTCAAATAGAGAGACCCTAGGTCTATAAATTGGTGAGTCTTCTCACCCAAAATATGAAGAGAGAGGTAGCATTTTGAGCAACGAAGTTCTGCCATTTTACATCCATACATACACACCTTTTGATTATGTTTTTACATCCTTGATATCTATTTTGGAGGGAGGTTATTGGGTGATTATTTGAAGCACAATCTAGACCCCAAACCCAAATATTTGGCCACAATATCCCACAAAAATTGCCAAAAACACCCCATAAGAGGTTTTGGACCCATCCCATGTGGATTGGTGCTGAAACAAAGTCCCAAATGATGGGCGTCCTGCCCCCGAGTGCCCCCCAAGCTGTCTCAGTTCTAAACGCCCCACCCCATAGTGATTAGAAATATATGGTATATTTCCTTTCATTTATTATTGCATCTTATTATAGGTTATTTAAATAGGATGTAGTTTAAATTTCACTTCATTCTGAGCATTTTTTACCATGTTTTTATCATTTCCTGCCTTTACTAACCTACAGATGCCATCATCAAAATATGGGTGATAGATTCGAAATCAAGTTCTAATGGTGGGTGGCCCATTTGGGCACCCCACACTTTTCTTTTAAGTTTCATTTTAGTTATCATTTGTTTATCTCTATTCTATGCTATGCTGTTTAAGTAGTCTCTAATTTTGATTTCATAAGATTTTGATCAAACATTATCATGCTTTGTTGATTGTGTAGCTCTCATTAACTTGTAGGTAGCAACATCGAATTCCCGAGGATAGAGGCCAAATTGGGAGAATTCGAACATCTGGGTCATCCCAAAATGGCCCCAATTACTTAACCCCTTTGTCTACAGGTGTTTTGGAGACCCCGAGGTTCGACATTTAGATGGATCATTTTGGCTTTCCTAACACAGTAGAATTCGTCCCACCCGAGGACAAATAATAGCAGAATTCGTCCCACCCAAGGATGAATTACAGTCAAAAGCAGATTGGCCGACTGTTTCAATGGCAGTGGCCATCTGGTAAGGTCTTTTGGTTTCTGTTAAATTTGCGAGTGACTTAGATTCATGTTATTCACTGTATTTGACAATCTTTTGCATGCATCTATTGTTAATTTCAAGGAACGAACTTTCCCTATTCATATCGAGTGCTACTAACACCTTGGTTGTTTCTTTGCACGCAGGAGGAGCAACAAGAAGTGAGGATTCATCAACACCATCGACGACAACGCTTTGGCCCGCCCATTTTGCATGTGGGCACGCGAAAAGGAGATCACTATTCGCTTTTGTAATGGAAACATGCTAACTCTCCTTGCCCCTAAAAAGGGAGGAGATGTATTGTAACCGAGTTGGAATCACATTAATAAAATGGGTTGTGCTCCTACTTTCTCCTTTAATGTTTATTTTTTATTCGATTACATCTGCTTTACTTCGTGCATCAAGCTAGTTAGTTTACATTGTAGCAATTAGTGTTTCTTTTTATTTTTGGAATCTCGTGCTTTCAGTGGCGATCACGGTGGGACCTTGTCCCTTGATAGTTTGATCAAGTAACTAATCCATTTCTATGTTTTGTGCTTGACAAGTACAATTTTTTTTTAAAGCAGACTATTATTCGTCTCTGACTATGATGAATACTTTACTGTAATTCATCTGACCCTGAGATGAATAAAAATTCATCTCTGGCAGGGACGGATTTTGTTCTGTAATTCATCTCATAGAGGGATGAATTTCTGTCTGTAAAATTTTAGAGCCGAGGATCAAAAACAGCAAGTCCGGGCAGAAAAGAGGTAAGGTTCCAAAACTGTCTTTGTCCTTTTTAGATTTTTTGCTTTCATTTTTTGTCAATTCTTGCGTGCTTAGGGAAAGTAGTGGTTGCTTGCATGTTTCAATTTTAAGTAAAATAAACCACACACACATCACATGGCACGTTTTTAACCAAGGAGCTGGTCGTAAGACCCCAGCCCTTAAGCAAGACCAACGGTGGGTTCATCACCACCTTGGCTTAGCTTTGCATCCATTTCCATGATTGTCACTATTGTTAGGCATAAATCCTGACAAAAGCTGACCGAGTGTCGCTGGGGTGATTCCCATGCGCACGAGGATAAGTCTTCTATGGTAGGTGTCATTAACAGGACAATCCCCCTTCTATACCGCCTATGTTCCATATACCATCTGATCTCACGTACCTATAGTTTCCCTCTCATAAGGGCGGGTATATAGAGAGGTTGGTATATCGGTCCGACAATGGTATATTGAAGGGGCAACCATTTATGGGAGTCATATGAGCCTTCATTACGCATTTAAACGTTCTTCAAAACTTTCAAAAACAAAAAAAAATCATCAAAAACACACTAAACCATTCTAGGACACACCATTAATCTTTAAAATATATAATCACTGTTTGCGTATGTGTGTGTTCATTTTTGCTTAGTGTAACAAAAAAAAAAACAAAAAAATCATAAACAAAAGATAAAAATCTATGCATTTTGTCACTCGCTCCAAAAAGCTCCAAGGATTCCCACAATTGCTTGGTCATCCCCAAAAGGCCCCAAAGGTGTCCATGAACCCTTTGGTCAACCCAAGAGCACCCTAAAGGTGCCCATAAGTGATGCAGGAGCATCCAACAAAATATGGGAAATCTTATATTTTTCCTTAAATTTTAGTGCATCTTGTCGGGGCCATAACTTCTCAACCGTAGCTCCGATTGACACAAAATTTTACAGAGAGTTAGTTGGGAGAAAGCTTCACCCACGATGTTCAAGGATTGATATCACCTCACTTAATTTAATAAAAAATTGCTAATGATTCATAGGTAGAAGAAAGCCCAAAGTTGCATAGTTTTAGTTTTTAATTGACATTTGCTAGAATATTTGGGTGCTTTAGAAATAAATTTATTTTGTGCAAAATTTGAGAAATCCAAGATGTTGGTATAGGGAAACTTCACATAGTGGTGAATCAAATTTATTGTGTGTATAATACTATAAAAAAAAAAAACTAGATGTTCAAATCCTTTTTTGATAGCCTCATAGAGGTAAAATCTGTTGATAATTTTCTTAATTATCACATTCAAGGTTGTATCTTTTCTTTCCAACAAGTTTTGCATACAATATAGATTGCAACACCATACTTGGTGGAAAATAATATCACATCCACCTATTCTTTTCAGATATGAACACAAAAATTTTCAACACTATGCTCAAATTTATTCTTATATAGTTAAATGCCAGCATACAAAATCATAATAAATTCTCTAACTTTGTTTCATTCTATTATTTTATGAAGTTGGTATATAATTGAAAACAAATGCTTTTTATCTATCTGAGTGAACCACAATGGTTGCTGTATGAGTTGATATCTTTTGTCGATAGCAATTTGCTAAAGAACCATGCATTCCCAAAGCCACATTTAACTTTTGGAAAATAATTATTTTTAGTTGTTTTTGAAAGTGACTTAATATTATTAAAAAAGTAATGAGAGTACAAATTACAAAAAAAGGTGGATGGCATGAAAGCACACCCCAAAGCCTATGCAAGAAACTAAACCAGGGTCAAAAGAGCCTAAGAAAAAAGGACAAACAAATCATCAAGAGATTTATCGGTTACATTGCAAAACTAAAAATAACTAAAAATAAACTAGAGCAAAAAATCCTTAAACTATAAAATTGTAACTTTGGAGATAATATTGGTTGCTTTATTGAGACTCCATCATCTTGCTTTTGTTCAAGCAAATTCGATGCCCTACTGAGACATAAATTAAATCTTTCCAAGTAGACTTAAAGATTAATTTCTTTGTTGAGACCATTATCCTACTTTTGTTCAAGCAATGCCTACACTCCAAAGCTATTCAAACTATTGGGTTTGGTACTCACCCACCAAGGTTTAGATGGGTGAAACAATTTTTTGAGTATACTATCCCCATATTCTTTATTCTGTTAAGAACTATGAGAATGTCGAAACCACATAGAAGTGGAGGGATATTTTTTATTTTAGTTCCTCTATAGGAACCATCAATCCCATAAATGATGGCTTTGCATCCAATGACATATCCTTGTTGATACTTCAACATACTATAATTTTTGGAGGAATCAGGAACATAACTAACCAATTTAAAACTATTAATATGAAGTCAATTCTCTAGAGCATCATCTTCTTCTGTAGATCCCCTTCTCGAGCTATGAGAGCACCTTGCATTGGTTGGTAGAAATGTACTCAAGGACTGGTCGATTGCATAGACTATGAATCAACCACTATTGCAGCCCTTGGGGTATGGATCTATTGAGATTGAGGAGCCTCATTATTGGTAGTTTTAGCTAGGGGGTCAACTTTTTTATTTTCATACCCTTTTTCTACTAGATTTGAGACATGCACCTACTTGGACTTTATACCTTTAGAAGTAACCAAACAGATATTTTTATGCCCTCCCACACTCATCCAACCATCATATTGAGGTTGACGAGTGGGTGCACTTAGTGTGGTGGGGATCTGCTTGTCCCTATTATGCGACATCAAGGAATAATATTTTATCTTGTGTGTTGAGGACTGGCACCAAAAACACATATTGGGAAAATTAATGTAGAGGACCTACTAGGATAACACATTGTCACCAACTTATATGTCAATAGTCTCCTTGAGATCTCGAGAAATAGCAATCTCAACACAAACATGTTTTTAAGCATATCCTTGGAAACTTTTGTCCATCTCCACCAAAATGACACACCCTAAAGGGGTTGTTATGTGGCTAATAAAGGGCCATAGAGGTAGAGGTAATCCCGAGAATTACACCCACATAAGGACTTTGGTAGATATTTTATCAAAAATAAAAAAGTCATGGGTCCAAGGAGAAAAATAAGCAAAGAGCTTCTCATGTACTAGTGCCATGCTCGTAAATTGCCTTAGCATGGGTGGTTTTCGCAAAGCAAAACAAAAATAGTCCCTTTGTAAGATTTTTAACCATCAACAACTTGACTCCATGAGGATTTCAAACTACATTAACCCAAGCCTTAAGGGAAGACTCATTAGGGATGCGTCTAAGAAAATACCCGACAAGGGTGAATGATTTTAACTAGTGACATGCAAAATCAAATTTAAGAAATAATAGAATTATATTAGGAGGGTTACCTTGTGGACCATTCTTAGCACACACTTGTATAATCATTTAAGAGGTGTCATTATCACATGCATTCCCTTCTGTATTTCTAGTGTTATGCATTGATCCACCAAGGTTGGAGACCATATTGATACTCAAAAGCCTAGGTTTCTCTATGCCCATTCTCAAGAAAACAAGTTGAAGTGGATGCAAATACCAAAACTATGAATGCCATTAGATTTGATGTTCTTGAAAGAACCAGAAGATAAGCTAGAATATGATTTTGGAATATTCCTATTGAATGAATTTCAATCCTCAAGCATTGTTGAGTTGATTTTATTTCAAATATAGGATCTTATTAGGATTCCGATATTGATTGTTGAGACAGCCTTCAAGATAAATGAGTGGTGACAACATGGTCAATGTTCACGAGTGAATTACTGCAAAGACTCTTATAGTCCTTATTTATATATTGTGATATCCACGACCAGCTTGTAGTTCCTTTGTCTAGGAGTTGATTTTCATTCAAATATAGGATCTTATTAGGATTCCGATATTGATTGTTGAGACAGCCTTCAAGATGAATGAGTGGTGACAACATGGTCATTATTCATTGCGTTCCTTCAATATAAACGTGGTGATAAAATAATTATTAAGTGCATTCTAAATATCATATCTCACTTCGATTATAATAATAATTATTATGACATTTGATATGTAAGGACGATGTAAACTCTACTTCATTGGTTTTATTAACAGACGTGTTAGGTAAAATTTGAAAGAAAACTTGAATATTATTCAAGCTTGCAGAATGCAGCAGACTATAAGATCTAGATGTATGCAAAGTGGAAGCTCTCCCCATGAGGAGATCAAGGGCTTGAATATCTATCCTTAACACTTCACAATATCCCTTATGGCAGGGACCACTCGGAGTTATTTATTTAATCTTGTCATGGGATACGCCAAGGAGACAGTCGAATTGGAAAACCCTTCTCCATGTGTGGTAGAGATAAGTAAAAAGTACGGTCCACTTCCAGCGGCTTCCAACTGTCCATTTCACACTAAAATTAAATTCATCTTTAATTAAAAAGAAATGTAATCTACGACCTGAATTTAGTCATACATAATCCGACCTGAATTTAGTCTACGACCTGAATAAAATTAATTCGACCTGAGACCTGAATTGGCTATTTGGAAGCCATGTTGTTTGAATGAATTGAAAGGGAAAGGGAAACAGCCGAGAGAAAGGCAGTGTCGTACATAATCCTCATGCTGCCAGAGAGGTTGAGGATAGTACTTTGAATCTTACAATAGTGACCACCGTCCATCCTTTAGGAATAATAAAATCTGCATTTAAGAAGTTAAAACATATTATTGAAACTACGCACTCGACAAAACGGAAAAGGAAAAGAAATGGGGGAAGAAAACAACGTCCTCACCACAACCTTTCACTTTTATGTCTTGTTTGGTTTCTCTGAAATTTGTAACAAAAATAATATTCCGAAATTTGTCGGCTATCTCTCAGGTGGCTTTCTTTAAATTCAAAGAGTGGTTGTTAAATTTCTCCGTATTTTTAACTTCCATACTACAAGCTGGGAATTTTTTACGTTTTCGATGGTTGAAGTTACGGCTGAGGATCTGTCAAACAGCAGTGGGTGGTAGCATGGACTGGCGAGCTGTACGTAATAAGAAGAAAAAAACATAAAACCTTTCGACCACCATAAACAGTAAAGAAAATATTCCGAAATTTGTCAGCTAGCTGGATAGGGTAGATCGATTGTAAGCAGTCTGAGTTAAAGTTAATTAGTGTGTAACGACTATATAGATTATACTCGAAACAACCAGGAAGAAAAGAATTAAAAAAAAAAAAACTAAATATGACGTCATGCAGTCTGAGTCATCCACATGTTTGATAGTCAAACATTGAACATTGAACGAGACTCTAAATATGACGTCATGCTTTGGGATTAATTTTACACGTTAAATAAAAACATGATCTTTGCTTATGACGTCGTAGCATTATTAGCACTACCAGCCGAGCCGATGATGATAAGGAAATATTCAAAAAATTTAATAATATTATAGCCTTAAGTGGAATTTATTAAAAATCAACGGGAAAGAATTTGTTATTTTAATTCATACTTATTTTGCTTTAGTGGAAGTTAAGAAGAAAATTCTAATATTTAATTTAAATTTTTTAAAAATATTTATGTTTATTTAATTATTGGTGATGGTTATTTATATGGTAAATTTTTACATTTGTTATTTTAATTTTAATTTTTTTATTTAAATGTTTTTGCTATTGGACTTGCAATATTAGTAATGGTTTTTTTTTTTTTTGTTAATAATCCTTGTAATTGTAGTTAGAATTATTTTGGGAACTCAAATTCTTATCTTAGTATAACTTAAAATTAAGAATTTTGAGGTGAAATATTTACATGAGAAGAAGAGGTTCATTGCAAGTGGTATCAAAGAGCTTTCGAGGATGTGGTAAGCTTTTGTTGTGAGTATATTTTTTTTAATCTTCGGTCTATAGGTTAGAAACTATGTTTTGACAATTTTAAACTATCACGAAGGAGCTACCATTTTTTGCTAAGCTAGATTACCTATATGTAATATTAGTGTTGCTTTTGACAATAATATTACATAATAGCTAGCATATGTCACTAAACATTCTTTATAGGATCCAATAAAAGGATTCACACATAATTTATTTCATATCCTTGGGTGTCCAATTCAAAACCCAATGGTTCCTACCTTTATTTCCTTAACCAGGAGTTCATATACTAATTATAAGCATTATTGGTGTATAATTACACTATCCCAAATCCAAACTAGGTTTTACACCACTACCAAGTCCTTACTTGTAAGGATTTCTTCTATCCTTAACTTGATTCTCAAGTTACATATTCCCATATTTATGAGCTCAAGGTCTTATGATCATTTTATTCTTGTAAAGCTAAAGGATAACTATTCTTCAATTGCTTCTATCCAATATTTTGGAACTTTCCATAAAATATCTATCCAACTTTACTTGATAAATCTATTCACATTAACCAAATAAAATACGTGACACACTTAAAATGTTCTCCTTAAATTTTAAGGAGTTCCAACTCTTAAAACTTAATATAGACATCATATGGTCTATTGCAGGTCTAACCATACTACCTTATGGTTTACACATCACTCCTTTTCACTTGGGTATAAGTAGTTTTGGAAATAACTACCCACTAATACTTCGTACTATTCAACATAATAATAAATTGTAGATTATTTCCTCAAATTAAAGAAGATAATCCTCTTAAGGTTGTTGGTTGATACACTTTCAACTTCCAAAATTGACACGTCTATTTGATAAATCCAACAGACGAACAAATAATATTATTTGACGTTTTCAACTATTTTATCCCACTTGTCCACCATGCCAAAACTTTAATTAGCTTGCCTACTAATTACATTCAAATTTTCATAATTATCCAATTCCAAGCTATAGATCAATAATTCCTTATTCATGAGTGTGTATCATAGGTAAATACCAAAAACATTTCCCTCTCTTTTCCATAATCACATGCCCAAAACCAAACATGTTTTATGCATAGTAGTCAATACATTATATTGAAAATAAGAATTAAATCCATTCCTTTTTCTTACAAGATTTCTCATAATTACTAAAATCTCATAGACACTATATCAATATGCTAATTTTTTTTTTAATATGTTGTTTTATATAAATACAATCAGATCACACTCAATTTCAAAGACTATTATTTGTAGAGTAGTTGTAGCGCTAATCCAAATAAATTCAATATATTTCCCTCAGTATGCCATATGTGGGTAATGACAAGTATTTAGAGTTGACCAAGCTCAATTTCAACAATCTGCAGGCATTATATAGATAAATTTTTTTAGAAATTACAAGGTAACTTCGTTACGAGTGAGCCTTTTGAGTCTTTTGATGTATTGTTTTATGTGTACAAATATGTTAATGGGACGTTGCAACATGTAGACACCAAAACAACACAATTCTATTATGTGACAACAAGCGCTGGTCGTATTGACACACACATCCCCTAGGGCAGCCCCCATAGGTTAAACAGTGGTCCTAACCACTCCCAAAAGTAGTTTGGAAGGTCAAAGTTCAATTTGGCACATTTTTGGCACCTTGGTCCCTACTCGTCCCACCCTAGGACGAATACAAACTAGTATTTGTTCCACCTAGGGACGATTATTAGCATTCGCCCCTGGGTGAGGCAAATAGAAGGTTTGACTGGCAAAAAGTCAAACCTCGAGAGGTCCGCCAGTTAACTGCAACTTCAGGCCACGCAATTGTGAGGAGCGACTTCAAATCAAGGAGAAAGACTTTAGTCATGCATGTCTTGGATTTTTGGAGGCCTCATGCAAGGAGACTCTAAATCAAGGAATAATATTTTTCCCAAAATAGGACATGCAACTACAGTGGCGCCCTCACATGCGCATTCAAACAAGAGAGACCCTAGGTCTATAAATTGGTGAGTCTTCTCACCCAAAATATGAAGAGAGAGGTAGCATTTTGAGCAACGAAGTTCTACCATTTTACATCCATACATACACACATTTTGATTATGTTTTTATATCCTTGATATCTCTTTTGGAGGGAGGTTATTGGGTGATTATTGGAAGCACAATCTAGACCCCAAACCCAAACATTTGGCCACAATATCCCACAAAAATTGCCAAAAACACCCCATAAGAGGTTTTTGACCCATCCCATGTGGATTGGTGCTGAAACAAAGTCCCAAACGATGGGCGTCCTGCCCCCGAGTGCCCCCCATGCTGTCGCAGTTCTAAACGCCCCACCCCATAGTGATTAGAAATATATGGTATATTTCCTTTCATTTATTATTGCATCTTATTATAGGTTATTTAAATAGGATGTAGTTTAAATTTCACTTCATTCTGAGCATTTTTTACCATGTTTTTATCATTTCCTGCCTTTACTAACCTACAGATGCCATCATCAAAATATGGGTGATAGAGGCCAAATTGGAGAAATATGACCATTTGGGTCGTCCCAAAATACCCCCAATTAGCTAACTCCAAATTTATAGGTCATTTGGAGCTTCCTGGATAGGACATTGAAGAGGGTGCTTTCTAACAATTTGTATCCTTTTAGGATGTTATAAAATTTGGTTTATATCACAATATTTTAGTTGGTCTCCATTATTACCTTTAGTTGCCACCACCATAAGGCCATATTTACCATACTATGAAAGCATTAATAATCATTTGAAGTATCCACATCGTAAATTAAAACCAAGTATATATATTTTTTAAAGTCAAAACTTTTATTTTTAGCATCTACAACTTATTGATTTTTTTTTTTTTACCTCACTCAAATTCTATGAAGGAAGAAACTAAGATTGATATTTATGTCAAGAAGGTTATGGTTTTCACATTGCTTTTAGAGGAGGTGTCTCTAAATCTATATTATTTGTTAGCTTCTCCAAGGTTTCTCTAAAAAATTCAAATCAATTAATAGAGATGATAGGTTCATACCCTCTTCTTCCTTGTCCTACATTTCCTTCATCATTTCTATGATGAATATTGAAAAACTTACCATTTATTATATTGTTGGATTATCTACAAAACTTGTGTTATTATTTAGGTTTGTTTCTACATTAACTCATAGTTATTCCATCTTGGAGGATTCTACTAGGAAATATGTATCCTTTTATATAAGCTAGAATATTTGGTTGATAAACATTGATATCATTCTAGGTGTTCATAAGAGGTGTGACATGTAGCAAATATTTTTGGTATAAATGACCATAGCATATTTACTGATCCTCCCTTTTGTTATAACTTGAGAGGTACATACGGAGTTCCGTAATATCTCCAATATCTCCTCTTTCCAAAATATCATTGGAAGGAAAAAAAACCTTGTAATTAAAATTGGTAATTCCAAGGGGATTTCCTTTATGAGAATGAAGTATAAGTACCATGACTTCATGAAAAGGATTGCACACCTATAAAATGAGGGTTTGCCTTTAAATATGTGCTTATAATCCATGGGGTTTGTGAAACTTATTGTAAAATAGTCATTTGCTTTGAGAGCAATTTTTATATCCCATTTTAGATACCACCCTTTGCTTCTTGAATATTTAAGGTTTGTTATGATGATGTGTTCATCTTTAAGGTGATTTAAGATACCATCTACAATCAACTATGGTTGTACAACAAGACTAGGATCATTTATTGTTGTTTGAGGAAGATGCTTATTAACTTTGCTTGAAACTACGTATTGAGGAGTGACATTATTTGTAGGTAATATTTTTCAAAGTATAGTTTCCCTTATTAATATTATTAGTTGAGATCTTATTTAGCCCTAAAAAAATAATTTATACGGGAAAGCATTTGAATTGTTGTGTCTTTCATGTGAATTTGTTATAAGAAAACTGTTATAGGCTAGAGAGGTATAACCAAATTAAAATTGAAAACAAAGGAAAGAGTTGCAAGACCAAAAACATCAAAGTATCTAAATCATTTTTAATAACAATGTTATGAAATAATTTTTCAATTTTTACTCTCCATTAATAATTTGTAAAAATTATTTAATAAATTATCTTTCAATTAAATATTCAAAATAAAATTAAAATTTAACAATAAACATTAACAACAATTAAAAATTCAATAACAAATTACCATATTAATGACCATCATCAATAATTATATAAATATAAATAATTTTAAAAAATTTAAATTAAATATTAGAATTTTCTTCTAACTTCCTCAGTGAATTAAAATAACAAAGTCTTTACATTGATTTTTAATAAATTCCACATAAGCCTATAATATTATTAAAAAAATTGAATATTTCCTTATCGTCATCGGCTAGTAGTGCTAATGCTACGACGTCATAAGCAAAGATCATGTTTTTATTTAAGCATGACGTCATAAGCAAAGATCATGTTTTAAGCATGACGTCATATAATATTTCGAGTCTCGTTCAAAGTTTAATTTTGAATATTTCCTTATCATCATCGGCTAGTAGTCCTAATGCTAGGACGTCATAAGCAAATATCATGTTTTTTTTTATTATCAAACATGTGGATGACTTAGCTTTTTTTTCATGTTTTCTTATTGGTTTGAGGGAATAGAAGAGAAGTAGATGATTCAGTTTTTTATGATTGGAATTTCTGACGTTAATATCTATTTATTTTTATTTTGTTAGTGTAGTGCATGTGTTTGTGAATAATTTCACATTAATTGTGTTGTGGGACTTGAGTGGTTTATAAACCCCAACACTTGTCATGCTCTTTGTCAATGGGGTAGTAGTCTTAAAGGTGCAAGTCCTTAGTCTCACTTTGTAGTAGGATTCCTCACCCCTATTAACATCGAGTTTGGGAATGTGTGTGGGAAACTAGCCCTCTTGCTTTCTAACCGGTTAATGTGATGATGCAAGTCTAATGGTATATTCCATGATTGGAATTCCGTTCCACATTAATACCTATCTATATTATTAGAGTAGTGTGTTTGTGAATAATCCCACGTTAACTCTGTTGTGGGACTTGAGTGGTTTATAAACCTTAACATTTGCCATACTATTTGCCAATGGAGTAGCAGGCTTAAAGGTGCAAGTCCTTGGTCTCACTTTGTGGGATTCCTCAACATCGAGTTTGGGTATGTGTGTGGGGGCTCACCCTCTTGCTTTCTAACCGGTTAATGTGATGATGCAAGTCTAGTGGTATATTCCATACTTATCTAGTTGTATACCTATCTATCTATCTTGTTTTCTTCTTGGTTCGAGGGGAATAGAAGAGAAGTAGATGACTTATCTTGTTTTCTTCTTGGTTCGAAGGGAATAGAAGAGAAGTGGATGACTTAGTTTTTTTTTCTTGTTTTCTTCTTGGTTCCATGGAATAGAAGAGAAGTGGATGACTTAGCTTTTTTATTTTGAAGAGGAATAGAAAGTAAGAAGGTTAACTATCCTTAATACAATAGAGGTGAGGATTTCCACATAAGTAGAATTAAAGAGCTTCCATTTTTAAGTTTATTACTCTTTTAACAAAAAATTTAGTAAGTACTAAAATTTATAAACCACTCAAGTCTTACAACCACACATACTACACTAACTATAAAAAAATTAAAATAAACAAAATTCTAATAATAAAATATACTAATATATCCAATTTTAATTTTGTTGGAGTATAATCTATTATGTCGTTACACACTGATTAACTCTGCTTACAATCGACCTACCCTATCCGGCTAGCTGACAAATTTGGGAATATTTTATTTACTGTTTATGGTGGTCGACAGGTTTTATGTTTTTTTGAGTCCATGCGACCGCCCACTGCTGTTTGACTGTGCCTCAGACGTAGTAACTTCAACCATCGATAACGTAAAAATTTCCCATTTTGTAGTATGGAAGTCAAAAATACGGAGAAATTTACCAATTGGAAAGATATATCTATGCACTCTTTCAATTCAAAGGAAGTGCTCACAAGAAAAATAGGTATTAAAGTGGAACGAAATTCCTCGCCGAAATCTACCAGGTGGGAGCAATATCTATGCACTCTTTGAATTTAGAGATAGACGACAAATTCCGGAATATTATTTTTGTTACGAATCATCACAGGGAAAAAAGGAACCGTCTTTAATATTTTCATAGCCTCTTTTCTACGATTTGTTATCTATATAAATCTCCTTTTGGATTCTTAATTTCAGCGGGACTGCGGGTTGGCAAAAATAAAAGCATCGACCCTAGGCAGTAGAGTACTGCACCTAATTAGTACATAATGTAATTAGGTAATGTATCCGTTCGACGGGTTGGGATTGGTCTTCATGGTTCCTAGGCCTCATTGCTGTGGGTGTAAGTGTGTCGTTTTAGTTCTTGTTGAAAGGCCGAGATGGTACCACCAACAAAGTAAAACTGCCTCCTGGAGGCACGGGATGGCCTATTATTGGCGAGACCATCACTTTCATTGGAGATCTCAATTCCCTTCATCGTCAACGCGATGATCATGAATGCAGGTCATCAGTACTCGTCCTCGTGATTTCGTAACTTTGTAGTCTTAAAGGAAGGATGTTGGCCACTTTATTACAAGTGACAGTATAAATGTTGGCCACTTTATCTCTATTTTAACATCTAATACTATGATATGAGTGGTCATTTTTTCTACACTTTATAATATTATAATTGTAAAAGCATCCCAAAAGTTTAAGAAATACATAGAAAAGGAGGTAGGGAGACTATTGTAACGACGAATCAGGGAGAAGAATGTTAGAAATGAGGCCCATCAGGAATGCGTGCCTCACTCCTAACACACCCCTCTCCTTCCACCAGCCAACCAAAATCCTGCCAGCCTGGAAATCCACCTCGGCTGTCTCCACTGGGTCCGCTACACCCGGCTCCCCCCATGCCCAAAACATCTCGTGAGTATAGCAGTCCACCGATCGAACGGAGATGTCCTAATAGGCGGACCATCTATCGGAATCCGAAGCAACCGATAGACGTCCTCAAGAGTCACAGTCATCTCCCCGGTCGGGAGATGGAAAGTATTGGTCCTCGGATCCCAAAGCTTGATCAGGGCCGTCAGATAGGCCTGATCCGAAACCACAGGCTCCAGTCGAGCCACCTGCTTAAGCCCAAGGGAATCAAGCCATTCCCAGTCGTCATCAGTCAAGGCCAACCGCGCCTCAGTAAAGGCAGCGGGTACACGGTACCGGCTCCTAACAACCTGCAAGCAAAAAATAATAATAATAATAATAATAATAAATAAAATAAAAATAAAAATTTTCAATTCTAAGGTTTCTAACCTTAGTTGTTAAACAAAAAACATTACAAAAAATTCTTAAGGTTTTGAAAAGCGCAACACAAAAACAATGCATTCAGTTAAAGCAAAATAAGCCCTAGGGTCACTTACAGGACTCGCCTCGGCTCCGCTGCTCGAACCAGTTTGTGCACTCATGATGGCAGAGAGAATTCCGAGTAGCGCTTCGCTTCGCAGAATTACTTCCTCCTCCCGCAGCTCCAAAATCGCAAGAAAAAAATGACACAAATGAGCCCAAAATCAAGTTTTGGCCCTTAAATAGGCCTTTTGCACTGGAATTCATCCTTGATTGGGATGAGCGCTCTGATTAGCGCTCGTCCCACCCAGGGACGAATTCTCCAACTGGAATTCGTCCCACCCGGGGACGAATTCAGAGCCAACACAAAAAAAATTAAGAAAAATGACTAAAAATGCACTAAAAAGACAATAAAACCGCTCGACGAGATTGCAAATGCAACTGACAGCATGGGCATACAAAATCGACATCGGGGTCACAAATTATCAATATCCTACTCCCTAAGAAGGCTTCCATAGCCGGACCGCTCCAAGGGAAGACAGATTTTGAAAATTTAATCCCCAAAATAATGTCACAAAAACAACAAAAACAGTACAAAATTTAACAAAAACACAACAAAAGCATGGCCAGGTATAAGTGCTCATGCACTTAACCTATAGGCAAAGAAAATCGATGTCGAGGTCCAAATTATCGCTCTCCTAGTTCCCCAAGAAGGCTATCATAGCCGGACCGCTCCACGGGAAATAGGTTTTTGACGATTTCACCTCATTATGACGTCACCAAAAGGGCTAACACCCACCAAAAATAGGTCCATATGTTGGAAAAATTGCACACGGTAAACCCTCTAAAGGCAAACCTTGCACAAGTCATCTTGGGTCAAGCGACTCATCGCTTCTCTCACGAAGGTCATTCCCTCATCGATTCGTCGCTTGAGGGGGTAGTCACACTTAGTCACCAATCAAAAATCACACACCCAATTAAGGAAAACAACATGCATTCAAAGAATCATTGACAAAGACAATCACGCTCCTGCTTGGGGCAGTAAACAAGAAACAATCAAATCAATCAAACACTTGGCATTTCGTGAATCATGAACACAAGGTTCCCCCTGAGGATAAAAACGCCCTTCACTTGTTCATGACTGATCAATGTCTAAGTTCAAGATTTCGTGAATCATGAACACAAGGTTCCCCCTGAGGATAAAAACGCCCTTCACTTGTTCATGACTAATCGATGTTTGAGTTCAAGTCACACCTCACCAAAACAAGTTAATACTTGAAATCAAATTCCTTAGCTCGTCGAAGCAAGGATTCAAGAATGCATGCCCTTTCCATACTTGGGGCATCAAAAGTTGGTTAGGTTACCAAGAAACCCTAATCATTAGTGCTTTGGTTATCTATTTTTGCTCAAGCATCTGCGTCACCCGCAGCGCTTCCCAAAAAGGGGCATCCGTAGACACCAAAACAGCACCAATCCGATTATGTGACTGCAAACACTGATCGCTTTGGCAAACACAGCCCCCAGGGCAGCCCTCAGAGGTTAAACAGTGGTCCTAACCACTTTCATAGCAATTTTGTAAGGTCAAGGAGCAATTTGGCACACTTGGAAACTTTTCCCAGTACTCGTCTCACCCAGGGACGAATTCAAAATAGAATCCGTCCCACCCCAGGACGAATTCTGAATCCGTCCCTGGGTGGGACGAATTCCAAGCTTAACGGGCAAAAAGGCAAATGGTGCCAAGTGGCAGCCCATAACAATCAGTTAAGGGCTCCTGCCTTGCACGCATGTGTAAGTGGACGAGAGGGGCCGTTGGAGGACTATTACAAGAAGCATTTATCAAAGTTCAAGTCAAGGGAAGACTCCCCTCCCTCATGGGAAGACAAGACTGCCACATGGCGCCCATGGCCAACACTTGGCTTTTGTGCTTCCCTCCCAAAAGAGACCCCTTGGGTCTATAAAAGGTGGGACTTTTCTCACCCAAAACATGCAGGTGGAAGGAGTGTTCAAGCAACGAAGTGCTACCGAATCGAAGACTCATTTGCATTCCCCTTTGTTCACCTTCCTACATCCATCAATCTCTTTTGCAAGGGAGGTTGTTGGGTGGCCTTTGGAAGCTCGAACCTTACTCAAATCCGACGCATGGACATCTGAACCTACCAATTCGTCGACCCCCCAATCCTAAAAGGTTTTGGGCCCATCCTTGGTGGATTGGCTCCAAAATCGAGGGCCAACGGTGGGAGGCCCACTTGGGCACCCCCGCACCCCCAAATTCTAATTTCAGTTTTTGAGCACTTTAGATTAATTTTTAGATTGCATTTTGTGTTACTAGGTCTGATTAGTCTATAATTGCAATTTTGTAGCTTTTGGTCAGAGTTTAGGGTGTTTTGTATTGCTTTATCGTTTCGCTAACTTGCAGGTGTCAAGGTTAAATTCCCGAGGGAGGAGGTCAAATTGGGAAAATCCGACCATCTAGGTCATCCCAAAATGGCCCCAATTACCTAACCCCCTGTTTGCAGGAGTTTTGCAGGTCCCGAGATTGGACATTGGAGCAGCAGACAGGTCGATTTCTCCTATTCGGAAGAATTCGTCCCACCCGGGGACGAATTACGATCAAAATTCGTCCCGCCCGGGGACGAATTCCGCTTTAAGGTGAATTGGCCAGCTGCCTCGGTGGCGATGGCCTTCCGTGACTTGTTCTTACCTTCTCGTCGATTTTGAAGCAATTTGGATTCACTGTTTTCATGGTTTCGGGCAAATATTCGTATGCATATTTTGTTAGTTTTAGAGAGAGAATGATTTTCATTTGCAACAAAGTGCTACTAACATCTTGATCATTTCTTTGTTTGCGGGAGAAGCAAGCAGAGGCGAAGAACCCATCAACATCGGCGGCGGCATCATCTTAGCTCGCCCAATGCAATCGTGGGCACGCGGAAGGAGGAACCATTCAACGATTGTAATCAAACCTTATTTTCGCTCCTAGCCCCTGAAAAGGGAGGAGGCATTATTGTAACAGAGATCGAAAGAAATTAATGAAAGGGCTGTTTTTCTTTATCTGATTGCGTCTCTTACAACATGTCTCTTTTTGTTTCATGCAATGTACATTCCTAGGACTTAGGCGTGCTTAACTTTGAATGCAATTGCACTTGGTGTTTCTTTTGACCGGAATCTCGTGCTTTCAAGTTGATTTTCATTCAAATATAGGATCTTATTAGGATTCCGATATTGATTGTTGAGACAGCCTTCAAGATGAATGAGTGGTGACAACATGGTCATTATTCATTGCGTTCCTTCAATATAAACGTGGTGATAAAATAATTATTAAGTGCATTCTAAATATCATATCTCACTTCGATTATAATAATAATTATTATGACATTTGATATGTAAGGACGATGTAAACTCTACTTCATTGGTTTTATTAACAGACGTGTTAGGTAAAATTTGAAAGAAAACTTGAATATTATTCAAGCTTGCAGAATGCAGCAGACTATAAGATCTAGATGTATGCAAAGTGGAAGCTCTCCCCATGAGGAGATCAAGGGCTTGAATATCTATCCTTAACACTTCACAATATCCCTTATGGCAGGGACCACTCGGAGTTATTTATTTAATCTTGTCATGGGATACGCCAAGGAGACAGTCGAATTGGAAAACCCTTCTCCATGTGTGGTAGAGATAAGTAAAAATTACGGTCCACTTCCAGCGGCTTCCAACTGTCCATTTCACACTAAAATTAAATTCATCTTTAATTAAAAAGAAATGTAATCTACGACCTGAATTTAGTCATACATAATCCGACCTGAATTTAGAAATCGACCTGAATAAAATTAATTCGACCTGAGACCTGAATTGGCTATTTGGAAGCCATGTTGTTTGAATGAATTGAAAGGGAAAGGGAAACAGCCGAGAGAAATGCAGTGTCGTACATAATCCTCATGCTGCCAGAGAGGTTGAGGATAGTACTTTGAATCTTACAATAGTGACCACCGTCCATCCTTTAGGAATAATAAAATCTGCATTTAAGAAGTTAAAACATATTATTGAAACTACGCACTCGACAAAACGGAAAAGGAAAAGAAATGGGGGAAGAAAACAACGTCCTCACCACAACCTTTCACTTTTATGTCTTGTTTGGTTTCTCTGAAATTTGTAACAAAAATAATATTCCGAAATTTGTCGGCTATCTCTCAGGTGGCTTTCTTTAAATTCAAAGAGTGGTTGTTAAATTTCTCCGTATTTTTAACTTCCATACTACAAGCTGGGAATTTTTTACGTTTTCGATGGTTGAAGTTACGGCTGAGGATCTGTCAAACAGCAGTGGGTGGTAGCATGGACTGGCGAGCTGTACGTAATAAGAAGAAAAAAACATAAAACCTTTCGACCACCATAAACAGTAAAGAAAATATTCCGAAATTTGTCAGCTAGCTGGATAGGGTAGATCGATTGTAAGCAGTCTGAGTTAAAGTTAATTAGTGTGTAACGACTATATAGATTATACTCGAAACAACCAGGAAGAAAAGAATTAAAAAAAAAAAAACTAAATATGACGTCATGCAGTCTGAGTCATCCACATGTTTGATAGTCAAACATTGAACATTGAACGAGACTCTAAATATGACGTCATGCTTTGGGATTAATTTTACACGTTAAATAAAAACATGATCTTTGCTTATGACGTCGTAGCATTATTAGCACTACCAGCCGAGCCGATGATGATAAGGAAATATTCAAAAAATTTAATAATATTATAGCCTTAAGTGGAATTTATTAAAAATCAACGGGAAAGAATTTGTTATTTTAATTCATACTTATTTTGCTTTTGTGGAAGTTAAGAAGAAAATTCTAATATTTAATTTAAATTTTTTAAAAATATTTATGTTTATTTAATTATTGATGATGGTTATTTATATGGTAAAATTTTACATTTGTTATTTTAATTTTAATTTTTTTATTTAAATGTTTTTGCTATTGGACTTGCAATATTAGTAATGGTTTTTTTTTTTTTTGTTAATAATCCTTGTAATTGTAGTTAGAATTATTTTGGGAACTCAAATTCTTATCTTAGTACAACTTAAAATTAAGAATTTTGAGGTGAAATATGTACATGAGAAGAAGAGGTTCATTGCAAGTGGTATCAAAGTGCTTTCGAGGATGTGGTAAGCTTTTGTTGTGAGTATATTTTTTTTAATCTTCGGTCTATAGGTTAGAAACTATGTTTTGACAATTTTAAACTATCACGAAGGAGCTACCATTTTTTGCTAAGCTAGATTACCTATATGTAATATTAGTGTTGCTTTTGACAATAATATTACATAATAGCTAGCATATGTCACTAAACATTCTTTATAGGATCCAATAAAAGGATTCACACATAATTTATTTCATATCCTTGGGTGTCCAATTCAAAACCCAATGGTTCCTACCTTTATTTCCTTAACCAGGAGTTCATATACTAATTATAAGCATTATTGGTGTATAATTACACTATCCCAAATCCAAACTAGGTTTTACACCACTACCAAGTCCTTACTTGTAAGGATTTCTTCTATCCTTAACTTGATTCTCAAGTTACATATTCCCATATTTATGAGCTCAAGGTCTTATGATCATTTTATTCTTGTAAAGCTAAAGGATAACTATTCTTCAATTGCTTCTATCCAATATTTTGGAACTTTCCATAAAATATCTATCCAACTTTACTTGATAAATCTATTCACATTAACCAAATAAAATACGTGACACACTTAAAATGTTCTCCTTAAATTTTAAGGAGTTCCAACTCTTAAAACTTAATATAGACATCATATGGTCTATTGCAGGTCTAACCATACTACCTTATGGTTTACACATCACTCCTTTTCACTTGGGTATAAGTAGTTTTGGAAATAACTACCCACTAATACTTCGTACTATTCAACATAATAATAAATTGTAGATTATTTCCTCAAATTAAAGAAGATAATCCTCTTAAGGTTGTTGGTTGATACACTTTCAACTTCCAAAATTGACACGTCTATTTGATAAATCCAACAGACGAACAAAGAATATTATTTGACGTTTTCAACTATTTTATCCCACTTGTCCACCATGCCAAAACTTTAATTAGCTTGCCTACTAATTACATTCAAATTTTCATAATTATCCAATTCCAAGCTATAGATCAATAATTCCTTATTCATGAGTGTGTATCATAGGTAAATACCAAAAACATTTCCCTCTCTTTTCCATAATCACATGCCCAAAACCAAACATGTTTTATGCATAGTAGTCAATACATTATATTGAAAATAAGAATTAAATCCATTCCTTTTTCTTACAAGATTTCTCATAATTACTAAAATCTCATAGACACTGTATCAATATGCTAATTTTTTTTTTAATATGTTGTTTTATATAAATACAATCAGATCACACTCAATTTCAAAGACTATTATTTGTAGAGTAGTTGTAGCTCTAATCCAAATAAATTCAATATATTTCCCTCAGTATGCCATATGTGGGTAACGACAAGTATTTAGAGTTGACCAAGCTCGATTTCAACAATCTGCAGGCATTATATAGATAAATTTTTTTAGAAATTACAAGGTAACTTCGTTATGAGTGAGCCTTTTGAGTCTTTTGATGTATTGTTTTATGTGTACAAATATGTTAATGGGACGTTGCAACATGTAGACACCAAAACAACACCAATTCTATTATGTGACAACAAGCACTGGTCGTATTGACACACATCCCCTAGGGCATCCCCCATAGGTTAAACAGTGGTCCTAACCACTCCCAAAAGTAGTTTGGAAGGTCAAAGTTCAATTTGGCACATTTTTGGCACCTTGGTCCCTACTCGTCCCACCCTAGGACGAATACAAACTAGTATTTGTTCCACCTAGGGACGATTATTAGCATTCGCCCCTGGGTGAGGCAAATAGAAGGTTTGACTGGCAAAAATTCAAACCTCGAGAGGTCCGCCAGTTAACTTCAACTTCAGGCCACGCAATTGTGAGGAGCGACTTCAAATCAAGGAGAAAGACTTCAGTCATGCATGTCTTGGATTTTTGGAGGCCTCATGCAAGGAGACTCTAAATCAAGGAATAATATTTTTCCCAAAATAGGACATGCAACTCCAGTGGCGCCCTCACATGCGCATTCAAATAGAGAGACCCTAGGTCTATAAATTGGTGAGTCTTCTCACCCAAAATATGAAGAGAGAGGTAGCATTTTGAGCAACGAAGTTCTGCCATTTTACATCCATACATACACACCTTTTGATTATGTTTTTACATCCTTGATATCTATTTTGGAGGGAGGTTATTGGGTGATTATTTGAAGCACAATCTAGACCCCAAACCCAAATATTTGGCCACAATATCCCACAAAAATTGCCAAAAACACCCCATAAGAGGTTTTGGACCCATCCCATGTGGATTGGTGCTGAAACAAAGTCCCAAATGATGGGCGTCCTGCCCCCGAGTGCCCCCCAAGCTGTCTCAGTTCTAAACGCCCCACCCCATAGTGATTAGAAATATATGGTATATTTCCTTTCATTTATTATTGCATCTTATTATAGGTTATTTAAATAGGATGTAGTTTAAATTTCACTTCATTCTGAGCATTTTTTACCATGTTTTTATCATTTCCTGCCTTTACTAACCTACAGATGCCATCATCAAAATATGGGTGATAGATTCGAAATCAAGTTCTAATGGTGGGTGGCCCATTTGGGCACCCCACACTTTTCTTTTAAGTTTCATTTTAGTTATCATTTGTTTATCTCTATTCTATGCTATGCTGTTTAAGTAGTCTCTAATTTTGATTTCATAAGATTTTGATCAAACATTATCATGCTTTGTTGATTGTGTAGCTCTCATTAACTTGTAGGTAGCAACATCGAATTCCCGATGATAGAGGCCAAATTGGGAGAATTCGAACATCTGGGTCATCCCAAAATGGCCCCAATTACTTAACCCCTTTGTCTACAGGTGTTTTGGAGACCCCGAGGTTCGACATTTGGATGGATCTTTTTGGCTTTCCTAACACAGTAGAATTCGTCCCACCCGAGGACAAATAATAGCAGAATTCGTCCCACCCAAGGATGAATTACAGTCAAAAGTAGATTGGCCGACTGTTTCAATGGCAGTGGCCATCTGGTAAGGTCTTTTGGTTTCTGTTAAATTTGCAGGTGACTTAGATTCATGTTATTCACTGTATTTGACAATCTTTTGCATGCATCTATTGTTAATTTCAAAGAACAAACTTTCCCTATTCATATCAGGTGCTACTAACACCTTGGTTGTTTCTTTGCACGCAGGAGGAGCAACAAGAAGTGAGGATTCATCAACACCATCGACGACAACGCTTTGGCCCGCCCATTTTGCATGTGGGCACGCGAAAAGGAGATCACTATTCGCTTTTGTAATGGAAACATGCTAACTCTCCTTGCCCCTAAAAAGGGAGGAGATGTATTGTAACCGAGTTGGAATCACATTAATAAAAAGGGTTGTGCTCCTACTTTCTCCTTTAATGTTTATTTTTTATTCGATTACATCTGCTTTACTTCGTGCATCAAGCTAGTTAGTTTACATTGTAGCAATTAGTGTTTCTTTTTATTTTTGGAATCTCGTGCTTTCAGTGGCGATCACGGTGGGACCTTTTCCCTTGATAGTTTGATCAAGTAACTAATCCATTTCTGTGTTTTGTGCTTGACAAGTACAATTTTTTTTTAAAGCAGACTATTATTCGTCTCTGACTATGATGAATACTTTACTGTAATTCATCTGACCCTGAGATGAATAAAAATTCATCTCTGGCAGGGACGGATTTTGTTCTGTAATTCATCTCATAGAGGGATGAATTTCTGTCTGTAAAATTTTAGAGCCGAGGATCAGAAACAGCAAGTCCGGGCAGAAAAGAGGTAAGGTTCCAAAACTGTCTTTGTCCTTTTTAGATTTTTTGCTTTCATTTTTTGTCAATTCTTGCGTGCTTAGGGAAAGTAGTGGTTGCTTGCATGTTTCAATTTTAAGTAAAATAAACCACACACACATCACATGGCACGTTTTTAACCAAGGAGCTGGTCGTAAGACCCCAGCCCTTAAGCAAGACCAACGGTGGGTTCATCACCACCTTGGCTTAGCTTTGCATCCATTTCCATGATTGTCACTATTGTTAGGCATAAATCCTAACAAAAGCCGACCGAGTGTCGCTGGGGTGATTCCCATGCGCACGAGGATAAGTCTTCTATGGTAGGTGTCATTAACAGGACAATCCCCCTTCTATACCGCCTATGTTCCATATACCATCTGATCTCACGTACCTATAGTTTCCCTCTCATAAGGGCGGGTATATAGAGAGGTTGGTATATCGGTCCGACAATGGTATATTGAAGGGGCAACCATTTATGGGAGTCATATGAGCCTTCATTACGCATTTAAACGTTCTTCAAAACTTTCAGAAACAAAAAAAAATCATCAAAAACACACTAAACCATTCTAGGACACACCATTAATCTTTAAAATATATAATCACTGTTTGCGTATGTGTGTGTTCATTTTTGCTTAGTGTAACAAAAAAAAAAACAAAAAAATCATAAACAAAAGATAAAAATCTATGCATTTTGTCACTCGCTCCAAAAAGCTCCAAGGATTCCCACAATTGCTTGGTCATCCCCAAAAGGCCCCAAAGGTGTCCATGAACCCTTTGGTCAACCCAAGAGCACCCTAAAGGTGCCCATAAGTGATGCAGGAGCATCCAACAAAATATGGGAAATCTTATATTTTTCCTTAAATTTTAGTGCATCTTGTCGGGGCCATAACTTCTCAACCGTAGCTCCGATTGACACAAAATTTTACAGAGAGTTAGTTGGGAGAAAGCTTCACCCACGATGTTCAAGGATTGATATCACCTCACTTAATTTAATACAAAATTGCTAATGATTCATAGGTAGAAGAAAGCCCAAAGTTGCATAGTTTTAGTTTTTAATTGACATTTGCTAGAATATTTGGGTGCTTTAGAAATAAATTTATTTTGTGCAAAATTTGAGAAATCCAAGATGTTGGTATAGGGAAACTTCACATAGTGGTGAATCAAATTTATTGTGTGTATAATACTATAAAAAAAAAAAACTAGATGTTCAAATCCTTTTTTGATAGCCTCATAGAGGTAAAATCTGTTGATAATTTTCTTAATTATCACATTCAAGGTTGTATCTTTTCTTTCCAACAAGTTTTGCATACAATATAGATTGCAACACCATACTTGGTGGAAAATAATATCACATCCACCTATTCTTTTCAGATATGAACACAAAAATTTTCAACACTATGCTCAAATTTATTCTTATATAGTTAAATGCCAGCATACAAAATCATAATAAATTCTCTAACTTTGTTTCATTCTATTATTTTATGAAGTTGGTATATAATTGAAAACAAATGCTTTTTATCTATCTGAGTGAACCACAATGGTTGCTGTATGAGTTGATATCTTTTGTCGATAGCAATTTGCTAAAGAACCATGCATTCCCAAAGCCACATTTAACTTTTGGAAAATAATTATTTTTAGTTGTTTTTGAAAGTGACTTAATATTATTAAAAAAGTAATGAGAGTACAAATTACAAAAAAAGGTGGATGGCATGAAAGCACACCCCAAAGCCTATGCAAGAAACTAAACCAGGGTCAAAAGAGCCTAAGAAAAAAGGACAAACAAATCATCAAGAGATTTATCGGTTACATTGCAAAACTAAAAATAACTAAAAATAAACTAGAGCAAAAAATCCTTAAACTATAAAATTGTAACTTTGGAGATAATATTGGTTGCTTTATTGAGACTCCATCATCTTGCTTTTGTTCAAGCAAATTCGATGCCCTACTGAGACATAAATTAAATCTTTCCAAGTAGACTTAAAGATTAATTTCTTTGTTGAGACCATTATCCTACTTTTGTTCAAGCAATGCCTACACTCCAAAGCTATTCAAACTATTGGGTTTGGTACTCACCCACCAAGGTTTAGATGGGTGAAACAATTTTTTGAGTATACTATCCCCATATTCTTTATTCTGTTAAGAACTATGAGAATGTCGAAACCACATAGAAGTGGAGGGATATTTTTTATTTTAGTTCCTCTATAGGAACCATCAATCCCATAAATGATGGCTTTGCATCCAATGACATATCCTTGTTGATACTTCAACATACTATAATTTTTGGAGGAATCAGGAACATAACTAACCAATTTAAAACTATTAATATGAAGTCAATTCTCTAGAGCATCATCTTCTTCTGTAGATCCCCTTCTCGAGCTATGAGAGCACCTTGCATTGGTTGGTAGAAATGTACTCAAGGACTGGTCGATTGCATAGACTATGAATCAACCACTATTGCAGCCCTTGGGGTATGGATCTATTGAGATTGAGGAGCCTCATTATTGGTAGTTTTAGCTAGGGGGTCAACTTTTTTATTTTCATACCCTTTTTCTACTAGATTTGAGACATGCACCTACTTGGACTTTATACCTTTAGAAGTAACCAAACAGATATTTTTATGCCCTCCCACACTCATCCAACCATCATATTGAGGTTGACGAGTGGGTGCACTTAGTGTGGTGGGGATCTGCTTGTCCCTATTATGCGACATCAAGGAATAATATTTTATCTTGTGTGTTGAGGACTGGCACCAAAAACACATATTGGGAAAATTAATGTAGAGGACCTACTAGGATAACACATTGTCACCAACTTATATGTCAATAGTCTCCTTGAGATCTCGAGAAATAGCAATCTCAACACAAACATGTTTTTAAGCATATCCTTGGAAACTTTTGTCCATCTCCACCAAAATGACACACCCTAAAGGGGTTGTTATGTGGCTAATAAAGGGCCATAGAGGTAGAGGTAATCCCGAGAATTACACCCACATAAGGACTTTGGTAGATATTTTATCAAAAATAAAAAAGTCATGGGTCCAAGGAGAAAAATAAGCAAAGAGCTTCTCATGTACTAGTGCCATGCTCGTAAATTGCCTTAGCATGGGTGGTTTTCGCAAAGCAAAACAAAAATAGTCCCTTTGTAAGATTTTGAACCATCAACAACTTGACTCCATGAGGATTTCAAACTACATTAACCCAAGCCTTAAGGGAAGACTCATTAGGGATGCGTCTAAGAAAATACCCGACAAGGGTGAATGATTTTAACTAGTGACATGCAAAATCAAATTTAAGAAATAATAGAATTATATTAGGAGGGTTACCTTGTGGACCATTCTTAGCACACACTTGTATAATCATTTAAGAGGTGTCATTATCACATGCATTCCCTTCTGTATTTCTAGTGTTATGCATTGATCCACCAAGGTTGGAGACCATATTGATACTCAAAAGCCTAGGTTTCTCTATGCCCATTCTCAAGAAAACAAGTTGAAGTGGATGCAAATACCAAAACTATGAATGCCATTAGATTTGATGTTCTTGAAAGAACCAGAAGATAAGCTAGAATATGATTTTGGAATATTCCTATTGAATGAATTTCAATCCTCAAGCATTGTTGAGTTGATTTTATTTCAAATATAGGATCTTATTAGGATTCCGATATTGATTGTTGAGACAGCCTTCAAGATAAATGAGTGGTGACAACATGGTCAATGTTCACGAGTGAATTACTGCAAAGACTCTTATAGTCCTTATTTATATATTGTGATATCCACGACCAGCTTGTAGTTCCTTTGTCTAGGAGTTGATTTTCATTCAAATATAGGATCTTATTAGGATTCCGATATTGATTGTTGAGACAGCCTTCAAGATGAATGAGTGGTGACAACATGGTCATTATTCATTGCGTTCCTTCAATATAAACGTGGTGATAAAATAATTATTAAGTGCATTCTAAATATCATATCTCACTTCGATTATAATAATAATTATTATGACATTTGATATGTAAGGACGATGTAAACTCTACTTCATTGGTTTTATTAACAGACGTGTTAGGTAAAATTTGAAAGAAAACTTGAATATTATTCAAGCTTGCAGAATGCAGCAGACTATAAGATCTAGATGTATGCAAAGTGGAAGCTCTCCCCATGAGGAGATCAAGGGCTTGAATATCTATCCTTAACACTTCACAATATCCCTTATGGCAGGGACCACTCGGAGTTATTTATTTAATCTTGTCATGGGATACGCCAAGGAGACAGTCGAATTGGAAAACCCTTCTCCATGTGTGGTAGAGATAAGTAAAAAGTACGGTCCACTTCCAGCGGCTTCCAACTGTCCATTTCACACTAAAATTAAATTCATCTTTAATTAAAAAGAAATGTAATCTACGACCTGAATTTAGTCATACATAATCCGACCTGAATTTAGTCTACGACCTGAATAAAATTAATTCGACCTGAGACCTGAATTGGCTATTTGGAAGCCATGTTGTTTGAATGAATTGAAAGGGAAAGGGAAACAGCCGAGAGAAAGGCAGTGTCGTACATAATCCTCATGCTGCCAGAGAGGTTGAGGATAGTACTTTGAATCTTACAATAGTGACCACCGTCCATCCTTTAGGAATAATAAAATCTGCATTTAAGAAGTTAAAACATATTATTGAAACTACGCACTCGACAAAACGGAAAAGGAAAAGAAATGGGGGAAGAAAACAACGTCCTCACCACAACCTTTCACTTTTATGTCTTGTTTGGTTTCTCTGAAATTTGTAACAAAAATAATATTCCGAAATTTGTCGGCTATCTCTCAGGTGGCTTTCTTTAAATTCAAAGAGTGGTTGTTAAATTTCTCCGTATTTTTAACTTCCATACTACAAGCTGGGAATTTTTTACGTTTTCGATGGTTGAAGTTACGGCTGAGGATCTGTCAAACAGCAGTGGGTGGTAGCATGGACTGGCGAGCTGTACGTAATAAGAAGAAAAAAACATAAAACCTTTCGACCACCATAAACAGTAAAGAAAATATTCCGAAATTTGTCAGCTAGCTGGATAGGGTAGATCGATTGTAAGCAGTCTGAGTTAAAGTTAATTAGTGTGTAACGACTATATAGATTATACTCGAAACAACCAGGAAGAAAAGAATTAAAAAAAAAAAAACTAAATATGACGTCATGCAGTCTGAGTCATCCACATGTTTGATAGTCAAACATTGAACATTGAACGAGACTCTAAATATGACGTCATGCTTTGGGATTAATTTTACACGTTAAATAAAAACATGATCTTTGCTTATGACGTCGTAGCATTATTAGCACTACCAGCCGAGCCGATGATGATAAGGAAATATTCAAAAAATTTAATAATATTATAGCCTTAAGTGGAATTTATTAAAAATCAACGGGAAAGAATTTGTTATTTTAATTCATACTTATTTTGCTTTTGTGGAAGTTAAGAAGAAAATTCTAATATTTAATTTAAATTTTTTAAAAATATTTATGTTTATTTAATTATTGGTGATGGTTATTTATATGGTAAATTTTTACATTTGTTATTTTAATTTTAATTTTTTTATTTAAATGTTTTTGCTATTGGACTTGCAATATTAGTAATGGTTTTTTTTTTTTTTGTTAATAATCCTTGTAATTGTAGTTAGAATTATTTTGGGAACTCAAATTCTTATCTTAGTATAACTTAAAATTAAGAATTTTGAGGTGAAATATTTACATGAGAAGAAGAGGTTCATTGCAAGTGGTATCAAAGAGCTTTCGAGGATGTGGTAAGCTTTTGTTGTGAGTATATTTTTTTTAATCTTCGGTCTATAGGTTAGAAACTATGTTTTGACAATTTTAAACTATCACGAAGGAGCTACCATTTTTTGCTAAGCTAGATTACCTATATGTAATATTAGTGTTGCTTTTGACAATAATATTACATAATAGCTAGCATATGTCACTAAACATTCTTTATAGGATCCAATAAAAGGATTCACACATAATTTATTTCATATCCTTGGGTGTCCAATTCAAAACCCAATGGTTCCTACCTTTATTTCCTTAACCAGGAGTTCATATACTAATTATAAGCATTATTGGTGTATAATTACACTATCCCAAATCCAAACTAGGTTTTACACCACTACCAAGTCCTTACTTGTAAGGATTTCTTCTATCCTTAACTTGATTCTCAAGTTACATATTCCCATATTTATGAGCTCAAGGTCTTATGATCATTTTATTCTTGTAAAGCTAAAGGATAACTATTCTTCAATTGCTTTATCCAATATTTTGGAACTTTCCATAAAATATCTATCCAACTTTACTTGATAAATCTATTCACATTAACCAAATAAAATACGTGACACACTTAAAATGTTCTCCTTAAATTTTAAGGAGTTCCAACTCTTAAAACTTAATATAGACATCATATGGTCTATTGCAGGTCTAACCATACTACCTTATGGTTTACACATCACTCCTTTTCACTTGGGTATAAGTAGTTTTGGAAATAACTACCCACTAATACTTCGTACTATTCAACATAATAATAAATTGTAGATTATTTCCTCAAATTAAAGAAGATAATCCTCTTAAGGTTGTTGGTTGATACACTTTCAACTTCCAAAATTGACACGTCTATTTGATAAATCCAACAGACGAACAAATAATATTATTTGACGTTTTCAACTATTTTATCCCACTTGTCCACCATGCCAAAACTTTAATTAGCTTGCCTACTAATTACATTCAAATTTTCATAATTATCCAATTCCAAGCTATAGATCAATAATTCCTTATTCATGAGTGTGTATCATAGGTAAATACCAAAAACATTTCCCTCTCTTTTCCATAATCACATGCCCAAAACCAAACATGTTTTATGCATAGTAGTCAATACATTATATTGAAAATAAGAATTAAATCCATTCCTTTTTCTTACAAGATTTCTCATAATTACTAAAATCTCATAGACACTATATCAATATGCTAATTTTTTTTTTTAATATGTTGTTTTATATAAATACAATCAGATCACACTCAATTTCAAAGACTATTATTTGTAGAGTAGTTGTAGCGCTAATCCAAATAAATTCAATATATTTCCCTCAGTATGCCATATGTGGGTAACGACAAGTATTTAGAGTTGACCAAGCTCAATTTCAACAATCTGCAGGCATTATATAGATAAATTTTTTTAGAAATTACAAGGTAACTTCGTTACGAGTGAGCCTTTTGAGTCTTTTGATGTATTTTTTTATGTGTACAAATATGTTAATGGGACGTTGCAACATGTAGACACCAAAACAACACAATTCTATTATGTGACAACAAGCGCTGGTCGTATTGACACACACATCCCCTAGGGCAGCCCCCATAGGTTAAACAGGTGGTCCTAACCACTCCCAAAAGTAGTTTGGAAGGTCAAAGTTCAATTTGGCACATTTTTGGCACCTTGGTCCCTACTCGTCCCACCCTAGGACGAATACAAACTAGTATTTGTTCCACCTAGGGACGATTATTAGCATTCGCCCCTGGGTGAGGCAAATAGAAGGTTTGATCGGCAAAAAGTCAAACCTCGAGAGGTCCACCAGTTAATTGCAACTTCAGGCCATGCAATTGTGAGGAACGACTTCAAATCAAGGAGAAAGACTTTAGTCATGCATGTCTTGGATTTTTGGAGGCCTCATGCAAGGAGACTCTAAATCAAGGAATAATATTTTTCCCAAAATAGGACATGCAACTCGAGTGGCGCCCTCACATACGCATTCAAACGAGAGAGACCCTAGGTCTATAAATTGGTGAGTCTTCTCACCCAAAATATGAAGAGAGAGGTAGCATTTTGAGCAACGAAGTTCTACCATTTTACATCCATACATACACACATTTTGATTATGTTTTTATATCCTTGATATCTCTTTTGGAGGGAGGTTATTGGGTGATTATTGGAAGCACAATCTAGACCCCAAACCCAAACATTTGGCCACAATATCCCACAAAAATTGCCAAAAACACCCCATAAGAGGTTTTTGACCCATCCCATGTGGATTGGTGCTGAAACAAAGTCCCAAACGATGGGCGTCCTGCCCCCGAGTGCCCCCCATGCTGTCGCAGTTCTAAACGCCCCACCCCATAGTGATTAGAAATATATGGTATATTTCCTTTCATTTATTATTGCATCTTATTATAGGTTATTTAAATAGGATGTAGTTTAAATTTCACTTCATTCTGAGCATTTTTTACCATGTTTTTATCATTTCCTGCCTTTACTAACCTACAGATGCCATCATCAAAATATGGGTGATAGAGGCCAAATTGGAGAAATATGACCATTTGGGTCGTCCCAAAATACCCCCAATTAGCTAACTCCAAATTTATAGGTCATTTGGAGCTTCCTGGATAGGACATTGAAGAGGGTGCTTTCTAACAATTTGTATCCTTTTAGGATGTTATAAAATTTGGTTTATATCACAATATTTTAGTTGGTCTCCATTATTACCTTTAGTTGCCACCACCATAAGGCCATATTTACCATACTATGAAAGCATTAATAATCATTTGAAGTATCCACATCGTAAATTAAAACCAAGTATATATATTTTTTAAAGTCAAAACTTTTATTTTTAGCATCTACAACTTATTGATTTTTTTTTTTTTACCTCACTCAAATTCTATGAAGGAAGAAACTAAGATTGATATTTATGTCAAGAAGGTTATGGTTTTCACATTGCTTTTAGAGGAGGTGTCTCTAAATCTATATTATTTGTTAGCTTCTCCAAGGTTTCTCTAAAAAATTCAAATCAATTAATAGAGATGATAGGTTCATACCCTCTTCTTCCTTGTCCTACATTTCCTTCATCATTTCTATGATGAATATTGAAAAACTTACCATTTATTATATTGTTGGATTATCTACAAAACTTGTGTTATTATTTAGGTTTGTTTCTACATTAACTCATAGTTATTCCATCTTGGAGGATTCTACTAGGAAATATGTATCCTTTTATATAAGCTAGAATATTTGGTTGATAAACATTGATATCATTCTAGGTGTTCATAAGAGGTGTGACATGTAGCAAATATTTTTGGTATAAATGACCATAGCATATTTACTGATCCTCCCTTTTGTTATAACTTGAGAGGTACATACGGAGTTCTGTAATATCTCCAATATCTCCTCTTTCCAAAATATCATTGGAAGGAAAAAAAACCTTCTAATTAAAATTGGTAATTCCAAGGGGATTTCCTTTATGAGAATGAAGTATAAGTACCATGACTTCATGAAAAGGATTGCACACCTATAAAATGAGGGTTTGCCTTTAAATATGTGCTTATAATCCATGGGGTTTGTGAAACTTATTGTAAAATAGTCATTTGCTTTGAGAGCAATTTTTATATCCCATTTTAGATACCACCCTTTGCTTCTTGAATATTTAAGGTTTGTTATGATGATGTGTTCATCTTTAAGGTGATTTAAGATACCATCTACAATCAACTATGGTTGTACAACAAGACTAGGATCATTTATTGTTGTTTGAGGAAGATGCTTATTAACTTTGCTTGAAACTACGTATTGAGGAGTGACATTATTTGTAGGTAATATTTTTCAAAGTATAGTTTCCCTTATTAATATTATTAGTTGAGATCTTATTTAGCCCTAAAAAAATAATTTATACGGGAAAGCATTTGAATTGTTGTGTCTTTCATGTGAATTTGTTATAAGAAAACTGTTATAGGCTAGAGAGGTATAACCAAATTAAAATTGAAAACAAAGGAAAGAGTTGCAAGACCAAAAACATCAAAGTATCTAAATCATTTTTAATAACAATGTTATGAAATAATTTTTCAATTTTTACTCTCCATTAATAATTTGTAAAAATTATTTAATAAATTATCTTTCAATTAAATATTCAAAATAAAATTAAAATTTAACAATAAACATTAACAACAATTAAAAATTCAATAACAAATTACCATATTAATGACCATCATCAATAATTATATAAATATAAATAATTTTAAAAAATTTAAATTAAATATTAGAATTTTCTTCTAACTTCCTCAGTGAATTAAAATAACAAAGTCTTTACATTGATTTTTAATAAATTCCACATAAGCCTATAATATTATTAAAAAAATTGAATATTTCCTTATCGTCATCGGCTAGTAGTGCTAATGCTACGACGTCATAAGCAAAGATCATGTTTTTATTTAAGCATGACGTCATAAGCAAAGATCATGTTTTAAGCATGACGTCATATAATATTTCGAGTCTCGTTCAAAGTTTAATTTTGAATATTTCCTTATCATCATCGGCTAGTAGTCCTAATGCTAGGACGTCATAAGCAAATATCATGTTTTTTTTTATTATCAAACATGTGGATGACTTAGCTTTTTTTTCATGTTTTCTTATTGGTTTGAGGGAATAGAAGAGAAGTAGATGATTCAGTTTTTTATGATTGGAATTTCTGACGTTAATATCTATTTATTTTGTTAGTGTAGTGCATGTGTTTGTGAATAATTTCACATTAATTGTGTTGTGGGACTTGAGTGGTTTATAAACCCCAACACTTGTCATGCTCTTTGTCAATGGGGTAGTAGTCTTAAAGGTGCAAGTCCTTAGTCTCACTTTGTAGTAGGATTCCTCACCCCTATTAACATCGAGTTTGGGAATGTGTGTGGGAAACTAGCCCTCTTGCTTTCTAACCGGTTAATGTGATGATGCAAGTCTAATGGTATATTCCATGATTGGAATTCCGTTCCACATTAATACCTATCTATATTATTAGAGTAGTGTGTTTGTGAATAATCCCACGTTAACTCTGTTGTGGGACTTGAGTGGTTTATAAACCTTAACATTTGCCATACTATTTGCCAATGGAGTAGCAGGCTTAAAGGTGCAAGTCCTTGGTCTCACTTTGTGGGATTCCTCAACATCGAGTTTGGGTATGTGTGTGGGGGCTCACCCTCTTGCTTTCTAACCGGTTAATGTGATGATGCAAGTCTAGTGGTATATTCCATACTTATCTAGTTGTATACCTATCTATCTATCTTGTTTTCTTCTTGGTTCGAGGGGAATAGAAGAGAAGTAGATGACTTATCTTGTTTTCTTCTTGGTTCGAAGGGAATAGAAGAGAAGTGGATGACTTAGTTTTTTTTTCTTGTTTTCTTCTTGGTTCCATGGAATAGAAGAGAAGTGGATGACTTAGCTTTTTTATTTTGAAGAGGAATAGAAAGTAAGAAGGTTAACTATCCTTAATACAATAGAGGTGAGGATTTCCACATAAGTAGAATTAAAGAGCTTCCATTTTTAAGTTTATTACTCTTTTAACAAAAAATTTAGTAAGTACTAAAATTTATAAACCACTCAAGTCTTACAACCACACATACTACACTAACTATAAAAAAATTAAAATAAACAAAATTCTAATAATAAAATATACTAATATATCCAATTTTAATTTTGTTGGAGTATAATCTATTATGTCGTTACACACTGATTAACTCTGCTTACAATCGACCTACCCTATCCGGCTAGCTGACAAATTTGGGAATATTTTATTTACTGTTTATGGTGGTCGACAGGTTTTATGTTTTTTTGAGTCCATGCGACCGCCCACTGCTGTTTGACTGTGCCTCAGACGTAGTAACTTCAACCATCGATAACGTAAAAATTTCCCATTTTGTAGTATGGAAGTCAAAAATACGGAGAAATTTACCAATTGGAAAGATATATCTATGCACTCTTTCAATTCAAAGGAAGTGCTCACAAGAAAAATAGGTATTAAAGTGGAACGAAATTCCTCGCCGAAATCTACCAGGTGGGAGCAATATCTATGCACTCTTTGAATTTAGAGATAGACGACAAATTCCGGAATATTATTTTTGTTACGAATCATCACAGAGAAAAAAGGAACCGTCTTTAATATTTTCATAGCCTCTTTTCTACGATTTGTTATCTATATAAATCTCCTTTTGGATTCTTAATTTCAGCGGGACTGCGGGTTGGCAAAAATAAAAGCATCGACCCTAGGCAGTAGAGTACTGCACCTAATTAGTACATAATGTAATTAGGTAATGTATCCGTTCGACGGGTTGGGATTGGTCTTCATGGTTCCTAGGCCTCATTGCTGTGGGTGTAAGTGTGTCGTTTTAGTTCTTGTTGAAAGGCCGAGATGGTACCACCAACAAAGTAAAACTGCCTCCTGGAGGCACGGGATGGCCTATTATTGGCGAGACCATCACTTTCATTGGAGATCTCAATTCCCTTCATCGTCAACGCGATGATCATGAATGCAGGTCATCAGTACTCGTCCTCGTGATTTCGTAACTTTGTAGTCTTAAAGGAAGGATGTTGGCCACTTTATTACAAGTGACAGTATAAATGTTGGCCACTTTATCTCTATTTTAACATCTAATACTATGATATGAGTGGTCATTTTTTCTACACTTTATAATATTATAATTGTAAAAGCATCCCAAAAGTTTAAGAAATACATAGAAAAGGAGGTAGGGAGACTATTGTAACGACGAATCAGGGAGAAGAATGTTAGAAATGAGGCCCATCAGGAATGCGTGCCTCACTCCTAACACACCCCTCTCCTTCCACCGACCAACCAAAATCCCGCGCACTGGAAATCCACCTCGTTTGTCTCCACTGGGTCTGCTACACCCGACTCCCCCCATGCCCAAAACATCTCGTGAGTATAGCAGTCCACTGATCGAACGGAGATGTCCTAATAGGCAGACCATCTATCGGAATCCGAAGCAACCGATAGACGTCCTCAAGAGTCACAGTCATCTCCCCTGTCGGGAGATGGAAAGTATTGGTCCTCGGATCCCAAAGCTTGATCAGGGCCGTCAGATAGGCCTGATCCGAAACCACAGGCTCCAGTCGAGCCACCTGCTTAAGCCCAAGGGCATCAAGCCATTCCCAGTCGTCATCAGTCAAGGCCAACCGCGCCTCAGTAAAGGCAGCGGGTACACGGTACCGGCTCCTAACAACCTGCAAGCAAAAAAAAATAATAATAATAATAATAATAAATAAAATAAAAATAAAAATTTTCAATTCTAAGGTTTCTAACCTTAGTTGTTAAACAAAAAACATTACAAAAAATTCTTAAGGTTTTGAAAAGCGCAACACAAAAACAATGCATTCAGTTAAAGCAAAATAAGCCCTAGGGTCACTTACGGGACTCGCCTCGGCTCCATCTGCTCGAACCGGCTTGTGCACTCATGATGGCGAGAGAGAATTCCGAGTAGCGCTTCGCTTCGCGAGTACTTCCTCCTCCCGAGCTCCAAAATCGCAAGAAAAAAATGACACAAATGAGCCCAAAATCAAGTTTTGGCCCTTAAATAGGCCTTTTGCATCGGAATTCATCCTTGATTGGGATGAGCGCTCTGATTAGCGCTCGTCCCACCCAGGGACGAATTCTCC
Organism: Wollemia nobilis; assembly: GCA_028583015.1. Classification (NCBI taxonomy): domain Eukaryota; kingdom Viridiplantae; phylum Streptophyta; class Pinopsida; order Araucariales; family Araucariaceae; genus Wollemia; species Wollemia nobilis. Next base: position 397,664 of record JAQPPZ010004118.1, read on the forward strand.
AATCGGAATTCGTCCCACCCAGGGACGAATTCAGGCCAGCACAAAAAAAAATTAAGAAAAATGACTAAAAATGCACTAAAAAGACAATAAAACTGCCTGACAAGATTGCAAATGCAACTGACAGCATGGGCATACAAAATCGACATCGGGGTCACAAATTATCAATATCCTACTCCCTAAGAAGGCTTCCATAGCCGGACCGCTCCAAGGGAAGACAGATTTTGAAAATTTAATCCCCAAAATAATGTCACAAAAACAACAAAAACAGTACAAAATTTAACAAAAACACAACAAAAGCATGGCCAGGTATAAGTGCTCATGCACTTAACCTCTAGGCAAAGAAGCCCTTCCTAGCCCTAGTAAGAGTCGAGCTGATTGTTCGCATGTTAATACACTTGCTTAGAAGCCCTTCCTTGATCTCCTTATTAAAAAAATGAGAACGAAAGTAAAAGGGGGAGAGGACGATTGGGGAAAGAAGGAATATAAGGAAGACGGACAAATTCGAAAAAGAAAGAGATTATAGGTTGGATCCTTCCCTGCTAGGTTGAAATAGATAATGAAAAATCAATAGGATGATAATAACAAAGTCCAAATTTGACTATTCACATATGTTTTAATGTTTACTGATTGCTTAAACTAGAATGTAATTAAGTTCTTTCCTTTTTTTCTTACAACAAATGGATATCTTGAGAACTTATGGATGCCTCCCTGTGTGTTTTATATTATTTTTATTTTTTTTAATCCCCAATTTGGTTAATTTATAGCAAAATGGATATAAGGAGTCTTCATGTTTTTCGTTAGATTGTGAAAGCACGAGGATACGAAAACAAAAAGGAATATGCCACAAGAAAGAACAAGAAAGAACATATGCAAATTGACACAAGATAAAAGCAATATGAAATATGGTAATCTCTTTATTGATACGCTTTTCAAAATGTGTTACAATACGTCTCCTTCCTTTTTAGGGGATAGGAGCGTCAAATGTGTTTCTCGTCACAACATCCATGGCTAACAATCCTTCTTCCGCGTGCCCACATGTAAGATGGGCGGACCAAAACGTCGCCGCCACTTGCGTATGTGATTCTTTGCTCTTTCCTGCTCCTCTACTGTTGGAAACCTGCGTTCAAAGAAACAGAAAATATTAGTAGCACCTGTGGACGGAATAAAGCATGTATTTCCCAAGGCCTACTGTCAGTAAATGCATGAAAATATTAAAACGATTATCAAATGACCTCCGATTGACCTAAAAATTTGATAGTAGCATAAATATGTTGACAGAAGACCACTGCAAAAAGAACAGTCTAGAAATTCCTCACAGATTTGTATTCGCTCCAGGGTGGGACGAATTCACCTGCAATAACTAGTCAGAAAGCACCCTCTTCAATGTCCTGCTTAGGAAGCTCCAAAAGACCTGCAAAGTTGGGGTTAGCTAATTGGGGGTGTTTTGGGAAGACCCAGATGGTCATATTTCTCCAATTTTGCCTCTAGGATCCAGATTTTTCTAGTGCCATCTGCAAGTTAGTAAAGACGGGAAATGACAAAAACCTGGTCAATATTGCTCAGAATGAAATGAAATTTGAACTGTAACCTATTTAACCTATCTAGAATCAAATGCAAAAGAAAAACTAGAGAAATATATCACAGATTTCTATTCATCCCGGGGTGGGGCGAATTTCACTGTGACAGATTGGGGAGCGCCCGGGGGCAGGACGCCCACCGTCTGAGGCACTGTTTTGGCACCAATCCACTTGGGATGGGTCCAAAACTGGTTATGGGGTGTTGTCGACAAATTTTGGGAATTTTTGTGGCCAAAAATTGGGTTTTGGGTCCGGATTCGCGCTTCTAATAGTCGCCCAATAACCTCCCTTTCGAATGAGAGATTAAGGATGTAAAAGCACAAATCGCAAGTAGGTATGTAAATTGGCAGCACTTCGTTGCTCAAATGCTCCTTCTCTGTATATCTTTGGGTGGGAAAACTCACCAATTTATAGACCTTAGGGTCTCTTTGTTTGAATTGCGCATGCGAGGGCGCTACTTGAGTTGATTGTCCTATTTTTAGAGAAAAGCTAATTCCCTGATTTAGAATCTCCTTGCATGAGGTTTCTAAAATAAAGACACTCATGACTGAAGTCTCTCTTCTTGAATAAAAGCTATTCCTCGCAATTGCATGACCTGAAGCCTCAGTTAACTAGCGGAGTTACCGAGGTTTGACTTTTTTCCAGTCAAACTTGCTATTCGCCTCACCTTGGGGCGAATGCTATATTCGTCCCCGGGTGGGACGAATTCCAGTTTGTATTCGTCCCGGGGTGGGACGAGTAGAGAGCAAAGTGCCAAAAAGGTGCCAAATTGACCTTGACCTCTAAAACTACTTTTGGAAGTGGTTAGGACCACTGTTTAACCTCCGGGGGCTGCCCTAGGGGCTGTGTGTGTCAATGCGATCAGCGCTTGTTGTCACATAATCGGATTGGTGTTGTTTTGGTGTCTACAGATGCCCCTTTTTGGGAAGCATTGTGCAAGGTGCAATGCCGAGAAAAAATAGATAACCAAAGCACTAATGATTAGGGTTTCTTAGTAACCTAACCAACTCTTGATGCCCCAAGTATGGAAAGGGCATGCATTCTTGAATCCTTGCTTCTGACGAGCTAAGGAACTTAATTCAAGTGTTAACCTTGTTCGGTGAGGTGTTACTTGAACTTGGACATTGATCAGTCATGAATAGGCAAAGGGCGCAACCTTTTGTCTATGGGAACCTTGAGTTCATGATTCACGAATGCCAAGTGTTTGATCAGCTTGTGATTATTGCTTGTTTGCTGCCCCAAGCGGGGCGTGATTGTCTTTGTCAATGATCCTTTGAATGCGTGTCATCTCCATGATTGGGTATGTTGTTGTTGATTGGCGACTAAGTGTGACTACCCCCTCAAGCGACGAATCGATGAGGGAATGACCGACATGAGAAAAGCGACGAGTCGCTTGACCCAAGATGACTTAGGTAAGGGTGCCTTCAGTTGTTTACCATTGAATGCGAAAGCAGTTTTTGAACATTCTGACCTATTTTTGGTGGGTTTTAACCCTTTTTGGGATGCCATTTGGGGATGAAATTCTCAAAAATCCGTCCTCCCATGGAGCGGTCCGGCTATGGTAGCCTTCTTAGGGAGTAGGATAGTGAGGATTTGTGACCCCAACATCTGTTTTGCATGCCCAGAATGTCAAGTGCAAAAGCACTCTCATTGGACAGTTTTATTGCTCTTTTTTGTGCATTTTTGTGCATTTGTTTGCTATTTTTTGAAATGTTTGTTTATGATGATGTATGCATGTGGGATTATGATTGTGATGTTGCTAATTATATGATGTATGCATATGGAATGAATGAAATGATTTGTTGATAACTTGTCGATGGCACCATAGATTGTACAAGATTTACTGGCTTGCTGTACTTATGGGATGACTTTGTGGAATGACGTTGCATGTGACAACTGTGTTTTTGTATTTTGCATTTTTTTCTGATGGTGATGTATGGAATGAAATGGACCAGTTGTTTTTAAAATGTAGTTAAGCTTTTCTGAGATTCAGATATTTTAACTAACTAGCCAAGACTGTACATTTATCTCGCAAGACTTTTGAACAAGGTATAAATCCGACTTGGAGGTTAACCAAGTTATTTCACATCCCTGTGTGTGCAATTGAGTTCGTTTATGTGGTATTTGTTAGGATACCGCTAGTGCCAGATAGGCTATCAACCAAACCTATACTGAGGATCACCTAATTAGCTCCACTAACTCCATTGTTGTATTTAGCAAGATTAATCCACGGGACAATCTAAGGTACCATAAGCTAGCTCATCCACATGCAAACATTGGTCTGCTCACATGCAAAGCTAATGTGACAGACATATCGTCATGCGGGTAGGATACCGCCATTGCCAGGTAGGCTATCCACCAAACCTATAATGAGGATCACCTAGATGGTTTTTGAATGCTGAGAATTTCTAGGGATTCAAGTTCAGGCTGTTTGTTGGCTCAATGGTTCAGGATACTTGCTCGTATATATAGTGATGAAAATCACTATTTATTTTGTTTTTTTTTTTTTTTTTTTTTGGAGCAAGGATTTTGACTAGTGGTGAGAACCACTATTATTTGATTTTGTATTTTGAGCTTTGTAAGGTTAAGTTGGTATGTTTGTGAGTGAAGGGCATTGATTCTTTTAGGCCTTGGGGATGACTACCCATCCTTAGCAGGGACGTGTAGTATGAATCCTTACGACTTTGGGAACCAAAGGGGATGATGGAGATTATGAAGTAAGGGCATTGATATTTTGGGCCTTGGGGATGACTACCCATCCTTAGCAGGGACGTGTAGTACGAATCCTTACAACTTTGAGACCAAAGGTGAGTGTAATGATGGCTTGTGGAAATTGTGTTTGTGAATGGTCATTGATCCTTTTAGGTCTTGGGGATGACTACCCATCCTTGGAAGGGACGTGTAGTACGAATCCTTACAACCTTAGGGACCAATAGTGATTGGGATTTTGGTAGTGGTGAAAACCACTGTTTATTAGGTGGAATTGATGGGGAAGAGCTTGTCCTTTTGTCAATTCTCAGCACTCTTGAACCATTCGCATAGGGGGATGAACAGGCTAATCTTTCACCTATGGTACCCTAGATTGCTTTGTAGGTTTCTCTCGCGTTCACACAACTTAGGAATTATTTTATGTGTTTTAATTGTGTTGGGATGCTACGTAACAAGGTATGATCCAAGTAAAACTTTCCCGTGTAAAATTTGTTTAACTTTGTACAGTTTTTGGCTAGAAATTTAAAGACAAGTTGAATGACGAAAACCCTATATACATTAGGAGACAACTGACTTATGCTAAAAAATGGCGATGGTGTTATTCGGGATGTATGCGTTTATAAAATGGATTTGATGTGGAAAATGATGGCAATTGCCAAGTAATGACAGTCTATGGTGCTTGTGACTTGTATGACCTAGAAAATATGCAATGTATGGATGTGATGCCTAATGCAACTTATATTTTTGTATTTTTGATTTTTATGAGTATGCATGGAATTGAAATGCAATTTTTTTTTTGTTATTTTTGAGTGATTTTATTGTTTTTGTTTGTTTTTGAATATTTATTTTTGACCAAGCGATTATGGGAACCCTTGGAGCTTTTGTGTTGACCAAAGGGTTTATGGACACCTTTGGGGCATTTTGGTTTGACCAAAGGGTTTATAGATACCTTTGGGGCATTTTGGGTTGACCAAAGGGTTTATGGACACCTTTGGGGCATTTTGGGTTGACCAAGCGATTCTAGGAATCCCTGGAGCTTTTGGGTTGACCAAGAGATTACAAAAATCCTTGGAGCTTTTTAGGTTGACCAAGAGATTACGAAAATCCTTGGAGCTTTTTAGGTTGACCAAGAGATTACAAAAATCCTTGGAGCTTTTTAGGTTGACCAAGAGATTACAAAAATCCTTGGAGCTTTTTAGGTTGACCAAGAGATTACGAAAATCCTTGGAGCTTTTTAGGTTGACCAAGAGATTACGAAAATCCTTGGAGCTTTTTAGGTTGACCAAGAGATTACGAAAATCTTTGGAGCTTTTGGGTTGACCAAAGGGTTTATGGACCCCTTTGGGGCATTTGGGGGTTGACCAAGTGATTGTGGGAATCCTTGGAGCTTTTTGGTTAATGTAGTCGGCTTGCTCTTTGAGGGATAGAAGTACCCCCAGCTTGATAATCTGTGGATTCATTGGATCCGAGCCGATGTCTACGTCAGTCATCTCCTCGACCGACATGTGGGATCCGTCCTCCAACTGGTGTGGAGTTGGGATCAAGTGGATATCATTTGCTGAATTAAGATCATCGTTAGGAACGTCAGGTTCCTCTTCAGCATGGAAGACATCCTGAGTCTGTCCTAGAGTGAAATGGAACATCCCACCGCAGGGCCAGTACTCTGATGGGGATGGTGGTGTGTCAGCGTGATCCCAATCGATAGCATCTAGATCTAGATACAATGACCGTGTCGGGTCGGCTGGATCATGGATGGGAGCGGTTAAGTCAATGGAGATCATGTTGATGAAATGATTGTAACCTCCATTACCGTAGGTGTGATGACTATGACATTTTAGATGTTCTTGGTGCTTTGGATCTGGCTCTGTGGGCACTGGCACAAATGGGTCAGCCCTATGCACGGAGATGAAGACAGGGTCCGCCCTAGGTACCGATGGTTTGATAGGGTCTCCAGGCGGGAGATGCTCTCTATGTGCCTGGAGTGGCGGGTGCAGTAATTGCTATAACTGCATCGGGTTGAGGTGCCACCTATGTCTTGGACCTATGTGTAAATGTTCAAACATGTCATCTATGTCCAAAGGGTATCGTTGTTGCATCTGTCGCATATGATTGAGATAAGCCATCTCAGTTTCATCTTCGTAGTCACTGTCAGAGATCCAAAGGCCCTCATTGGCTCCAACAGCTGCTTGCGACATAGGAATCCCATCTTGTTCGAGCAAATTAATGTGGTCCCATCGAGGTTGTTCCGCTCTCTACGGGGGGACCTGATTCTCTTGAAAGGGCATATGCTCAATTGGAGCACCTAAAGGGAACATTGTCATGAAGCTTTCTTGATAATCATCCATGGGATGTACTTGTGAATGATTGATGTCAGACTCGAAAGGATCCCAAGGTGCTACCTCGTATTCCGACTCATCTTTCGAAGACCCTTCTTGGTCTTGTCCATATCCCTCTTGTAGGGGAGTCCTTGAATTTTCTCCTTGTTCGGCCGAAAGGAAAGGGTTGTTATGGTCAACAAGGTTGGTTGTTAACAATGGGTGATAATCCCCCAATGTATATGTTGTGTGAGGATTGGCATATGGATCTAATGCCAACCCATCCTTGTTGCCTATCCCTAGGCCTTGCATGTTCTCCACCAAGATGTCTAGGGGCAAGGGGTGGTTGAACCCTACTCCTAACTTGTCATATGGCATTTGGTATCTTGGTTGGCAAAGAACACGCACTCCTTGCTCATACCGGCCCAACCCATATCCATGCCAATTGCATTGGCCAAGATACCTCAAAGCAAAGTTCGGGTTGGATAGATAGTTGACATCCTCAGCAAAGGGTTCTTCGTCTTCGTCTTCTTGCATACAAATCTCAACGCCATTATCCAGGCCCCCATAAACAAAGTTTGTCTGATTGGGTGGGTAGCCTAGAGGAACCACAGAGCCAATGGGGAGTCGAGGTCGCCCCATATCCTGCATGGACTCAAGCGTGGGCGTTGCTACAATGTTCCTCACTAGATACTCCCCCAGGCCCGTGTTGGCCATTTCAATGGTGACCGTTGGCGGTTGAGGGGGAGCGAATGGGAGTCCTTCCTGAGTCCACTCCATGTGGGGTGAACTAGGCATCTCGACTTCCATTCTACTAGGCATCTCTTCTGTCGAGATGGTTGAGACGAGAGGTGGCTCCTCTTCTATGGGTTTCTTTCCCTTGTCCTTGGATGTGGCCACCGTAGGTGGCATCGTTGTTGAAGGACTAGCGGAAGAAGATGGACCCGACTGAGGGCTCGACGGATTAATCACTGGAGATGCCTACGAAATCGGACCCTGTTGAGATGGATTCAACTAAAAATCCACATGTGTTGAGGGAAGGTTCGATTGCGGCATGAATTGCACTGTATTGCAGTATTTGAAAGGCTCCAAGTCCGTAGGGACTACATGCACCTGTCCTTCAAATGTATACTTCAGGCACTGATGAGCTATTGAAGGGACACACTTCATGTCCCTGATCCAAGGTCACCCCAGTAAGATATTATAAGCCATCTCACCTTCCAAAATGTGGCACAATGTATGAATCGTATTTTGTCCCACTTGGATGGGTAGGACAATTGTGCCAACTGTCGAGCAGATTGCATCGTTGAATGCTCGCAGTGTGTAAGTAGAGGCCACAATGTGAGATGTTGGCAACTTCAAATGTTTCAACGTTGTTGTAGTGATGATATTATTGGACGAGCCAGTGTCCACCAACACTCTCTTATACGGAATCCCATTGACCCGCATGATAACGTGCAGGGGTGGATCCGCCACATCACCAGTCACTGCTTTCAATTCATCCTCTCTAAAGGTGATGACTGGTTCTGTACATTGTTTGACATGCCCCACAAAATTGTTGAAAGAGTTCGCTTCGTGGGGCTGCAGCTCGATAGCTTTTAAAATCTCCATTAGAGCTTCCCGATGGGGCGCTGATTGTTGAATTAGCTCATATATGGAGAGCCTAGCCGACGTGGTCCTTAGACTTTGGGTAAGTCTAGTCCGAATCGTAGCCACCGGTCTAGGCGGGGGAAGTTGCGTAGGGGGTTGTTGCGGTTGTGACGTCGATGGAACCTCTCTTGTGGCTACCGCAGGGGCAGCTCCTGGGTATCTCTTGTTCCTAGTCACTATGCTTATCATCCCTACATATCCCTGCATAGGACAATTCTGTTGCACCTCATTAACTTGAAGAGGTTTTGTCGGTGCCTCATGGGTAGGCAAGGGGTCTCTGAATACTCCCATATGTTGGTTGTTTGGTGCTACGGGGTTGTCCACCGCCAATGTCTTGTCGTCAATGAGATCTTGTACCAAACCTTTGAACTTCCAACATGCATTAAGATCATGTCCCTTACGCCTGTGGAACCTACAGTACAAATCCTCTCGGTACCCCTTAGGCTTCGGTGCATTGGGATCTATAGTTTGAATCTCTGGAAGGTTGATCAAGTTCGCCGCTGACAAGCGGTCAAACAGAGAATCCCTGGACTCTGTGTAAGGAGTAAATTGTCGCCTAGGGCGACGCTGTGTATTTTGCTCCTGCCTTTGGTTTTCTCTCTCATAGTTGTTAGGAGGCACCGCTTGATAGTTAGCCTTTTGAGGTTGTGTTGCTTGTGTCGGCTTAGGGACGTTGATGGCAACCTGATTAACCATAGCAGGTTTCGGTTGCGTGGCCCCTGGTTTAGTGTTCTTTGTCCATTCTTTCTTCTTAGGTTTGGCGATCTCGCCATCCTGTATCTTAATCTCCTCGATGATTCTGGCTTGCGACAGTGCTTCTTCTAAACTAGCATATTGCTTGCAGCTGCAATAGCACGAAGATTGATCTCAAATAGCTTTTGGAGAACATTTGGGTCAAGTCAGACATAGGAGGGAGGTAGGGTAGCTTTGAAAGCAACGTCCTCCATCGGTTCCCATATGCCGCCATAGATTCCTCCTCATACTGCTTGAGGCTAGCTAGATCGCTTAGTGACACCTTTTTCTTTGTGTTGAAAGCGAAACGTTCTAGGAATGCGTCCACTAGCTGATCTAAGTTACAGATGTTGTGCTTTGGTAATTGAGTAAACCAATCCGAGGTAGGGCCTACGAATGTGGTTATAAATGTTCTTAATAGCAAAGCATCATTGTCCTGAATGCCAAAGCATTGGCTCAGGAATCGAGTCACATGCTCTTGGGCATCTTCCTCCCCTCTAAAGAGTGCCAACTGGGGCAGCTTAAAGTGTTCGGGGTATGGAGGTGCCGACACTGACGGATGCATAGGATGACTATGGAGTTGGCGTAAAGTAGGCTTTTGGGGCCCAGAAGTCTTGATCTCCATAGATTCTAAGTGCTCTAACAACACTTTATATGCATCAGAGGATTTAATTTCTTCCTCCTTAGTTTGCTCCCATTGTGGATTACGAGGAACTTGAGGCCTATTGAGAGGTAGCTGGCCAGCACCCCCTCTGCCTTGATAGAGCATTTCAGCCCGCTCTTCTTCTTGTTCATACTCCTCATAGGCTTCCTGAGGAGTGGTTGGCCGAGTTCTATAAGCATAGGTGGGTGCCCATGGAGGGTGCCCATCATTGTTTTTGGGAGTGGCCTCCCGCTCAAGTCTAGGAGGTCTCGAAGGCAGTACTTGATAAGGTCGCGTGGACCTCTCTCGTACTAAGGGGTCAAGCCTCTCATACACTTCTACTTTATGCACACGAGGGATTGGACCCTTCGTAGGCACCTTGTTATGAAGCAATTCGATCGTCTGACGTTGAATGCGCTCTTTGTTAAGCCGACAAAGATGCTCTAACTATTCTTGATCTTGCCTAAGCTGTGCGATTTGCGCTTGGCGGGCGGCATGTTTGGCAATCACCAAGTCAATTTGTTCCATCGTCTCTTGTTTAGGAAGCCTAGATGCCTCCCCTACATGTCTGTCTCGATCATGGTGATCCGAGATCCCTATGGGCTGCTTCCCTCTGTCGAGGTTAGCGGCATTCACTTGAGGCTTTGGCCTTAATGAATGATCCTGATACAAGGTGGGTGCGGAGGTACATCGCTCCCATGTTGTGTACTGCTCTTGAGGAACGTAGTGATCTTCCTCGTACTCTCTTTCATATGGGTAAAAGGTGCGGGCAGAATTGTCTTGCCCTGTCTGGAAAGCCTGATACTCTGGAAATGGTCTAGTGTTTCTAACAGTAATGCGGGGTAGAAGAGGGATGACAAAATCTGGTGGCCTCTCCTTCTGGACCCTCTGTTGCTCTAGAGCAGTACACAACGCTTCATCACTAGGCCACCCATAACGAACTTCTAAGGGAGGTCTAGTGTCTGTGTTGAGATCTACGTGTAGGTTATCCTCATGAAAGGGCCTATGCTGAGTGGGGGTGCCCCTCAAAGAGGTGCCTCTATAGTCCTATTCTATTATGGCATGATGGGGACTCTCTTGGGTGCCTTGCCACCAAGGCGGGATGGCTAAGTCCTCAGGACTATATCGGAGGTGACTTGTCCCCCTTGGTGCACTTTCTGTAGCGCTTGCCCATGATTGGGCTCGGCTACGAGTGAACACCATGGTGATGTGCTCCTAAAGATGAGTAGATTTTTTTATCTCTTTTAGGATTTTCTACGCTACACTTAAACAGAAAGAAAACACACAATCAATGCAATGATTATCTCGTTTAAAGATTTAAAAGTGTGCCCTAAAATCTGGTTTAGTGTGTTTTGTTGTTTGTTTTTGAAAGATTTTTGTGAAAACCATTTAAATGCAATTATGAAGGCTCTTATGACTCCCAAAATGGTCACCCCTTCAATATACCATTGTCGGACCGATATACCAACCTCTCTATATACCCGCCCTTACGTGAGGGAGACTATAGGTACGTGAGAGCAGATGATACGTGGAACATAGGCGGTACGAAAGGGGAATCACTTTGTTTATGACACCTACCATAGAAGACTTATCCTCATGCACTGGGAATCACCCCAAACTACACTTGGTCAGCTTTCGTCAGGATTTACGTCTAGCAACAGTCACGATCGGGGTTATGGATGCAATATCTCAAGCCAAGGTGATGATGAAATCCACCGTTGGTCTTGCTCAAGGGTTGGGGTTTTACGACCAACTCCTTGTGTTTAAAATACCACGTGGTGTGTGGGGTTCTTTTTAAGTTGCAAAATTGAAACAAGCAAGCCTCTAAACTCTCCTATGCAAGCAAAAATCAGAGAACAAAAAATAGAAAACAGAAAATTGACAGAGGGTGTTTAAAACCCCTACCTCTTCTCTGCCTAAATCGGATGTCTCTGAATTTATGCTCTGAAATAGTCTAGCATTTGAAACTTGGTACCTGTAAGCAACAAAACAAGCAACTTTAATCAGAATTTTAATCTTAAAAATCAAGGGACAGAGGTCCCACCGTGATCGCCACTGAAAGCACGAGGATACGAAAAAAAAAGGAATATGCCACAAGAAAAGAACAAGAAAGAACATATACAAATTGACACAAGATAAAAGCAATATGAAATATGGTAATCTCTTTATTGATATGCTTTTCAAAATGTGTTACAATACGTCTCCTTCCTTTTTAGGGGATAGGAGCATCAAATGTGTTTCTCGTCACAACATCCATGGCTAACAATCCTTCTTCCGCGTGCCCACATGTAATATGGGCGGACCAAAACGTCACCGCCACTTGCGTATATGATTATTTGCTCTTTCCTGCTCCTCTACTATTAGAAACCTGCGTTCAAAGAAACAGAAAATATTAGTAGCACCTGTGGACAGAATAAAGCATGTATTTCCCAAGGCCTACTGTTAGTAAATGCATGAAAATATTAAAACGATTATCAAATGACCTCCGATTGACCTAAAAATTTTATAGTAGCATAAATATGTTGATAGAAGACCACTGCAAAAAGAACAGTCTATAAATTCCTCACATATTTGTATTCGCTCCAGGGTGGGACGAATTCACCTACAATAACTAGTCAGAAAGCACCCTCTTCAATGTCCTACTTAGGAAGCTCCAAAAGACCTAAAAAGTTGGGGTTAGCTAATTGGGGGTGTTTTGGGAAGACCCAGATGGTCATATTTCTCCAATTTTGCCTCTAGGATCCAGATTTTGCTAGTGCCATCTGCAAGTTAGTAAAGACGGGAAATGACAAAAACCTGGTCAATATTGCTCAGAATGAAATGAAATTTGAACTGTAACCTATTTAACCTATCTAGAATCAAATGCAAAAGAAAAACTAGAGAAATATATCACATATTTCTATTCATCCCGGGGTGGGGCGAATTTCACTGTGACAGATTGGGGAGCGCCCGGGGGTAGGACGCCCACCATTGAGGCACTGTTTTGGCACCAATCCACTTGGGATGGGTCCAAAACTGGTTATGGGGTGTTGTCGACAAATTTTGGGAATTTTTGTGGCCAAAAATTGGGTTTTGGGTCCGGATTCGTGCTTCTAATAGTCGCCCAATAACCTCCCTTTCGAATGAGAGATTAAGGATGTAAAAGCACAAATCGCAAGTAGGTATGTAAATTGGCAGCACTTCGTTGCTCAAATGCTCCTTCTCTGTATATCTTTGGGTGAGAAAACTCACCAATTTATAGACCTTAGGGTCTCTCTGTTTGAATTGCGCATGCGAGGGCGCTACTTGAGTTAATTGTCCTATTTTTAGAGAAAAGCTAATTCCCTGATTTAGAATCTCCTTGCATGAGGTTTCTAAAATAAAAACACTCATAACTGAAGTCTCTCTTCTTGAATAAAAGCTATTCCTCGCAATTGCATGACCTGAAGCCTCGGTTAACTGGCGGAGTTACCGAGGTTTGACTTTTTGCCAATCAAACTTGCTATTCGCCTCACCCTGGGGCGAATTGCGCTATTCGTCCCTGGGTGGGACGAATGACAGTTTGTATTCGTCCCGGGGTGGGACGAGTAGAGAGAAAAGTGCCAAAAAGGTGCCAAATTGACCTTTGACCTCTAAAACTGCTTTTGGAAGTGGTTAGGACCATTGTTTAACCTCCGGGGGCTGCCCTAGGGGCTGTGTGTGTCAATGCGATCAGCGCTTGTTGTCACATAATCGGATTGGTGTTGTTTTGGTGTCTATAGATTGTTGTTATTTTTAAGTAATACCCATTTGAAAAGTCTTATAATACGTATTTTAGCTAGGACATTCAATTGCAGACATTCAACTGCATCAAAAATGATGAGAATTAGGAAACTATTAACCGTTCACCCTGTAATAGTTGTTTTAATTGTTGTTGATTGAAGGGTGGATTTTTTGTGTTGTATGCGTTCATGCAAAGGTTGCATTTTTCATTTAACATTTTTTTAAGAGAACAAAATGTATCATCATGGGATTAATTTTTGATAGGGGACGATGAGAAATATTACATTGTGAGTATGGTTTATCCGTAAGGACACTACTTGCATTATCGGTAATGTGACCCAGGTTTAATCCCAAGGTGGATGTTTATAATAAGTACTTACTCAAATAATACTGTCTCCTTTGCCTTAGATAGTGCATGTCGAGGTTGTCTTTACTTTTACTTAATTTTTTATAAACAAAACATGTCTACATGGATTAATGATTGGACGGAAAGAGAACTGATGTGTTCAATTGCCTCCTTGTATAGTCTAAGTTTGCATAGTTTGATAATTAAAAGGGTAGTTTTGCTATTTTAAAATAATGTTCACTTCAAATGATGTTAAGTAGTTATGGAAAAGCCATGTTTTCATTCACTTTATTTCTTATATCACCCATTAGATAGTGACTATATTTATGTTTATTATTTTTATCACTCCTTTTAATTCTTCTTATTAAATAACTTTAAAAATATATATACCAATCTAATTTAATTATGTTGTTCAAACATCATCGACCATATATTTTAAATATTTACTACTAATTGTATAATGTTGGAAATACCATTAACAAAGCGCTCCCCTTGATGTTTGAAAATATCTTGTGCCACCTAATAATATTTAAGAGGCCTAGTTACTTTATATGGATGCGTGGATTCCTTTTTTTGTCCACTTACCCTTATGTTCATATTTGTTGATTTTTGACAAGATTTCATTACAATTATTTTTAAAGTAAACCGGGTTTGATTGAATTAATTAAAAGGCTAGTCTCCCTTTTCGTAAGAATCTAATATATTTTGATGACTATGTAAAAATAGTGAAGCCATTAAGATAGTTGTCATATCTTAAATACATATATAATAAGAATTATATTAATCCATATCAATAAGTATTTATTCTATAGTTTTGGTTTAGTTACTTTTAAAATGTACCTTATAGTGGAGCAAGATTATTAATGTTGTTGAGTAGTTAGTAGAAAAGTAACCATTGCATTCATATTTAGATGCATTCATCCTTATTATGGGAGTTATTTGATTTAGAGCAAAAATTCTTTGAAAATATTTGTTGTACTAGGAAAGGAAGAAGGCTCTGGCATCAACTAGAAGTGATACCAACACGAATTTTAAGAAAAATAATGATGCACCTCTATTTTTGTAAAAAATGATTATGAAAAGGAACAGTCAATAATTCATGTTGTAGCAATGTTCAATATTTTATTTTTTATTAATATTTACTCTTATAAAAAAATTAATATCTCTTATTGTAGACTTTAAGCTATAAGTGCTTAAATGGAGTTCGTCTACTATAATATAATTGAAAGGTATGTCTTATTCTTTTTTAAAAAGTCCCTATTCAATAAATATTTTAATAATTACCCGAATTCTTTAGACTAATCTAAGTTTGCATAGTTTGATAATTAAATGGGTAGTTTGTCTATTTTAAAATAATGCTCACTTGGGATGATGTTGAGTAGAGTTATGGAAAAGCCATGTTTTCATTTACTTTACCTCGTATATCACCCATTAGTATCTACCAAAATTAATAATCTAAGTTTGCATAGTTTGATAATTAAATGGGTAGTTTTGCTATTTTAAAACAATGCTCACTTCACCCAGGTGTTCTAGGTGAGTTGGAGAGGAGAGGGAAATCCTCCAATAGAGGTCTCAGGTTCAAATCTCCACCCTACCAAAAAGTTGAATTGGGTATCCAAAATCCAATTGATAATGTTGGTGTGAGCAGGGTCGGGTGCGACTCTTGGGTGACTTTAATGGTGTAGAACCCCCTGTTCATGGTATCTCAGACCAAGGTGGCCCCGCAAGAGGTTTTTCTCTTAAAAAATAAAAAATAAAAATAATTCTCACTTCGGATGATGTTGAGTAGGGTTATGGAAAAACCATGTTTCCATTTACTTTACCTAGTATATCACCTATTAGTATCTATAAAAATTAATAGTGACTATGTTTATTCTTATTATTTTTATCGCTTCTTTAATTCTTTTCATTAAATAACTTTAAATATATATGCCAATCTAATTTAATTATGTTGTTCAAACATCATGGACCATATATTTAAAATATTTACTACTAATTGTATAATGTTGGAAATACCATTAACCAAGATCTCCTCTTGATGTTTGAAAATATATTGTGCCACCTGAGAATATTTAAGAGGCCTAGTTACTTTATATCAATGAAAGTGTGAATCTGTGCAGTCCTTTTGTTTTCCACTTACCCTTATGTGCATATCTGTTGATTTTTCACAAGATTTCATTATAATTATTTTTAAAGTAAACCAGGTTTGATTGAATTAATTAAAAGTCTAATCTCCCTTTTCCTAAGAAACTAATATATTTTGGTGACTCTATAAAAGCAGTGAAACCCTTAAGATAATTGTCATCTCTTAAATACATCTATAATCATAATTATATTAATCCATATCAATGAGTATTTCTTCTATAGTTTTGTTTTAGTTACTTTTAAAATGTACCTTATAGTGGAGCAAGATTATTAATGTTGTTGAGTAGTTAGTAGAAAAGTAACCATTGCATTCATATTTAGATGCATTCATCCTTATTATGGGAGTTATTTTGATTTCAAGCAAAAATTATTTGAAAATATTTGTTATGCTAGGAAAGGAAGAAGGCATTGTATTCATATTTAGATGCATTCATCCTTATTATAGGAGTCATTTTGATTTCGAGAAAAAAGTATTTGAAAATATTTGTTGTGCTAGGAAAGGAAGAAGGCTCTGGAATCAAGGTGGCAGTGAGGCCAACAAGACTTTTAAGAAAAATGATGATGCACCTCTATTTTTGTAAAAAAATATTATGAAGAGGAATAGTCAATATTTTATGTTGTAGCAATCCTCAAATTTTTATTTGTTATTAATATTTACTCTTATAAAGAAATTAATTTCTCTTATTGTAGACTTTGAGCTATAAGTGCTTAAATGGAGTTCCTCTACTATAATATAATTGAAATGTATGTCTTATTCTTTTTGTAAAAGTCCCTATTCAATAAATATTTTAAGAATTATCCCAATTCTTTAGACTAATGTAAGTTTGCATAGTTTGATAAAAAAAAGGTAGTTTTGCTATTTTAAAATAAAGCTCACTTGGGATGATGTTGAGTAGGGTTATGAAAAATCCATGTTTTCATTTACTTTACCTCCTATATCACCCATTAGTATCTACCAAAATTAATAATCTAAGTTTGCATAGTTTGATAATTAAATGGGTAGTTTTGCTATTTTAAAATAATGCTCACTTGGGATGATGTTGAGTAGGGTTATGGAAAAGCCATGTTTTCATTTGCTTTACCAAGTATATCACCCATTAGTATCTACCAAAATTAATAGCGACTATGTTTACGCTTATTATTTTTATAGATCATTTTGAGTCTTCTTATTAAATAACTTTAAAAATATATATGCCAACTTAATTTAATTATGTTGGTCAAACATCATCGACCATATATTTTAAATATTTACAACTAACTATATAATGTTGGAAATATATTTTATAGCTCTCCTATTGATGTTTGAAAATATATCCGTGAAGTCCTTTTGTTGTCCACTTACCCTTATGTGCATATATGTTGGTTTTTGACAAGATTTTATTACAATTATTTTTAAAGTAAACCAGGTGTTTGATTGAATTAATTAAAAGGCTAGTCTCCATTTTCCTAAGAAACTAATATATTTTGGTGACTGTATAAAAGTAGTGAAGCCATTAAGATAGTTGTCATCTCTTAAATACATCTATAATAAGAATTATATTAATCCATATCAATGAATATTTCTTCTATAGTTTTGTTTTAGTTACTTTTAGAATGTACCTTATAGTGGAGCAAGATTATTAATGTTGTTGAGTAGTCAGTAAAAAGGTAACCATTGCATTCATATTTAGATGCATTCATCTTTATTATGGGAGTCATTTTGACTTTGAGCAAAAAGTATTTGAAAATTATTGTTGTGCTAGGAAAGGAAGAAGGCTTTGGCATCTAGAGAGAGTGAGGCCAACAAGATTTTTAAGAAAAATAATGATGCACCTCTATTTTTGTAAAAAAATATTATGAAGAGGAATAGTCAGTAATTTATGTTGTGGCAATGCTCAATTTTTTATTTGCTATTAATATTTACTCTTATAAATAAATTGATTTCTCTTAGTGTACACTTTAAGCTATAAGTGCTTAAATGGAGTTCCTCTACTATAATATAATAGAAACGTATGTCTTATTATTTTTGTAGAAGTCCCTATTCAATAAATATTTTAAGGATTACCCCCAATTATTTAGACTAATCTTAGTTTGCATAGTTTTATAATTAAATGGATAGTTTTGCTATTTTAAAATAATGCTCACTTGGGATGATGTTGAGTAGGGTTATGGAAAAGACATGTTTTCATTTACTTTAGCTCATATATCACCCATTAGTATCCACCAAAATTAATAATCTAAGTTTGCATAGTTTGATAATTAAATGGGTAGTTTTGCTATTTTAAAATAATGCTCACTTGGGATGATGTTGAGTAGGGTTATGGAAAAGCCATGTTTTCATTTACTTTACCTCATATATCACCCCATTAGTATATACAAAAATTAATAGTGACTATGTTTATGCTTATTATTTTTATCACTCCTTTTGAGTCTTCTTATTAAATAAATTTAAATATATATATGCCAATCTAATTTAATTATGTTTTTCAAACATCATCGACCATATATTTTAAATATTTACTACTAACTGTATAATGTTGGAAATACCATTAACCAAGCTCTCCTCTTGATGTTTGAAAATATCTTGTGCCACCTAAGAATATTTAAGAGATCTAGTTACTTTATATCGATGAAATTGTGAATCCATGAAGTACTTTTGTTGTCCACTTACCCTTATGTGCATATATGTTGGTTTTTGACAAGATTTCATTACTATAATTTTTAAAGTAAACAGGGTTTGAGTGTATTAGTTAAAAGTCTACTCTCCCTTTTCCTAAGAAGTTAATATATTTTGGTGACTGTGTAAAAGTAGTGAAGCCCTTAAGATTGTTTTCATCTCTTAAATATATCTATAATAAGAATTATATTAATCCATATCAATGAGTATTTCTTCTATAGTTTTGTTTTAACTACTTTTAAAATGCACCTTATAGTGGAGCAAGATTATTAATGTTGTTGAGTAGTCAATAGAAAAGTAACCATTGTAGTCATATTTAGATGCATTCATCCTTATTATGGGAACCATTTTAATTTTGAGAAAAAAGTCTTTGAAAATATTTGTTGTGCTAGGAAAGGAAGAAGGATCTGGCATCAAGTGACACTGAGGCCAACATGAATTTTAAGAAAAATGATTATGCACCTATATTTTTGTAAAAAAATATTATGAAGAGGAATGATCAATAATTTATGTTGTAGCAATACTCAATTTTTTATTTTTTATTTGTTATTAATATTTACTCTTATAAAGAAATTAATTTCTCTTATTGTAGACTTTAAGCTATAAGTGCTTAAATGGAGTTTCTATAATATAATTGAAACATATGTTTTATTCTTTTTTTAAAAGTCCCTATTTAATAAATATTTTAATAACTACCCCAATTCTTTAGACTAATCTAATTTTGCATAGTTTGATAATTAAATCGGTAGTTTTGCTATTTTAAAATAATGCTCACTTAGGATGATGTTGATTATGATTATGGAAAAGCCATGTTTTCATTTACTTTACCTCGTATATCACTCATTAGTATCTACCAAAATTAATAATCTAAGATTGCATAGTTTGATAATTAAATGGGTAGTTTTGCTATTTTAAAATAATACTCACTTGGGATGTTGTAGAGTAGGGTTATGGAAAAGCCATGTTTTCATTTACTTTACCTCGTATATCACCCATTAATATCTACCAAAATTAATAGTTACTATGTTATGCTTACTATTTTTTATCTCTCCTTTTAATTAAATAGCTTTAAAAATATATATGCGAATCTAATTTAATTATGTTGTTCAAACATCATCCACCACATATTTTAAATATTTACTACTAGTTGTATAATGTTGGAAATACCATTAACCAAGCTCTCTTGATGTTTGAAAATATCTTGTGCCACCTAAGAATATTTAGGAGGCCTAGTTACTTTATATCGATGAAAGTGTGAATCCGTGAAGTCCTTTTGTTGTCCACTTCCCCTTATGTGCATATATGTTGGTTTTTGACAAGATTTCATTACAATTATTTTTAAAGTAAACCGGGTTTGATTGAATTAATTAAAATGCTAATTTTCATTTTTATAAGAAGCTAATATGTTTTGGTGACTGTGTAAAAGTAGTGAAGCCCTTAAGATAGTTGTCATCTCTTAAATACATCTATAGATTAAATTATATTAATCCATATCAATGATTATTTCTTCTATAGTTTTGTTTTAGTTACTTTTAAAATGTACCTTATAGTGGAGTAAGATTCTTAATGTTGTTGAGTAGTCAGTAGAAAAGTAACCATTGCATTCATATTTAGATGCATTCATCCGTATTATGGGAGTCATTTTGATTTCGAGCAAAAAGTAGTTGAAAATATTTGTTTTGCTAGGAAAGGAAGAAGGCTTTGGTATCAAATGGCAATGAGGTCAACACGACTTTTAATAAAAATGATGATGCACCTTTATTTTTATAAAAGAAAAATTACGAAGAGAAATAGTCAATAATTTATGTTGTAGCAATGCTCAATTTTTTATTTTTTATTAAAATTTACTCTTATAAAGAAATAAATTTCTCTTATTGTAGACTTTAAGCTATAAGTGCTTAAATGGAGTTCCTCTACTATAATATAATAGAAAGTATGTCTTATTATCTTTGTAAAAGTCCCTATTCAATAAATATTTTAATAATTATCCCAATTCTTTAGACTAATCTAAGTTTGCATAGTTTGATATTTAAATGGGTAGTTTTTCTATTTTAAAATAATGTTGATTTGCGATGATGTTGAGTAGGGTTATGGAAAAGCCATGTTTTCATTTAATTTACCTTGTACATCACCCATTAATATCTATCCAAATTAATAATCTAAGTTTGCATAGTTTGATAATTTTTTTTTGAAGTAAATGGTGGAATCGGTAGCAGTTATGAATTCGAGCAGGTTGTCTAGCTTTTATGGCCACTACAGTATTCTGTGTTGTTTGTCCTAGAAGTTGCCACACAAATATTCATGCAGTCCCCCCCTATAACCACCATGCCACAATCATTTTAAACCTTTTAAGCCGCTGAAAGCACTATGAAAGGGACAAGCGTTCAATCCGACCAGCATAATTTGATAATTAAATGGGTAGTTTTACTATTTTAAAATAATGTTCACTTGGGATGATGTTGAATAGGGTTATGGAAAAGCCAAGTTTTCATTTACTTTACCTCATATATCACCCATTAGCATCTACCAAAATTAATAGTGACTATGTTTATGCTTATTATTTTTATGGCTCTATTTGATTCTTCTTTTATATTAATTAAAAAATATATATGCCAATCTAATTTAATTATGTTTTTAAAACATAAACTACCATATATATTGTATATATACCATTAACCAAGCTCTCCTATTGATGTTTGAAAATATCTTGTGTTGCTTGAGAATATATAAGAGGCCTAGTTGCTTTATATCGATGCATGGAGTCCTTTTGTTGTCCACTTGCCCTTATGTGCATATATGTTGGTTTTTGACAAGATTTCATTACAATTATTTTTAAAGTAAACCGGGTTTCATTGAATTAATTAAAAGGCTAGTCTCCCTTTTTCTAAGAAGCTAATATATTTTGGTGATGGTGTAAAAGTAGTGAAGCCCTTAAGATAGTTGTCATCTCTTAAATACATCTATAATAAAAATTATATTAATCCATATCAATGAGTATTTATTCTATAGTTTTGTTTTAGTTACTTTAAAAATGTACCTTACAATGGAGCAAGATTATTAATATTCTTGAGTAGTGAGTAAAAAAGTAACAATTGCATTCATCCTTATTATGGGAGTCATTTTGATTTCGAGAAAAAAGTCTTTAAAAATATTTGTTGTGCTAGGAAAGGAAGAAGGCTTGGCATCAAGTGACAGTGAAGCCAACACAACTTTTAATAAAAATGATGATGCACCTCTATTTTTGTAAAAAAGTATTATGAAGAGGAATATTCAATAATCTATGTTGTAGCAATGCTTAATTTTTTATTTGTTATTAATAATTACTCTTATAAAGAAATTAATTTCTCTTATTGTAGACTTTAAACTATAAGTGCTTAAGTGGGGTTCTTCTACTATAATATAATTGAAAATTATGTTTTATTATTTTTGTAAAAGTCCCTATTCAATAAATATTTTAAGAATTACCCCAATTCTTTAGACTAATCTAAGTTTGCATAGTTTGATAATTAAATGGGTAGTTTTGCTATTTTAAAATAATTCTCACTTGGGATGATGTTGAGTAGGGTTATGGAAAAGCCATGTTTTTATTTACTTTACCTCGTATATCACCCATAAGTATCTACCAAAATTAATAGTAACTATGTCTATGCTTATTATTTTTATCGATCCTTTTGACTCTTCTTAATAAATAGATTTAAAAATATATATGCCAATCTAATTTAATTATGTTTTTCAAACATCATCCACCATTTATTTTAAATATTTACTACTAGTTGTATAATGTTGGAAATACCATTAACAAAGATTTCCTCTTGATGTTTGAAAATATTTTGTGCCACCTGAGAATATTTCCTTTTGAGTCTTCTTATTAAATAGATTTAAAAAAATATATGCCAATATAATTTAATTATGTTGTTCAAACATCATCCACCATATATTTTAAATATTTACTTGTATAATGTTGGAAATACCAATAACCAAGCTTTCCTCTTGATATTTGAAAATATATTGTGCCACTGAGAATATTTAAGAGGTCTAGTTACTTTATATCGATGAAAGTGTGAACCCATGAAGTCCTTTTGTTGTCCACTTACCCTTATGTGCGTATATGTTGGTTTTTGACATTGATTGAATTAATTAAAAGGCTAGTCTTCCTTTTCCTAAAACGGTAAAATATTTTGGTGACTATGTAAAAGTAGTGAAGCCCTTAAGATAGTTATCATCTCTTAAATACATCTATAATAATAATTATATTAATCCATATCAATGAGTATTTCTTCTATAGTTTTGTTTTAGTTACTTTTAAAATGTACCCTATCGTGGAGCAAGATTATTAATGTTGTTGAGTAGTTAGTAGAAAAGTAACCATTCCATTCATATTTAGATGCATTCATCCTTATTATGGGAGTTATTTTGATTTAGAGCAAAAAGTATTTGAAAATATTTGTTGTACTAGGAAAGGAAGAAGGCTCTGGCATCAACTAGCAGTGAGACCAACACGACTTTTAAGAAAAATAATGATGAAAAAAAGATTAAAAAAAACATAAAATCATGTTGTAGCAATGTTTAATTTTTTATTTGTTATTAATATTTACTCTTATAAAAAAATTAATTTCTCTTATTGTAGACTTTAAGCTATAAGTTCTTAAATGGAGTTCCTCTGCTATAATATAATAGAAACGTATGTCTTATTATTTTTGTAAAAGTCACTATTTAATAAATATTTTAAGAATTACCCCAATTCTTTAGACTAATCTAAGTTCGCATAGTTTGATAATTAAATGGGTAGTTTTGCTATTTTAAAATAATTCTCACTTGGGACTCGGGATGATGTTGAGTAGGGTTATGGAAAAGCCATGTTTTCATTTATTTTACCTTGTATATCACCCATTAGTATCTACCAAAATTAATAATTTAAGTTTGCATAGTTTGATAATTAAATGGGTAGTTTTGCTATTTTAAAATAACGTTCACTTGGGATGATGTTGAGTAGGGTTATGGAAAAGTCATTTTTCATTTACTTTACCTCGTATATCACCCATTAAAATCTACCAAAATTAATAGTGACTATGTTTATGCTTATTATTTTTTATCGTCCTTTTGATTTTTCTTATTAAATAACTTAAAAAATATATATGCTAATCTAATTTAATTATGTTGTTCAAACATCAACGACCATATATACTATATAATGTTGGAAATACCATTAACCAAGCTCTCCTCTTGATGTTTGAAAATTTCTTGTGCCACCTGAGAATATTTAAGAGGCCTAGTTACTTTATATCGATGGTGGAGTCCTTTTGTTGTCCACTTACCCTTATGTGCATATATGTTGGTTTTTGACAAGATTTCATTATAATTATTTTTAAAGTAAATCAGGTTTCATTGAATTAATTAAAATGCTAGTCTCCAAGCTAATATATTTTTGTGACTGTGTAAAAGTAGTAAAGCCCTTAAGATAGTTGTCATCTCTTAAATACATCTATAATAAGAATTATATTAATCCATATCAATAAGTATTTCTTCTATAATTTTCTTTTAGTTACTTTTAAAATGTACCTTATAGTGGAGTAAGATTATTAATGTTTTTGAGTAGTCAGTAGAAAAATAACCATTGCATTCATATTTAGATGCATTCATTGAGTCATTTTGCTTTCAAGCAAAAAGTAGTTGAAAATATTGGTTGTGCTAGGAAAGGAAGAAGGCTCTGGTATCAAGTGGCAGTGAAGCCAACACGAATTTTAAGAAAAATTATGATGCACCTCTATTTTTGTAAAAAAATATTATGAAGAGGAATAGCCAATAATCCATGTTGTAGCAATGCTCAAATTTTTTATTTGTTATTAATATTTACGCTTATAAAGAAATTAATTTGTCTTATTGTATGCTTTAATCTATAAGTGCTTAAATGGAGTTCCTCTACTATAATATAATTTAAAGGTATGTCTTATTCTTTTTGTAAAAGTCCCTATTTAATAAATATTTTATGAATTACCCTAATTATTTAGATTAATCTAAGTTTGAATAGTTTGATAAGTTAATAGGTTTTGCTCTTTTAAAATAATGCTCACTTGAGATGATGTTGAGTAGGGTTATGGAAAAGCCATGTTTTCATTTACTTTAGCTCATTTATCACCCATTAGTATCTACCAAAATTAATAGTAACTATGTTTATGCTTATTATTATTATCGCTCTTTTTGAGTCTTCTTATTAAAATAGCTTAGATATAAAGGATATATATTTAAAAACATCTTGAGAGTTATCAATCTCAAAGCGCCTATCTCATTTCTAGGGGGTGTGATTTCCAAGATAGGCGCCTCAATATTGATAACTCTCGATGTTTTTAGATATATATCCTTTATATCTAAGCTAGTTACGCCGAGAGGTGCTTCTACAATAGCATACGAGGGGTGGGAGGCAAAGAAGGCATACATGTCATGTCGTAAACAATTTTTTTTTTATTAAAAAAGTTAACATTAACAAAACAATTGTTTACGACATGACATGTATGACCTCTTTGCCTCCCACCCCCCTGTCTGCTATTGTAGGAATGCCTCTTGGTGTAACTAGCTTAGATATAAATGATATATATCTAAGAACGCTAAGAGTTATCAATATGGAGGCGCTTGTATGGTTTTGTTGGTTCTTGAAACATACATACATAGTTTAAATATTTTATATGTTTGCAATGGTTGGTTAGTCGGTTGTTTTAGTTTAAATATTTTAAATGTTTTTGTTAATGTCGGATTTTTTAATAATAAAAAAAATTGTTTACGGCGTGACATGTATGACCTCTTTACCTCCCACTCCCTTGTCTACCATTGTAGGAACACCTCTCGGCGTAATAACTTTAAAAATACATATGCCAATCTAATTTAATTATGTTATTCAAACATCATCAACCATATATTTTAAATATTTACTACTAATTGTATAATGTTGGAAATACCATTAACCAAGCTCTCCTCTTGATGTTTGAAAATATCTTGTACCACATGAGAATATTTAAGAGGCCTAGTTATTTTATATCGATGAAAGTGTGAATCCGTGAAATCCTTTTGTTGTCCACTTACCCTTAATTCAAAAGCTAGTCTCCCTTTTCCTAAGCCGCTAATATATTTTGGTGACTATGTAAAAGTAGTGAAGCCCTTAAGATAGTTGTCATCTCTTAAATATATATGAATTATATTAATCCATATCAATAAGTATTTCTTCTATAGTTTTGTTTTAGTTACTTTTAAAATGTACCTTATAGTGGAGAAAGATTATTAATGTTGTTGAGTAGTCAATAGAAAAGTAACCATTGCATTCATATTTAGATGCATTCATCCTTATTATGGGAGTCATTTTGATTTCGAGCAAAATGTCTTTGAAAATATTTATTGTTTTAAGAAAGGAAGAAGGCTCTGGCATCAAGTGGCAGTGAAGCCAACACGACTTTTAAGAAAAATGATGATGCACCTCTATTTTTGTAAAAAATGATTATGAAGGGGAATAATCAATAATTTATGTTGTAGCAATGCTCAATTTTTTATTTGTTATTAATATTTATTGAAATTAATTTCTCTTATTGTAGACTTTAAGCTATAAGTGCCTAAACGGAGTTCCTCTACTATAATATTATTGAAATGTATGCCTTATTCTTTTTGTAAAAGTCCCTATTCAATAAATATTCTAACAATTACCCCAATTATTTATACTAATCTAAGTTTGCATAGTTTGATAATTAAATGGGTAGTTTTGCTATTTTAAAAAAATGCTCACTTGGGATGATGTTGAGCAGGGTTATGAAAAAGCCATGTTTTTATTTACTTTACCTCGTATATCACCCATTACTATCTACCAAAATTAATACTAACTATGTTTATATTTTTTATTTTTGTGCATCCTTTTGAGTCTTCTTATTAAATAACTTTAAAAATATATATGCTAATATAATTTAATTATGTTTTTCAAACATCATCAACCCTATATTTTAAATATTTACTATTAACTGTATAATGTTATAATTTTGGAAATACCATTAACCGAGCTCTCCTCTTGATGTTTGAAACTATCTTGTGCCAGATGAGAATATTTAGGAGACCTAGTTACTTTATATCGATGAATGTGTGAATCCATGAAGTCATTTTGTTGTCCACTTACCCTTATGTGCATATATGTTGGTTTTTTACAAGATTTCATTACAATAATTTTTAAAGTAAACAGGGTTTGATTGTATTAGTTAAAAGTCTAGTCTCCCTTTTCCTAAGAAGCTAATATATTTTGGTGACTGTGTAAAATTAATTAAGACCTTAAGATAGTTGTCATCTCTTAAATACATATAATAAGAATTATATTAATCCATATCAATGAGTATTTTTTCTATAGATTTGTTTTAGTTATTTTTAAAATGTACCTTATAGTGGAGCAAGATTATTAATGTTTTTGAGTAGTCAGTAGAAAAGTAACCATTGCATTCATATTTAGATGCATTCATCCTTATTATGGAAGTCATTTTGATTTTGAGCAAAAAGTCTTTGAAAATATTCGTTGTGCTGAGAAAGGAAGAAGGCTATGGCATCAAGTGGCAGTGAAACCAACACGACTTTTAAGAAAAATGATGATGCACCTCTATTTTTTTGTAAAAAAAATATTATGAAGAGGAATAGTCAATAATTTATGTTTTTTTGAAAAAATTGAAAAAAAATTGTATTAAAACATTGATCAGTTACAATTGGGATAAGATACATCCCAGCTGAAAACAATGAAAGCACATGATTACAAGAGAAGAGGAAGATTTGCACTGGATCCAAATATCTTGAACCAATACCAAGCTAGCTGAGAAAGCTGACAACTTATCGCAAAAACACGCAACAAACACAAACTTCACCTCTGTCCGTGAAAAAGCTACAAGTCGCGAAATCGCGACACAAGACTCCTCTGACCGCAAAAAAGTCAACCTGTCGTGAAATCATGACATGTCACGAAATCACGACAAAAATCCAACCTTGGCCGCGATGGAGCAACATGTCGCGATATCGCGACAAAAATCCAGCAGCAGCCACAATGACGCAACACGTCACGAAATCGTGACAACTTTTCACCAATGGCCATGACTACGGAACATGTCACGAAATTGCAACAACTTTCCTCCCTTGGCTGCGATGGTGCAACATGTCATGATATCATGAAAATTTTCCTCCCTTGGCTGCATCGATGCAATATGTCGCGATATCACGACAACTTTCCCTCGACAACAATGATGGTGCAACATGTCGTGAAATCGAGATAGCTTTCCTCCCTTGGCCACGATGGCGCAACATGTCACGAAATCGTGACAACTCTTTTCCAGCAGCCATGATGAAAAAACATGTCACGATATCACGACAGTTTTCCTCCAATGGCCGCGATGGCGCAATAGGTCATGAAATCACGACAAAAACCATACTTAGCTTTTTCATTGAACATTGTCTTAAGGATCTTTCCCCTCGATGGCAGCGACGGCACAAAATGTCACGATATCACGACAACTTTCCTCCTTCAACCGTGACGGCACAACATGTCACGAAATTGCGACAACTTTCCTCCCTTGGCCGCAACGGTGCAACATGTCATTAAATCGTGACAACTTTTTTCCAGCAGCCACGACGAAAAAACATGTCACGATATCGTGATAGTTTTTCTCCAATGGCCGCAATGGCGCAACAGGTCGTGAAATCGTGACAAAAACCATACTTAGCTTTTTCATTGAACATTGTCTTAAGGATCGTTCAACAACAACTTCCCCTCGGTGGCAGTGATGGTGCAACATGTCACGATATTGCGACAACTTTCCCACATCGACCGTGACAGCACAACATGTCGTGATATCGTGACAACTTTCCCTCGATGGCAGCGACGGTGCAACATGTCGCGATATCGCGACAACTTTCCTCCCTTTGGCTGCGACAGTGTAACATGTCGAGAAATCGTGACAACTTTTCCTCGGTGGTCGCAACGGCACAACATGTCGCGATATCATGACAATTTTCTCATAGTGGCCTTGACAGTGCAACATGTCACGATATCGCGACAACTTTTCTCCAGCAACCGCGATGACACAACATGTCACGATATCGCGATAGCTTTTTGCCAATGACCGCGATGGTGCAACAGGTCGCGAAATCATGACAAAAACCATACTTATATTTTTCATTGATCATTGTCTCAAGGATATTTCAAGGTCCTACCTAATCACCTCATCTGCAATAGGCATGCCACTGTGCAGTTGCACCCCTACCTCTTTTGCAGCACCCATATTAGCCAAGAAATCGACCGCTTTGTTGAAATATCTGCTCACATATACGGGAATCACATCATCTAATTCCCTCCATAATTTCATGATTTGAGAGACCAGAATCCTCAACCTCCAAGCATTCAACGAAAAGTTCCTCATGCAGTCTAGAGCTCCAACCAGAATTTGAGAATCAGATTCAAGAATTATCCTCCTGTGACCCTGAGTAACTGCCCAAATAGAGGCAGATTTGATAGCAATGGCTTCTGCTTCATTATTTGTGGCTCTACCCAAACCCTATAGTTCCCAATAAAGCATTTATCCCTCATGATTTCGACAGACCATGCCAATATCGGTGCTACCTGGATTGCCCTTTGTAGCTCCATCAGTATTGATTTTAATCCAGCCTTCTGGGGGTGATTTCCAACTAGTTCTGGTCTGTCCCTATCTCTAGTCAACTCCCTCTTCCATTGGCCTAGGAACAACCCGAGTTTCCTCTTTAGCGTAGATGGCAACAGTTTCGATGACTTTGCTCCAGATGACCTGCCAAACTCCATCTAGTGAGGAAAAGGTTTCTCGAAAAAATTTAGCATTTCTCTCCAACCACACTTACCACAAAATGAAATTTGAACCAAACTCCCACCCAATTTGAAGAGCATTGGATGTAAATCTACCCCACTTCCATCTTTCCCAAATATTAGTCCGATTCATGTCACCATTAACCAGGATTTTATAATGAGAGAGCCAGTGCTTCCAAATCTAACGAGTAAAAGGGCACTCAAACATCAGGTGATCTATTTTTTCTTCGTTCTTATGGCATAAAACACATTGAGAAGGGCCGACGATTCCTCTACGTCTGAGATTGTCAAAAGTGAGAATACCATTGTGCATAAACTGCCAAGCTAAAATGTTTACTTTCGGCCAGCCCTTAGAGTGCCAAATATTTTGCCAATCCTCAACCAGAAAAGAATGGGGGGAGGGGCTGGGAGGATCTTATCATATCCATCCTTCACTGTATAAACACCAAGGCTCCCATAGCCCCAAGCTAATTCATCCTCCTCATCTCTCCCTGTGAGAAAACTTTTTGTCAATATTTTGGATAAGATGGGTGCCAACTCTAGGGGGATAGGAATTGGCCACTCCTCCAACCTCTTAAACTTCTTAAACCTATACTCCCCCAGCTGAGAAGTGTTGAAATAACTTTCAATATGGACCCAACCCATGATTTCGATGGCAAATTTTATTGGAAGTAACTCAGGGAACTCAACAATGATGGGTGGATACTGATCTCAAGAATTAGTCCAAAAACGGGCCTTCTCCCCTCTCCCCACTTTCCAAAATAGTTGATCTTTAATAACCTGAGATCCTAGCTTGAGATCCTGCCACACTAAGGATCCAGTACCATCTAGAGGGAAACGACCCACCTCATTGGGGTTAACTTGACCCAAATATTTACTCGTGAGAATTCTACTGAATAAGGAAGTTGGTTGGGAAATCCACCTCCAGTACAACTTTCTAGCCAAGACTTGATTATTTAACTTGGATCCTCTCAGTCCCAGTCCACATTTTACCTTGGGCTAAGTGACTTTATGCCAACCCACTAAGGCCCACTTTCTTTTTTTGTTAGCTCCTTCCCACAAAAACTTCCTAGCCATCCTGTCCAACTCTTTCCAAATTGTAAGCGGGGCAGCCAGGATAGAAAATTTGTAGATTGGCATGGCTTGAATGACAGACTATAAGAACGTTAATCTGCCACCATAACTTAACCACTTGTGAGACCAATGATTAATTCTGTCCTTGATACACTCCAGCATATTCCTCCAAGTGTCTAATTTTAGCCTCTTGAAGTGCAAGGGGATACCCAAGTAAACCATAGGGAGAGAAGTCCTAGTGAATCCCAAGATTTTTAAAATTCTGTTCTGAAGCCTGTGCTCTAGATTAAAAAATACCACTTTGGATTTCTTGTCATTAATGACCTGTTGAGTAGCCCTGAGATAGACATTAAGAGTATCTCTAATCGTTCTAGCTTCCCTGATGCTGGCTACTCCCATAAAACCAGTGTCATCCACAAACTGCAGGTGCGATACAACTTCATCCCCCACCCTAATACCCAATAATCTGCCTTGTTGTCTTCTCCTTGTTAAAAGTCTGCCAAGACCTTCAGCCAGAATGAGAAAAAGATAAGGGGAACAGGGATCCCCCTGGCACAGACCTCGAGAAGCTCCAAAAGGTTGCAAAGAAAAGCCCTTGATAAGCATAGAGTAAGTCGGGGAAGAGACACAGCTCATAATCCACTCAATCCAGCCTTGAGAGAAGTCGAAGGCTGCCATCATTTTAGCCAAGAGGCTCCATTCAACCCTATCATAAGCCTTTGACATATCCAATTTAATGAACATCCCTTTATTACCAGAAGTGTGCATTGAATGGATTGCTTCCTGGGCCACAACCACCCCATCCAGAATCTACCGTCCCTCAACAAAGCCTCCTTGCTCAGAGGAGATAATGTTGTGAAGAAGAGGTTTTAGGTGCTCAGCC
Organism: Wollemia nobilis; assembly: GCA_028583015.1. Classification (NCBI taxonomy): domain Eukaryota; kingdom Viridiplantae; phylum Streptophyta; class Pinopsida; order Araucariales; family Araucariaceae; genus Wollemia; species Wollemia nobilis. Next base: position 428,969 of record JAQPPZ010004118.1, read on the forward strand.
ATTACCTTTGTGAGTATTTTGTACACCACATTACATAAGGCAATAGGCCTATAATCTAAAATATGAACCCCCTCCTCCCCTTTTGGAATCAAGGTAATGAACGTGTGGTTTATAGATTTAAGCATTCTCTTATTTTCTCTGGATTCTTCAACAATAGCCCTTACATATTCCTCTAAGCAGTTCCAAAAATCCTGAAAGAACTCAATTGGGAAGCCATCTAGACAAGAATTTTTACCAGTGCTCATTCCAAAGACCACAGTTTTCAATTCATCCCTATCAATGGGTTTAAGGAGGGCCTGATTTTCATCCTCCGAAATAATAGCAGGTATGACAAAAAGAACTTCATTTTGGGCCTCTACATCTTGAACCACACTTTCCTTAAAAATCTTTGAAAAGTAATCAATAGCATGGGAATGAATACCTGGAAGAGTATCAAAGGAATGACCGTTCTCATCTTGAAGGGCCTCCATCTTATTCATCTATCTTCGAGCACAAGCAGTCCGATGAAAGAATTTTGTATTTCTATCCCCTTCTAATAACCAGGAAGTTCTTGCCCTTTGTTTCCAATAGATCTCCTCCTAGTTGTCAATGTCCTCAATCGTAGAACGCAAGGCATCATCCTCACCTTTGAGCTGATCAATTATTACTCCTTCTCTAAACTGTTTTTGGACCTCATCCCAGTAGGCCACCAATGGAGCTCTTTGGGTCTGGAAGTCAGATTTATTAGAATGCCTCCAATACTTCAACTGAGATTTGACATATTGAAGTTGTTTGTGTATTCTAAACATAGCTCTCCCATAAGCTGGGCGGCCCTCTTCCCACCACTGTGGAATTTTCTCCCGAAGTTCTTCTTTCTAAAGCTAGAAATTCTCAAATCTGAAAGGATTGTGATGGATCCCCATCCTAGTCCCGCTTTCCAACATAATAGGACAATGATCAGAAATAGGGCCTGCCAAAATCTAAAAATTGATATTCCATTTTACAAACACCTCCTCTGAAAGCAAAAAGCAATCTAGCTTCACCTTCCTACTATGGGGCTCCCACATTTTATTAGTCCAAGTGAAGTTATTGCTAGGACATTTAATGTCCACTAAGTGCAAAGCCTGGAATTGAGCAATCATGAACCGGTCCCCTGGATCCAAAAGATGTGATCCCCCTTCTTGGTCTCTAGAAGATAATTTAGCATTGAATTCCCCCGCTATAATCTAGTCTATATATTCCCTTGATGCTCGCATGTCATGCACAGCCTTCCACTGCCGCCACTGACCCTCTAGAGTTTGAGAACCATAAAAGTTAGTGACAAGAATGAATTCTGCAGAGACATTATTCCTAAACATGGAAGTTAGAACACCCCTCCAGGCAATGTGTTCTATTGCAGACCATTCCAGAGAGTTCCACAGAGTAACAATCCCCCCTGAGGCACCTTGGGCAGCCACATCCATATGACTAGCACCCCTCCAAATTTTGTTGACTATTTTAGACATAAGATCCAAAGACATCTTGGTGTCTTGTAAAAGAAAAAAATTAGTATTGCTATGCTCTAATAATCTTTGAAAAATAGATTGATGGGTCCTGCTGTTTAAACCCCTCACATTCCAATATTGTATAATCATGGGTTACCCTGGGAGCAGTAAGAGTCAATTGTCCTCACCAATCCTCCCATGATCAATTTGTCTCCCTAGGCTGCTAGCAGCTCCTTATTGGATCTTCTACCAGCTCCCTAAGAATTACTATTTTTGGATCTTTTTTCTATCTGGGTTACCCCAAAGATGGCCTTTCCCTATTTTTCTCTGCCATCCCCATGCGAACATCCGAAGAAACTATCTACTCTTGGTTATGGACTACTAAGGCACCAGAACACACTGGTTGTGATACCTCAGAGGGATCAACTATCTGTTGAATGACAGGAGAAGATGAGAGGGGGAGTTGCCCAGGAACAATAGAGGTTTCCTTGAAACCCTCCAAGCCCTCCATAGATTGATCCTCATCATCAACCAATGACTTAAAAATCTCATACCTATTAGCAGGCCTGAGATGAGATTGCTCCTTTCCCTTCTCTTTCTTTGTTCGTATTTTTCTTCTGGGTTGTTCAAAACCCTCTCTCTGAAATTTTTGGCCTTGACTAGTGCTAATAGGATATTTATTGGGTGCAGTATTATCCTCTCTAGGCGATTTTGGAACTCCTAAGGAGGCCTCCATATTGGCATTCATATTAAGAGGACAGAAACGGGCCAAATGTCCATGCTTGTGGCAAACCCGACATCTAAAGGGTAGGGCCTCATAGTCCAACTGTTGAATCCAGGAAAGACCTGCCAGTTCAATTTCCAACTCTACCAACAAAGGTTGGCTCAGATTCATCTCCACACATATTCGAGCATACACCACCATGCTCCCTTCAATAGTGTCTCTGGCAACACCCAGATGTCTACCAATCGAATTGCCAATCATTGCCAGTACTTGCTCACCCTAGAATTCCATTGGAAGAGCATATAATCGAATCCACACTGGGACAGTAGTAGGTTCAACATGAGGATCGAATCCTACCCTCCAAGGTTGAACAAAAAGCCCTGTCGAGCGATGGTTTTTCTTCTCTGACTCAAAAGCCTTATTTCTATCAACCAAAGCCGAGAAGCTAACAATAAAATAACCATTACTAATAAACCACAATGAAAACTCACCGTGGGGCTCCCAGTTTTGGCGGATCCAAGAATACAAAAAGCTCAGGGAAGGGCGAATACCCATGAACTTGCAGATTAAATCATGTCTAGCTCTATAGAGGACAAACTCCTCCACCATGTTGGGATCAATGATGATTTTTGGCCTAGATTCGGCCTGCGGTAAACAACCATTCACACGTTGTGCTGAAGACCTATTCCTAGCAGTCGTGAAGAGCTTTTTATACGCTATCTTCTGGGCTTCGACATTCTTTGAAGGAGAATATTTTTTAAACAAATTAGCATAAGAGCTAGTACTTCCTGGAGGAGTCCCCATTGGACCCTCCTGGGACACCGATTGAACCTTCAGAACCACCATACCCCAAAGACACCTCTGCAAGCCAGCAGAAGCTAGAGATTTTTCAAAAATCCAGAAACCCTAGTTCAAATTCAAAAATCGCCAAAGCTCATTTTCCCGCTCCTAACCATTTTTAATTATGCTTTCAAGTCAATAATTTATGTTGTAGCAATGCTTAATTTTTTATTTGTTATTAATATTTACTCTTATAAAGAAATTAATTTTTTTTATTGTAGACTTTAAGTTATAAGTGCTTAAATGGACTTCCTCTACTATAATATAATTGAAACGTATGTCTTATTCTTTTTATAAAAGTCCCTATTCAATAAATATTTTAAGAACTACCCCAATTCTTTAGAATAATCTAAGTTTGCATATTTTGATAATTAAATGGGCAGTTTTTCTATTTTAAAATAATGCTAACTTGGGATGATGTTGAGTAGGGTTATGGAAAAGCCATGTTTTTATTTACTTTACCTAGTATATCACCCATTAGTATCTACCAAAATTAATAGTAACTATGTCTATGCTTATTATTCTTATCGATCGTTTTGAGTCTTCTTATTAAATAACTTCAAAAATATATATGTCAATTTAATTTAATTATGTTGTTCAAACATCATCGACCATATATTTTAAATATTTACTACTAGCTGTATAATGTTGGAAATACCATTAACCAAGCTCTTCTCTTATTGTAGACTTTAAGCTATAAGTGCTTAAATGGAGTTCATCTACTATAATATAATTGAAACTTATGTCTCATTCTTTTTGTAAAAATCCCTATTCAATAAATATTTTAAGAATTACCCCGGTTCTTTAGACTAATCTAAGTTTGCATAGTTTGATAATTAAATGCGTAGTTTTGCTATTTTAAAATAATGCTCACTTGGGATGATGTTGAGTAGGGTTATGGAAAAGCCATGTTTTCATTTACTTTACCTTGTATATCACCCATTAATATCTACCAAAATTAATAATCTAAGTTTGCATAGTTTGATAATTAAATGGGTAGTTTTGCTATTTTAAACTAATGCTCACTTGGGGTGATGTTGAGTAGGGTTATGGAAAAGTCATGTTTTCATTTACTTTACCTCCTATATCACCCATTAGTATATAACAAAATTAATAGTGACTGTGTTTATGCTTATTATTATTATCGCTCTTTTTTATTATTCTTATTAAATAACTTTTAAAATATATATGCCAATCTAATTTAATTATGTTGTTCAAATATTATCGACCATATATTTTAAATATTTACTACTAATTATATAATGTTGGAAATACCATTAACCAAGCTCTCCTCTTGATGCTTGAAAATATCTTGTGCCACCTGAGAATATTTAAGAGGCCTAGTTACTTTATATCGATGAAAGTGTGAATCCATGAAGTCCTTTTGTTTTTCACTTACCCTTATGTGCATATATGTTGGTTTTTGACAAGATTTCATTAGAATTATTTTTAAAGTAAACCGGGTTTGATTGAATTAATTAAAAGGCTAGTCTCCCTTTTCCTAAGAAGCTAATATGTTTTGGTGACTATTTTGGTGACTGTGTAAAAGTAGTGAAGCCCTTAAGATAGTTGTCATATCTTAAATACATCTATAGTAGGAATTATATTAATCCATATCAATGAGTATTTCTTCTATAGTTTTTTTTTAGTTACTTTTAAAATGTACCTTATAGTGGAGCAAGATTATTAATGTTGTTGAGTAGTCATTAGAAAAGTAACCATTGCATTCATATTTAGATGCATTCATCATTCATCCTTATTATGGGAGTCATTTTGATTTCGAGCAAAAATTCTTTGAAAATATTTGTTGTGCTAGGAAATGAAGAAGGCTCTAGCATCAAGTGGCATTGAGGCCAACACGACTTTTAACAAAAATGATGATGCACCTCTAATTTTGTAAAAAAATATTATAAAGAGAAATAATCAATAATTTATGTTGTAGCAATGTTCAATTTTTTATTTGTTATTAATATTTACTCTTATAAAAAAATTAATTTATCTTATTGTAGACTTTAAGCTATAAGTGCTTAAATGGAGTTCCTCTACTATAATATAATAGAAACGTGTCTTATTCTTTTTGTAAAAATCCCTATTCAATAAATATTTTAAGGAAATTAATTTCTCTTATTGTAGACTTTAAGCTATAAGTGCTTAAATGGAGTCCCTCTACTATAATATAATAGAAACGTATGTCTTATTTTTTTATAAAAATCCCTATTCAATAAATATTTTAAGAATTACCCCAATTCTTTAGACTAATCTAAGTTTGCATAGTTTGATAATTAAATGGGTAGTTTTGCTATTTTAAAATAATGTTCACTTGGGATGATGTTGAGTAGGTTTATGGAAAAGCCATGTTTTAATTTACTTCACCTCGTATATCACCCATTAGTATCTACCAAAATTAATAATCTAATTTTGCATAGTTTGATAATTAAATGGGTAGTTTTGCTATTTTAAAATAATGCTCACTTGGGATGATGTTGAGTAGGGTTATGGAAAAGCCATGTTTTCTTTTACTTTACCTCATATATCAACCATTAGTATCTACCAAAATTAATAGTGACTATGTTATGTTTATTATTTTTATATCGCTCCTTTTGATTCTTCTTATTAAATAACTTTATGCCAATCTAATTTAATTATGTTTTTCAAACATCATCAAACATATATTTTATTTTAAATATTTACTACTAACTGTATAATGTTGGAAATACCATTAACCAAGCTCTCCTCTTGATGTTTGAAAATATCTTGTGCCACCTGAGAATATTTAAGAGGCCTAGTTACTTTATATTGATGAAAGTGTGAATTCATTAAGTTATTTTGTTGTCCACTTACTCTTATGTGTATATATGTTGGTTTTTGACAAGATTTCATTACAATTATTTTTAAAGTAAACCAGGTTTGATTGTATTAATTAAAAGGCTAGTCTCCCTTTTCCTAAGAAGCTAATATATTTTGGTGACTGTGTAAAATTAGTGAAGCCCTTAAGATAGTTGTCATATATTAAATACATCTATAATAAGAATTATATTAATCCATATCAATGAGTATTTCTTCTATAGTTTTGTTTTAGTTACTTTTAAAATGTACCTTATAGTGGAGCAATATTATTAATGTTGTTGAGTAGCCAGTAGAAAAGTAACCATTGCATTCATATTTAGATGCATTCATCCTTATTATGGGAGTTGTTGTGCTCAAAAAGGAAGAAGGCTCTGGCATCAAGTGGAAGTGAGGCCAACACGACTTTTAAGAAAAATGATGATGCACCTTTATTTTTGTAAAAACAAATTATGAAGATGAGTAGTCAATAATTTATGTTGTAACAATGTTCAATTTTTTGTTTGTTATTAATATTTACTCCTATAACCCATGTGTTGTAGGTGATTTGGAGAGGAGAGGGAAATCCTCCAAGGGAGGTCCCAGGTTCAAATCTCCACCTTACCAAAAATCTGAATTGGGTATCCAAAATCCAATTGATAATGTTGGTGCGGGCAGGGTCGGGTGCAACTCCAGGATAACTTTGACGGTGTAGAACCCCTGTTCATGGTCTCTTAGACTAGGAAGCCCCGCAAGGGGTTTTTCGCTTTATATATATATATATATTTACTCTTATAAAAAAATTATAGCTTAAATGAAGTTCCTCTACTATAATTGAAGCGTATATCTTATTTTTTTAAAAAGTCCCTATTAGAATTACCCCAATTCTTTGCACTTGTCATTTAATGATATATATTTTTATTATAAATAGTGTCTTAAAGGAAAGAATCATGATTTAAAAAAAAAAAATTAGTGATTGAATCCTTTTATTTTTAGAAAATTTATGCAGTTTTCTTTTCTTTTAGAATAGATTTGATGACTTAAATGATTTGAATTCTTTCTTAAAAGTTAGTTCTTTAAAAATAAATAGAATATTAACTTGGAGGTTAGTTTTAATAAATTTTATATTAGTTTTTCTTAAAATATGTTTTTAAAGGATTGTTACGGTAGATTTCCTAAAAGAACTGATAGCTTATACTCTTCTTAAGTTTAAATATTACTTTTTCAAAGTAAATAAAAGAACTAGTACATTCAAAATAAATATGAACATAAGAATAATTACCTTTAAAATAGTTTATGTCTGGCATTCTTCCACATAACTGGTGTTGGTATTCTTTTATCTTAAAAAAAAAAAACATGAAATGTTTATGGTTAATTTCATGGTTGCTTTCACTGTATAACTTCTAAAAAATAAATAAGAGTTTCCTATGTAAATATTATCAATCACATTATTTATAAATGGTTAATAGTTTTTCTTAAGAGAATTATCTTGAGATATCTTCAAGAGACCATTAGAAGAATTATTATAATCTTAAGAATTAAATTTAGATTCTTAAAAAAAATTGGGGTAGATTCTTAAAGGGATATGGAGTTGAAGGAGCCTAAGTATATAGGAGAATAGAAACCTTATATAGAAGGGGATACCTTATTAACCCTGGAATCAAAACTTATCTAATGGAAAACTCTTTTTGAGCATCATCTAATTTTGATGTTTTTATGAAGTTATAAGGTGATTTAATAGGCAAAAGTTATCCCCAAATATGACCTTACTTTTTAGGGCTTTAAATACCTCAAATTTTGGTGTGAAGATGATTGATTTGATTTGCTTAGGATTTACCTTGATTTCGATTAGAATTCACCATTTTTTTACAAATACATTTCGAGTCTAACCCCTTCTGCATAACCCTTGTCACGATCCACTTTATTATCAATTATTTTTGGTAAGAGACCATGCTCATTACTAGTGATTTGTAGTAATGGCCTTAGTTGATTCCATGGTGTTGGAAATTAGTACTGGGGATGGACATCCACTAATAACTAAGGCATTTATATCGGAATATCTTACATGCTATCTCAAAAATAGATGAAAATGGATAATACTTGGGGTTCCACATAAAGATAGCCTGTTAAGATAATTGAATGGCTTACCCCTCTAAGTGTTATGGGCCTTTGAGGATAACATCTATGTTGTGGTCAAAAAGTTCCATACAAGTGTATAATATATGGGAAAGGTGAAGGGACCACTAAAACGTCCTTTCTAATGGGAGGTTCATAAAAATGAATGGTCGTTATAAGGGTGAACCCCATAAGATTTTTATGATAATTTATCATTCCTTTCCACTTGAGGTCTGACTACAATGATTAAAACTCAAAAGTGGTTATCTATGCATTGTACTAATTACATATTGGGTGTTTATCAAATAAAAAAAATTCTCCCTCGAACCATCTAGTTCGGTTGTTTCGGTTTGTTACAAAAATCCATAAAAATCTTACTTATAGTTAAAAATCTAGTTCAAAACTTTTTCATCAACTTTGAAGTGCCTTAAGAATGTAAAAATACGTATTTTATTTATAAATGGGTATCTAGTTAAGCAAAGTTATGAAGACCCATATTAATGAGTTTAGTTTGATGTAGGTTTAATTTTACCCAAAATAAACTTTAAGGGAAGATGTTAGAACATTTTAATGTGTATTTTATACCAAATTTATAAAAATAAGTCTAAAAAATAAAAGAAAAAAATTACAAAAATTAGAATAAAAACAATAATGAAACTAGAACAATATTATTAAAAAAAAGGAAAAGAAAAGAAAAGTGAAAACTTAGTGGTTGTATTTTTTAAAAGGGTTGAAAAACCTATTACTAGCATTCTTAGGATGTTATAAAAATGCTGCATCTCCATCAATTGGAATATTCTTATTTAATGTGTGTATTTTCATTTAGTATAAGTATGTTATGCAATGAACTTAAGCCAACATAAATGTTTGTGTAAGGGAATATATTATGTTTGATTTATTTACAATTTTTTTTTTATATTTTCAAAGCATTTTATAAAAATATTATGTATTTTTCAATATTATTAAAAAGTGTATATTTCCAAAAAATATATATTAAAAGGTTTATATTAAACAAATGTTACTGTAATACTACTTTCCTCAAATAAAATGGCCATGGTTGTTTCATTCCAAATGACCAATTAAAATAAAAAATCTTCACCCATGATGTTCAATGATTGATATCACCTCACTTAATTTAATAAAAAAAAATTAATGATTCATAGGTAGAAGAAAGCCTAAAGTTGCATAGTTTTAGTTTTTAATTGACATTTGCTAGAATATTTGGGTGCTTTAGAAATAAATTTATTTGGTGCAAAAGTTGACAAATCCAAGATGTTGGTATAGGTCAACTTCACATAGTGGTGAATCAAATTTATCGTGTGTATAATACTATAAAAAAAAACTAGATGTTCAAATCCTTTTTTGATAGCCTCATAGAGGTAAAATCTGTTGATAATTTCCTTAATTATCACATTCAAGGTTGTATATTCTCTTTCCAACAAGTTTTGCATACAATATATATTGCACCACCATACTTGGTTGAAAATAATATCACACCCACCTATTCTTTTCAGATATAAACACAAAAAATTTCAACACTATGCTCAAATTTATTCTTATATAGTTAAATGCCAGCATACAAAATCATAATAAATTCTCTAACTTTGTTTCATTCTATTATTTTATGAAGTTGCTATATAATTGAAAACAAATGCTTTTTATCTATCTGAGTGAACCACAATGGTTGCTATATGAGTTGATATCTTTTGTCGATAACAATTTGCTAAAGAACCATGCATTCCCAAAGCCACATTTAACTTTTGGAAAACAAGTTTTTTTAGTTGTTTTTGAAAGTGACTTAATCTTATTTAAAAATTAATAAGAGTACAAATTACAAAAAAATGTGGATGGCATGAAAGCACACCCCAAAGCCTATGCAAGAAACTAATCCAAGGTCAAAAGAGCCTAAGAAAAAAAATGACAAACAAATCATCAAGAGATTTATCGGTTACATTGCAAAACTAAAAATAACTAAAAATAAACTAGAGAAAAAAGCCTTAAACTATAAAATTGTAACTTTGGAGATAATATTGGTTGCTTTACTGAGAATCCATCATCCTGCTTCTATTCAGGCAAATTCAATGCCCTACTGAGACTTAAATTAAATCTTTCCAAGTAGACTTAAAGATTAATTTCTTTGTTGAGACCATTATCCTACTTTTGTTCAAGCAATGCCAACACCCCAAAGCTATTCAAACTATTGGGTTTGGTACTCACCCACCAAGGTTTAGATGGGTGAAACGATTTTTTGAGTATACTGTCCCCATATTCTTTCTTCTATTAAAAACTATGAGAATATCGAAACCACATAGAAGGGGAGGGATATTTTTTATTTTAGTTCCTCTATAAGAACCATCAATCCCATAAATGATGGCTTTGCATCCAATGACATATCCTTGTTGATACTTCAACATACTATAATTTTTAGAGGAATCAAGAACATAACTAACCAATTGAAAACTAGTAATATGAAGTTGATTCTCTAGAGCATCATCTTCTTCTGCAGATCCCCTTCTCGAGCTATGAGAGCACCTTGCATTGGTTGGTAGAAATGTACTCAAGGACTGGTCGATTGCATAGACTATGAAGCAACCACTATTGCATCCCTTGGTGTATGGATCTATTGAGATTGAGGAGCCTCATTATTGGTAGTTTTAGCTAGGGGGTCAACGTTTTTCTTTTCATACCCTTTTTCTACTAGCTTTGAGACATGCACCTACTTGGACTTTCTACCTTTAGAAGTAACCAAACACATATTTTTATGCCCTCCCACACTCATCCAACCATCCTCTTGAGGTTGACGAGTGGGTGCACTTAGTGTGGTGGGGATCTGCTTGTCCCCATTATGCAATATCAAGGAATAATATTTTATCTTTTGTGTTGAGGACTGGCACAAAAAACACATATTGGGAAAATTAATGTAGAGGACCTACTAGGATAACACATTTTCACCAACTTATATGTCAATAGTCTCCTTGAGATATCGAGAAATATCAATCTCAACACAAACATGTTTTTAAGGGTATCCTTGGAAACTTTTGTCCATCTCCACCAAAATGACACGCCCTAAAGGGGTTGCTATGTGGCTAATAAAGGGCCATAGAGGTAGAGGTAATCCCAGGAATTACACCCACATAAGGACTTTGGTAGATATTTTATCAAAAATAAAAACTTCATGGGTCCAAGGAGAAAAATAAACAAAGAGCTTCGTATGTACTAGGGCCATGCTCGTAAATTGCCTTAGCATGGGTGGTTTTCACAAAGCAAAACAAAAATAGTCCCTTTGTAAGATTTTGAACCATCAACAACTTGACTCCATGAGGAGTTCAAGCTACATTAACCCAAGCCTTAAGGTAAGACTCATTAAGGATGTGTCCAAGAAAATACCCGACAAGAGTGAATGATTTTAACTAGTGACATGCAAAATCAAATTTAGGAAATAATAGAATTATATTAGGAGGGTTACCTTGTGGACCATTCTTAGCACACACTTGTATAATAATTTAAGAGGTGCCATTATCACATGCATTCCGTTCTGTATTTCCAGTGTTATGCATTGATCCACCAAGGTTGGAGACCATATTGATAACTCAAAATCCTAGGTTTCTCTATGCCCATTCTCAAGAAAACAAGTTGAAGTGGATGCAAATACCAAAACTATGAATGCCATTAGATTTGATGTTCTTAAAAGAACCAAAAGATAAGCTAGAATATGATTTTGGAATATTCCTATTGAATGAATTTCAATTCTCAAGCATTGTTGAGTTGATTTTATTTCAAATATAGGATCTTATTAGCATTCCGATATTGATTGTTGAGACGGCCTTCAAGATAAATGAGTGGTGACAACATGGTCAATGTTCATGAGTGAATTACTGCAAAGACTCTTATAGTCCTTATTTATATATTTTGATATCCACGACCAGCTTGTAGTTCCTTTGTCTAGGAGTTGATTTTCATTCAAATATAGGATCTTATTAGGATTCCGACATTGATTGTTGAGACATCCTTCAAGATAAATGAGTGGTGACAACATGGTCATTATTCATTGCGTTCCTTCAATATAAACGTGGTGATAAAATAATTATTAAGTGCATTCTAAATATCATATCTCACTTCGATTGTAATAATAATTATTATGACATTTGATATGTATGGACGATGTAAACTCTACTTCATTGGTTTTATTTACAGAGGTGTTACGTAAAATTTGAAAGAAAACTTGAATACTATTCAAGCTTGTAGAATGCAGCAGACTATAAGATCTAGATGTATGCAAAGTGGAAGCTCTCCCCATGAGGAGATCAAGGGCTTGAATAGCTATCCTTAACACTTCACAATATCCCTTATGGCAGGGACCACTCGGAGTTATTTATTTAATCTTGTCATGGGATACGCCAAGGAGACAGTCGAATTGGAAAACCCTTCTCCATGTGTGGTAGAGATAAGTAAAAAGTACGGTCCACTTCCAGCGGCTTCCAATTGTCCATTTCACACTAAAATTAAATTCATCTTTAATTAAAAAGAAATTTAATCTACGACATGAATTTGGTCATACATAATCCGACCTGAATTTAGTCTACGACCTGAATAAAATTAATTCGACCTACGACCTGAATTGGCTATTTGGAAGCAATGTTGTTTGAATGAATTGAAAGGGAAAGGGAAACAGCCGAGAGAAAGGCAGTGTCGTACATAATCCTCATGCTGCCAGAGAGGTTGAGGATAGTACTTTGAATCTTCCTCAAACAACAATAAATGATCCTAGTCTACTTGTAAAACCATAGTTGATTGTAGATGATATCTTAAATCACCTTAAAGATGAACACATCATCATAACAAACCTTAAACATTCAACAAGGAAAGGGTTGTATCTAAAATGGGAAATGAAAATTGCTCTAAGAGCAAATGACTATTTTACAATAAATTTCACAAATCCCGTCGATTTTAAGCACTTATTTGAAGGCAACCCTTACTTTTATAGGTGTGCAATCCTTTTCATGAAGTCATGGCATTTATACTTCATTCTCATAAAGGAACTCCCATTGGAATTACCGATTTGAATTAGAAGGTTCTTTTTTTTCCTTCCATTGATCTTTTGGAAAGAGGAGATATTAAAGATGTTATGGAAATCCCTATGTAATTACCTTGGTACCTCTCAAGTTACAACAAAAGGGAGGATCACTGATTATGCTATGGCCATTTATACGAAAAATAGCTGCTACATGTCACACCTCCTATGAACACCTAGAATGACATTAATGTTTATCAACCATATGTTGTAGCTTATATAAAAGGATACATATTTCCTAGTAGAGTCCCCTAATATAGAAATAACTATGAGTCAATGTAGAAACAAACCCAAATAATAAGACAAGTTTTGTAGATAATCCAACAACATAATAAATGATGAGTTTTCAATATTCATCATAGAAATGATGAAGGGAATGTAGGACGAGGAAGAGGAGGGTATGAACCTAACATCCCTACAAACTAATTTGAAGTTTTTGGAGAAACCTTGGAGAAGCTAACAATTAATATAGATTTAGAGACATCTCTAAAAACAATGTGAAAACCATAGTCTTCTTGACATAAATATCAATCTTAGTTTCTTCCTTAGTAGAATGTGAGCGATAACAAAAAAATAATTCAATAAATTTTAGATGCTAAAAATAAAAATAATTCAATAATTCAATAAGTTTTAGTTTCTTCCTAAGATTTAGAGACTCTTTTTTAAAAAAATCTTAGGTTGTAATTTAGGATGTGGATACTTCAAATAATTAGTAATGCTTTCATAGTATGGTAAATATGGCCTATTTTTGCAAGAAAATCTTAGTGGATCTCTTGGCGTATTGCCCTCCTTTTCTTTTGTTGAGTTGTTTTTACTTTTACTTTCTTACATCCTTTTTCCCTTTGTTGAGCACAAGCGCATCTTAAAGATCACATCCTAACAAGGAGCTGACCTTCTAAAAACTCTCAAAGACCCTTGATTGAGCTGAACCTTGTGCTCTCGGTTGCAACCTTGATGTGTCACTCCTCACGAGGTGTGATTTTCCTGGGAGGACAATCAGAGATGACAATAAGATTAATTAGATTTAATCGCACTATCATATAATTCTACAAGGATGATATTCCTCAATCCTTTTTAAATGAATATTTGCCATTGTAAATTACATGTCATATTAGTGACAAATTCATTAAATAAATTTTAGTCAATAATCTATTTGATCTAAATGTCTATAGCTTGAAGTTCATTAGTCATTTTGGGCTAATAAAAAAAATATTTAGAGAAATTTGACCTTAATGTCAATTTTTTTGACAATGAGAATGTTATGCTAGTGGAACTATAGTCTTACCCATCCAAGTTAGGTCTTGAACCCTCAATACTCTCTTCTATATCATGCCATATGACTTATTAAACAACATTCTTCTTGCAAAGCCATGGATCCATAAGATGCAAACTATCTATTAATTCTACATTAATGTTTCAAATATAAATATAAGAGCAAGACATATCACATTCATGTCAACCTTGAACCTTTTACATATTTTCAAGTAATCAATGTTAATAATCCAAAAACTTATCATTGCAGTTCTCTAGATTCATCTCTCAAACGTCCTCATTCTCAATCTTCCATCACTAATCCATTAATATCTAGTAATCTAAACCATCAATGTAATCATAAACCAAAAACCTAAGATAATAGTTCAATCACTATTACTATAAAATCTAGATTATAATTATTTTTCTTGGACTTAGCGAAGCTTCCTCTATCTTCCTAAATCTTAGGCTTACCTTTTGTAATAAGGGTAAAACAATATATATGCGTAGACAGAGTCACAGCAGATGAAAGCCAGGCTCGTGAATTGTCTTTATTTCATGTCTATTCAGTGAAAATTGCCCAAGCTTTCTGATCGCCCTCACCTTTAGTTTGCAATTCGGCCAAGTCTTCGGGATGGTTTTCAGGTAAGGTAAAGAAAGTCGATGGTCTTCAGCTACACACAAGGCATCCCCATGCACACAGATTAGGTATTTTTGCCTTCCTACTTTGCCTTGTTCATTTCCTGCACTCATAAACAGAATATGATTGTAATGGATTATGTAATGTATTGATTGTATGCAGATTGGCATAGCAGCATCCGATCAATCGCTGCTGATCGGGACATGAAACCTCTTCATGGCGGTGCACATCAGAAAAGCCATAATGGTCGGTACTAAATTATGCCTAGAACTGTGAGTATTCTTTAATCCCATAATGAGGTCATTATATTTACGGGCATGAATGTTCTTGCAGTTTTATCGGCAACGCTGACGGAGTCAAAATCATATACTAATCCAGATTCCAACAATTCTCTTGCAACATTTGAGGTTGGAATTCTATTTTATTCGGATTCCAGTACAACAAAAAAATTGATCGATTTCGTTATTATTGATTCTCAAAATCGTATCGTTGTGGATGCCTCATTCATTGACTGTGGCTTTTTTTTTTCAGGTATCCTCGGATGAGGAGGGTGCGCGTATGAACAAATTGATCGCAGAGATCAAGGAAATGTTTGAATCCATGGAAGATGGGGAGATAAGCCCCTCTGCATATGATACCGCATGGGTGGCAAGAATTCCCGCCATCGATGGCTCTGGTCAACCACTATATCCCCAAACACTTGAGTGGATTCTTCACAATCAGTTACCTGATGGTTCATGGGGAGAACCTCGTCGCTTCTTGCTCTCTGATAGAATCCTCAATACTCTCTCCTGCCTAACTGCACTCACTCGATGGAACACTGGCCATATTCAAGTGCAAAGAGGTAACGTGATTATCACTAAAGCCTACTCTTATTACTTGGATATCCTCATCCTCCATCTTCGCTGGTTGGTTTTAACTTTTACGTTCGGCTTGTTCCAGGTCTCGAATTTATAAGAAGCCATGCAGAATCAATGGGAAGCGAAGCAATAGGCAATCACGGCTTTCTGAAAGGATTTCAGATGGTCTTTCCTGCAATGCTGAATGAAGCCAAAGTGCTGAGCTTGGACCTTCCTGATTTTGACTCATCTATTATGAAGCAAATCAACCAAGAGCGGGACTTCAACCTTAAAAAGTGAAGTTCCACCTATTGTTATTATGAATTATGATTTCCTTAATTCTTATCAAATTTCAAAATTAATGGATCTATCTAATTGAAGAAGTTCGTTGTGATTCAGGATTTCTGTTGAACATTTGCAAACAGTTCCTACGGCTATGTTGTACTACCTGGAGGGCATTCAAGAGGTAGTCACTGATTGGCAAAAGATCCTTAAAATGCAATCCAAAGATGGTTCGTTCCTGGGCTCGCCAGCATCTACCGCTTGTGTATACATGCACACTGGGGACAACAAGTGTCTGAAATTCTTGACTGGCCTTCTTGCAAAGTTTGAAGATCATGGTAAATATTCTAATTAATTCTCTTAAGCATGCTCAAGTGCTATTGTTGACCAAGTAAGGGATATTTAAAACTAACTGTCCGGGTTGGCACTTGGCAGTGCCATGCATGTATCCAGTGGATATCTCTGAACGTCTAAGGGCAGTAGATACAGTTGAGCGACTGGGGATTGAACGACATTTTCAAACGGAAATCAAGCGAGCCCTGGACTATGTGTACAGGTGAGTCTCTCTTGAGTCCCGAGTAGATTCTCTGTTTTAACAGGGGAATGAAATTTTATGATAGGAATATGCCACTGTAAACATTAATTCTCTTATAAATGATTTTTTCAGCCACTGGGACAACGAAAAGGGCGTTGGATTTGGAAGGGATAGTCTTTTTCCCGATATTGATATGACTGCTACTGGGTTTAGACTCCTGAGGATGAACGGGTACGATGTATCTGCAGGTATACTTTTATTTAGATTTCATATATTTCAA
This sequence comes from Wollemia nobilis, assembly GCA_028583015.1. Classification (NCBI taxonomy): domain Eukaryota; kingdom Viridiplantae; phylum Streptophyta; class Pinopsida; order Araucariales; family Araucariaceae; genus Wollemia; species Wollemia nobilis. Next base: position 445,832 of record JAQPPZ010004118.1, read on the forward strand.
CTGGTATACAAACCAAAATTTGAGGTTTTCAGTTTTTAGAATCAAGTTGATCTTAATATTTACTTTTTTATTGTGGCAGACGCCCTGGAAAATATCAAAGCAGAGGCCAACCTCTCTGGTGATCAACACATAGGAGGATTATTCGATATACTAAATTTGTATAGATGTTCACAGATCAACTTTCCAGGTGAAAAGGTCATGGAAGAGATAAATTCTCTATCCAAGGTTCATTTGGCGAAATCTCTAGAATACAAAGACTTGTCTCAGGCGCAGGCTATCAGAGAAAACCTGCGATTAGAGGTGCAGACCTTGATGTCTCTAGTAATTTGTTATTAAGCTAATGCACAAAGTGTATAACGTGTAAAATTTCTCATCTTCGTCTTCATCCAGATTGAATACGCCCTGAATCATCCCTGGGATAAAACTCTTCCCAGATTGACGACGAGAAATAACGTGGAGCTGTTTAGATCCGACGATATGTGGCTGGGGAAGACCCTATATCAGTATGATAATTTTTTTTGAATATGCTGTTTTATATAAATACAATCAGATCACACTCAATTTCAAAGAATATTATTTGTAGAGTAGTCGTAGTGCTAATCCAAATAAATTCAATATATTTTCCTCAGTATGCCATATGTGGGCAAGGACAAGTATTTGGAGTTGGCCAAACTCGATTTCAACAATCTGCAGGCTTTATATAGATCAGAAATGACAGAAATTACAAGGTAACTTCGTTAAGAGTGAGCCTTCTGAGTCTTTTGATGTAAAGTTTTATGTGTACAAATATGTTAATATGACGTTGTAACTTGTTATTGGGTGTCTTGAAGATGGTACGAGGACTCCGGCCTATTGAAGGTTGCGTTTACTAGGCATCGAGAAGCGGCCATATATTTTAGCGCTGCAGTTGTGATATTCGAACCAGAATACACTGCACGGAGAATCGCCTATGCAAAGGCCGGCGTTCTTACTGTTATCCTGGACGACCTCTATGACTTCTATGCATCTCCTGACCAGATAAAACTCTTCAATGAAGCTGTTAAAAGGTGCATGCCTTTTCGCCAAATTTCCAACTTAATTCGATCGCAAGTTATATTAGGTTAATCCTTCATATTTTGTTAGATTAGCTGTGCCCACCATATTAAATTCCATTTTTCTTTTATGCTGGTGCAGATGGGATCCATCGATTGTAGAATGTTTACCAGATGAAATAAAAATATGTTTTATGGGCCTTTATAACACTTTAAACGATTTAGGGGAAGAAGGACAGAAAGCTCAAGGGCGTGACGTGCTTCCTTATCTTCGTTCAGTAGTACGTAATTGCCTCTACATCTCCTCAATTGATTTTGCCGCTTTTAAAATATTTATTCAAAGAAATTGTGGATTTTTTTGTCCAATAATCGAAGATTGATTACTTGTTTGCTCTGCTTTGCTGTGGGATTCAGTATTCGGACTTGCTCGCTGCTCACACCAAAGAAAAGGAATGGTCGGAAGAGAAGTATGTTCCATCGTTAAAAGAATATATGAATAATGGTAGAGTCTCCATTAGCCTTGCAGCAACGACCCTCAGTACAGTGTTTTGCGGTGGAGATCTCCTTCCTGAAGAGATGGTAGAGCAGCTTGACTTTCGATCCGATTTCCAATGCCTTGTAGGTTTGACAGGGCGTTTAATAAATGATTTCAGATCTTACAAGGTCAGTATAAATTACTTTCTGTGGTTTTTACCTTGCAGTAGCTGCACACTTGGGCTCTCATAAATCTCTCTAACATGATGTTGTTTCCACTTTTCAATTATGAAGATTGAGAGAGATCGAGGTGAATTGGCTTCGTGCATTCAGTGCTACATGAATGATCATCCTGGATGCACAGAAGAAGAAGCTCTGGATTATATGTACCGTCTGAATGAAGAAGCCCTCGCTAAATTACATTACGAGTTCTTAAAGCGTGGGCCTATACCAAAGTGTTACAGAGCACTTATTTTCAACACTGCAAGGATTATGCAATTGTTTTACATGAATTCAGATGGCTTTCGGGATTCCGCTGAGGTGATGAAAGAACACGTCAGAAAGATTCTCTTCGAACCCGTGTAACTGTTGGGAATTTTAACAAATTCGCCTCTTATATTCTTTAATATAATGTTCTTAACCTTTAAGGGAATTGCTTGTCTTCCCTTATATGTTAGGAAAACCCTTAAATGTAACTCGTATTATGTTCTGGACCTCTTAAATGGAACTCATGTTGATATATGATATTGTGATACATATGGACTAAGTGTTAAGTTAGTGATAGGCAGAATCATATGTAATTGCTTTGAAATTATGCATAGTCAAGAATATTGTTATAGATTGTTAACAAATATGTTTGTAAATATTATAAAAAATAATATTTTGTAAGGAGGTTATTTTTTCGAAGAGGTCAATAATAGTAATATTATTTGTCTTGAATTTTTACGTTTGTTGTTATTTCATTTTTTATTTAAATGCTTTTGTTATTGGACATGCAATATTAGTATTGTTTTTGTTAATAATTCTTGTAATTGTAGTTAGAATTATTTTTGGTACTCAAATTTTTTATCTCAGTACAACTCAAAACTAAGAATTTTGAGGTGAAATATTCACATGAGAAGAAGAGGTTCATTGCAAGTAGTATCAGAGTGCTTTCTAGGGTGTGGTAAGCTTTTGTTGTGAACATATTTTTTCTTTAAGCCTAGGTCTATAGGTTAGAAATGGTGTTTTGATCATTTTAAAATATCACAAAGGAGCTATCATTTTTTGCTAAGCTAGATTACCTATGAAGTGTCTCATGAAGTGAGTAGTGATCATACTCTAATACCTAGACCTTAGACAACATCGGTATACAGATTTGAGCTCCCACATACCTTGCATATATCAATAGGCCCTTTTTAGGAACCTTGAGCCAAACCTTTAGATATAGGAAGTCATTCAATCATGTATCTATCCATATTGCACTAAGCACAATACTTAGGAAGACTAACCTCCTATATTTATCAGAGAGGTAGATAGTGCACCTAAGAATATAGGCCATATCTTCCTTAGATAGTGGCTTAAAATATTGGTCTAAGCACTATTGATTGCTACTACAATATATTAGAGGACTATGGGAAGTACATACACCTCAACTTGGACAACCTTCATTTCTTGATTTTTTTTTTTATGCTAGCCCTATCACTAGCAAGATAGAATCATATAATATAAAGGACTACAGAGCTCAATTATAGAGTATAGAGAGATTAAAAACATTTAGACTGCTAAAAAAGTCATTTCGGGTTATAATCCATTGTGATCGTCTCATTAAGCTCATCTTATTGGTATATATCATCCATTCACTTTTTTTTTGTGGACCCCAAAATCATCATTTTGTGGTATATCCCATTTCAAAGATATTTTTAGGCTACTCATTTTGGTATATAACATCCATAATTATTTTTTGGAACCCTTAATAAAAATAGTAATTGCTATAACAACAATTCTATTTTTAGTAAATGCCACTAGAGACTCAAACTCAAGAAATGGAGGCTGAAGTGCATAAGATTGGGGGACAAATTAGTAAATTGGATACTATAACTGACCTCAAGGAGCAAATATATTCTCTCATCACCATGCTAGCAAATATCTAGGATATGTGAGACAATGAGTTAGGACATTGAAATGCTTTCACTTAAAAATCCAAATTTTGATGGGTATGCTAAAAATAGCCAAGAAGCTTAGAGAGGGAAAGCTATTGACAATATAACTTTCTCTAGGGTCTTTACTAAGGAAAACTATCAATAGGTAGGGAATAGTAGATGCATGACTCCTAGACTTCCTAAAATTAATTTTTCAAGGTTTAATGAGACCAACCCACAAAGTTGGTTAAGTAAAGTCGACCAATGGTATGAATTGCATGAAATACCCTTCAATTAATATAATTTTGTGGATATTTTTATTTTGACCTTGAATCACTCCATTTGTATCAATGGTTGGAGAAACAAGTCCTAATTATTAGGTGGACACAATTCAAGAGCAAAATCCTTGGTCATTTGATCCTATCAAAGTTTGAAGATATTACTGGAGCCATCACCAAGCTTTAACAAACAAGTACTATGCTTGAATATATCATGAATTTTGAGAAGCTATCCAATAGAACTAAAGGCCTTCCAAATGTCTTCAAGAGTTGTTTCATTAATAGCCTTAGAGATGAAATCAAAACTAAGGTCCAAATGCTCAAGTTGACCACATATATGACTACCATGGGGTTAGCTAAACTTGTAGAAAGTAAATGGAATACCCAATAGAGAGCCTTCAAACCCCAAATATTCTAGAATAAAACTTCTACACACATGCATAATAATGCTCCAAAGGCTCCATAGTTAAAAGACTAATACTGATGGAGATGGTCAATCATTGAGCCAAAGATCTCTATTATTATTACGATGAAAAATGGGCTATAGGATACAAATGCAAAATAAAAAGTATTTGCTTATTGGATATGAGCAATACTTTGTCTTCTCCTACAAACATAGGGGATGGAGTTTTAGACTTAGTAGAAGAATAATTAGAATTAGTGGAAGAAGAAATTCCACTGTCACAATATAACACAATGAATGAGGATCATATTCTCTTGTAAGTATTTTATTTCTTTTCATTTTTAATTCAAAATTCGTATGTAATAATTGGTTATTAATATTTTAGTTTTGAGCATCAATCCTATTGATTGATTTTTATATGTTAAATTTTAGAATAATAATCATATGTAGATGTGTCTCACCTAGTATTATGGTATGGTATAGTAATATATTTGATTTTAATTTTAATATATATTTTTTCAAATAAAAAAAGCAGTTTTATTTTCATTTTAGATATCTACCTTGAATGTAAGGCATAAACCTTTTCTAAATTTGCTTATGTTTCAATTAATTTTTCTTCTTATTTGTTATATTTTGAGCATGTTTTTGTTGTTCACAATGGTTGTTGCTACAATATTATCCCTACCTCATTTTCTATTTATTTCTCTAATTTTGGGGGTGCTTCTACACTTATAGTATGCTACATACAAAATATTATCAAATACTTTAAATTAAAATAAAAATCTTACGAAATATAGGAAAAAATAACCCCACCATATCGTAGTATAAGATGTTGAAATGGAGATAAATTGGCCAATATTTATACTGTCACTTGTAATAATATTTTTAAAATATGTAAAGTGACCTCTTTATTAAGTTACATTGAAATAGCATTGGACCCTTGAATGCAATTTAGTTATTTATTATATTTAATTGGGTTAAGTAAATTCAATATTTTATCTCTTTATATTTAGTCAGATCTTCATTGTATTTGAATATGAAAAACATTTGAGGAATAATTTTAACAAGTTAACAATCTTATGGAAATCAATGAAGATGGTTATGGAATAGAATATTTGTCATTAGATGTATCAGTTTTTGTTTTAATAAAAAATGTAAAAAAAAAAAATTATCTTGAAGTTTCAAGGGGTAAACTATCAGATAAAATATCATTTTTCAATCTATAGGAGGAATAAAAACTTTAATGTATAGTATCTCTTTTAAAAAAAAGAGAAATTCAAAAATATAGGAATTATAAATTTGAAAAAAAACATGATGTGGATATAATGAGTCTAAAATAATTAATAGTCTATCTATATATTTTTAACATATTATGTAAGCTTCAATGTCCTCACATGTATATTTCACCTCTTCCATTATGTCTTTGTACCATATTTTAATTGTCTCTTATAACATAATTTTAATATTATTTTTGTGTTAATACATATCAAAAAAATGTAGAAAAATGTATAGGGTTTAGGAGTGAATTACTACAAAGACTCTTATCATCCTTATTCATATATTGTAATAACCACAACCAACTTGTAGTTTCTTTATCTATGAGTTGATTTTCATCCAAATATAGGATCTTATTAGCATTATGATGTTGATTGTTGATACAACCTTCAAGATAAATGAGTGGTGATAAAATGGTCATTATTCATTTTATTGCTTCAATATAAATGTGGTGATAAAATAATTATTAAGTGTATTATAAATATCATATCTCACTTTTATTGTGATAATAATTATTACGAAATTTGATATATAAGGACAATGTAAACTCTACTTCATTGGTTTTATTTATAGATATGTTATATTGTTCGCCATTGAAAAGGTAAAGTTTAAAAGAAAACATTAATATTACTCAAGATTGCAAAATGCAATAGCCTATAAGATCTATATGTATGGAAAGTGAAAGCTATCCCCATGAGTATATCAAGAGCTTGAGTATCTATCCTTAATAATTGACAATATCTCTTATGACAGGGACCACTTGGAGTTATTTATTTAATCATCATCATAGTTGTACCGCTAAAACTATTCGATCCTACAACAAAAAAACATTATGGGAAATAATATGATGTACCCATATTGTCATCCAAAAATGTGATATGATGTACCCCAAGAGAACTTACAACATTAGCTATAGCACTAGGAGAAATATCATGAGGGATAAATGCTGTCTTAGAAGTTTTGATAAATATTCCCTATGAATAGGAGAAGTTTGTAAAATTTCAAAGAGAGAGATCTTGGCTAGGGTACTAGCTAACTCTTGTTGAATATCAAAGGAGACTTTATATTATGGCTTCAACACTAAAGGCGGGTTTTATACCCTTGTGCTTCTTTTTTTGATACTTTTCAAAACTAAGGGTAGTTTTGAAGGTTGATTGGATGTAGAACTCATCTTCTACTGATATTGTTGAGTCAGTTGAGCTTGAGCTTATTGCCTAGTAGTTACTACTACAATACCAACCATATTATCATAGTGAGGTGATACATTATGATATGACACTTGATTAGATGTCTTCTAACCATGCTCAGGTAGGAGGTCTTGGAATATCCCCTTGTATTGATTATTTATGGATGCTTGTTGAGTAGGAGGTTGATTGCTTGTTGGAGGATTGGATTAAGAACCTTCTATAACAAGGCATCCTTCATAAATTAAGTTATGAAACACATGTTTTAACCTCTTATATTCATTTGTTATGTGCCCCTCCACTCTATGATATTCACAATGTTAACCAGGATTATACCAATTAGTTGGGGTATTTGTTTACCTTATGGGAGGTAACTTTATCATGTTATCCTTCAAAAGCTACTTTAGGACCACAATCATAGGTATATTGAGTCTTGTAAACTTACTTGGTGGGGGATTTTATGGTTGGCTAAGCACCATCTTTTGTAGGGTGTTAACCACACTATTAACATGCCTACTATCCATTACCCCATCACCAAATACATGCTTGTTCTTGTACCATGTTGAGCAGTTGTCCTATCTTATTTCATATTAAATTGACCCCTTTGAATAAGGGATTGCTCAATCCTTCTTGCTAGATCTATTGCTTGATCAAAAAAGGTGATAGTTTTTGTTTCTAATTTGTAATATATTTGCTCTTGTAAATTTTTGATAAATATCTCAAACATGTCTCAAGGAGGTAAGGTATATCTCAAGCATCCAACTAGACTCATCCAACGAGAGAAAAACTCTGAAACACTTTCATATTCAACTTGTTTTAACATATAGACATCTTTCATAATCACATTTTTTTTAACATAAGCTTTAAATTTTTCAATAAACATTTCTACTATCTCTTCAAAAAATTATTAGGTATTTGATAATACCAATCTAATTCCATACCACCAAGGCTCTTAGAGAACGTATTTAACAACAACATGTCATCATATATGATATCATGACATGATGTCCTAAACATTCTTAAATACTTTATTGGATATTTTGTTTCCTTATAGATAAGCAAAATTGCAATTGAAAAATTCTTAGGGTAGGGCCTAGAGGTGACGATAGGGTCTAAGGGTTGATTGTATATTTCTCTATAGTTGTAAGTGAAACTAGGAGACTGAATCATATCCATCCTTGAAACCAATTATTTCACCATATTTATTAAACTTTGCATGTTAGTATTTTTGGTGTGCAATGTCCCTAGGTTCCCTAAGGGAGGGGTATAAGTAGGTTGTTGAAAAGGAACTTTTCTAATGTTGGAGGTATTGATACTGTTATGATAGGGATTTTGATATGTGGTATCTTACTGTGGAGAATAATTGATATTTGGTTGAGCAAAAGCATGAATATTGAGGTTAACATAATGAGGAGAAAATTGAACATAATCTTGATATGCATGACTAGTTGGAGGGACTTGCAGAACCCATTCAACATTGGTAGTTACAATAGTGACATATGTTGGTTTATGACAAATATTAACATGATGTGAATATTCCAACATGAATTAGAAGATGGAGCATCAGGCAGAGCAAACACAAAATTTCTAATCAAATGAAGTTAAAAAAATAAAATATAAAAGACCCAAAAAGGTGAAAGTTATAAAACTCCTAAATAAGGTGCAATGTTGTATAGGGGGAAAATAACCTTGTTACGCATGATTCTCAGCTAGATCCATTGGGAGCTAAGGTGACTATAGGGTTTTTTATATTATCTACTCTTGAAACAAAGGACAGGTTTAGTAGGAATTATTTTAGGACCCACTCCAATTCTAGGGTGGAAATGTTTAATATGTGATTCAATAAAACACCTATGTTTAGTATTTCTAAACTAAACAAAAAAAATGAAAAAACAATGCAAAACACACAAGATGCAAGAATATAATGACTAATCCTAATATGATTTTTTGATTCAATGATATCTAACCCTAGGTTGCAAGAGATGAAATTCTTTTATTTGATCAAGGGACCAAGAGAATACATAAATAAGACTAAACCCTAGATGCCAAACTATATTCATTTTTTCAAAATGCCTAGAAAGAAATCAAATATAGATTTTTTATTTTCACTTATAACTTAGATTTTGAACAAGAATAACAAAAACAAACAACACACAGCCTAAAATTTTTACTTAGGGTACTTATCTGGTCCAGTTTTTTATCTAATATTTGTCTTACATCTAAAATATTCAACAACTTCAAATATTCAAAAGTAGCTTTACGAAAACTGTATAAAATATAGGACAAAAATGGCTACATCCATACTTAGCCAATTTTTTTGCAAAATTTGACTAAGTGTGAAGAAGAAACACAAAAGTGCTAAAAATCACCCAAGATAAAGAACCACTAAATTCAACCCAAAACTGAGAAGTCTAGTGAAACCGTGTTTCTCTACTTCCTTTGTATTTCATTTGCACATGTGAAGGACATTTAAAACATAAAAGTGTTGCACAAATGTGAGGGACATATAAAATAGAAAAGCGTTACGAGGAGGTAAAAAATAAGAAAGCACTAAAGAGAGACCAAGTTGAAGAAGAGAGGTTAGCCACGCTTCTTATACACATTTGTATTGAGTGTGCAAAATAAAAGTTCTAAGAAATGCTTGAAAGTGAGAAGTGCTGAGAATAGAGTAAAATGAAGAAGTTGTGCAAGCCACGCTTCTCTACCATATTTGCATTAGCTACACAAATGAGAAAGTACTAGAAAATGAATATAAAAGAGAAGTTCCAGGAAGGGCACAAATATAAGAAGAGTGAAAATTTGTACTTTTTTTTCTACTATGTATACACTACGTAAATCTGAAGGGAACTTATAATAATGCAAAACCGCATTTCTCAAACTCCTTTGTCAAGAGTGCGCAAAACAAAAAATAGTTGAATGAAAGTGGAGAGGAAATAAAAAGAGAAAAGGGTGACTAAGGATTAAAAGGGTCATGATTCTGTCTCTTTCACTACCACTGTGCAAATAAGAAGCAACACTACAACCATATGATAGTCAGATCTATAATAGATATTGAACTTATGCGTCCCTTGAATATTTTTGGTGAAATTTTACGTACATAACCTAGAGAACAGAGGAAAATAGAAACTAACACCATAGAAGCTGAATCAAAGTGGTTAAAGACTAAAAACTTCCAAAACATCTTGATGAACCATATTCAGTTGTGAGATCAATGAGTAGGTATGGATTGCAAGAACCACCGACAATGATGATAAGCTCAATCAAAAAGCAATTGTAACTAAATTAAAAAGATGCAGCTAGTAGGCACCATGAACAGTAGAGTGGTCAAGAAAACCAAGAAATAAATCAAATTCCTTGTAATACTTAGAAATAAATATGATTGTAAAAAATCTATAAATAAGGGCAGCAACCTCCTTCCAAATTGTCAGCTTTGGAGTGTTTTCTTGCACTACTATGTAATTTTCTACAAATTGATGAATGAAGCATTACAAGGGATGTTTACCTTGAATTTGTGCCTATATTTGTTGGAAATTTGAGCAAGTTTTGTTGTCATTGATGTCAAAATATTGTTGTTGCAGTTTCATCATTATTGTCATCAGGTGGTTTTTCCAAAATGAAAGGAAGGTTTATTTTATTTTTAATATTGTATGGCTAAAGAGGCCTAAAAGGTTGAAGACCCAAGGAAGGAGAAGCAAGTTTAAAAGGTAATAATAATATTATAATATTTAATATTATAATATTCTGGACAAAAGGATGAGGTGAAGAAAACGAGGTCCAAGGAATTATTAAAAATAATTTATCCTTCAAAAGACCCATTGAGCAGTTTACAAAGGATTTAGTTTAATTTATTTAAATTAAAATATTTTAACCTAAAGGTTAAAATTTTAATTTAAATAAATTTGGGCACCAAAGTTAAAGGTTAAAAATTAAATTTTATAATTTGAATTTCTAAATTCGAATTTGGGTCGACGTCAAGTGCAAAAGACAAAGTATATATAAAGGGGAATTAATTTTTTAATTACCCCCATCCATGCATTCGAATTCCAAAGTTTATGCTAAAAATTGTGCACTGCTTTATTGTGAGGAAGAAGAGGCTTTCACATTTTTTAAAGCTTTGGAGGGTAGGCGATAGGTTAAATGCATGTGGCACAACCCAAGCATCTCATAATGCTAGTTAGCGTAGTTGGTGGTCAAGGGAGTGCTAAGATATTCATAGGGCAGAGGTTGGGGTTTCAAATTCCAATGCGATCATTTTGAGAAGGTAGGAGGTTTTGTTTTTATTCATTGAAACCTGCGGAGGCAATAAGGAGGAGAGCACTCATGTTAGTGTGTGTGTGGACATGTGGCCCAATGGTTGCCTAGCTTTGGCTAAAGCATAGCAGTGTCAGTTGATCGCGAGTACAAAGCGCAACCAAGGTGTGCGCTATTATTTTTGCAACATGGGCCAAGGTGTATAAGGTAAGCATTATATTTTTATTTAAAGTTTTAAATTATGCCAAGGTTGGGAAGCACATACATTTAGGCCACATGATATTTTAAATAGCACATTGGTAATAGTTAGGGAGTCATAAGGGTATTTGGATATTTCATATTATTTTGTGCTTAGAAAAAATAATTAAAGGTTGGAGTAATAAGGGTTGAACAAGGGTTTAATTTTTTAATATTATTTTTGAGAGTTTATAAGGTGTTATAAAGTAACTTGGTCTTCTAATTGATTTTTATGTGTTGAGTGATATTTTTGGAAGTTTGGAGATAATAAGGTGTACTTGAGACTTGTTAATTTTTGTAAGGGTGAATTAATTTTGAGGAGGATATTTGTGGAGATTCTGAGATAGGTTGTTTCTATCTAACCTTGAATTTGGTAAAGAAGATTTGATTGTGATTAAGACAAGTTTTGAAGACATATCTCCATCAAAACAAAAGGTATGGGCACATCTTCCTTGTGAGTGAAATATTATTGGATTGAATGTTGTGAAATGTAAAGTTGGAGTGGAAAGGATTGTTTGATAAGCATTGTTGGAAATGTTTGAGTGAAGTTTATGGAGGATTATTGATTGAAAGCATTGAAGTGATAGTTCATGTTTTGTGAAATAAATTATATATTATTTATGAATTGATTTGAAAGTGATTTTGAAAGTGATAGAGTGTTTTTTTGAGTACATATATTGTAAGTGTGAAACATATTGAGTATTTAACCATTATTTATATGTTTTTGTAGCTAAAAAAGAGTTTGAGTGTGTGTTGAAGAGATTTGATGAAAGAGAATTAAGTTGCATTTTCTAAAAATTATTTTAATGAGCTTGTGTGGAAGTTTAAGGATAGATTAGAGGTAAGTATTTGTGAAGACTTGAGAGCAAATTTAATTCATTTGTTCAAAAACTTGTGTTAAGGCTTTGGGAAAATCTAAGCAGAGTTGGTTTATGATTTGATAAAGCTTTGTGTTAAGGCTTGAGGAAAAATTTGAGGATAGATTTTCGTATATAATTGAGAGCAGAGATAGATTTGTGAGAATATTTATGTAGGATAGAGGACAGTGTTCAATACATATCTAATATAGAGATAAAGTAGAGTTTAGAGTTGGATTTGGAGGTAACATAGTAGAGGACAATAGTCTCTAGTGGATATAGATCCATTAGCCAAGGTAGTGAGGACATAGGTCTTCTAAGTGAGGACAGGGGTCTTTAGTGGAGAGAGATCCACAAGCCAGTGTAGTGGAGGCAATAGTATTCTAGAAGATCATCAACCAGAGGAAAGGATAAATGATTCTCCTATGGATAGAGATCCACAAACTTGATTAAGGGATTGGTGTATCCTTTGGACAAAGGTCCATAAAAATTTTAATAGAGAAGGATTCCAAAGAGAATTTATTGAGAAAAATTGATAAGGAATATTTTCTCCGTGGAGCAGCCCACATCAGGTGAACCATGTTAAATCATGTATCTCATATGTGTGATGCTTTGTATAATTTTTACTACTTTAATATTGTTTATGTTATCATATGGTTTGAAAAGTAAAAATTGTTATCTTATATTGTTCACCCCCTATCAGTATAAGCACATGTTCTTCAATTGGTATTAGAGCGGGTCTCTCCATGAAAAGACTAACATCTTAGAAGAATATTCGTCAGGAACACACATGACTTCAAAGAATTAAGAAGAGACCATGTTTGACATAAAAGAGGAATTATTTTCTGCTCTTAGGAACTTGGAAAAGGTTAGAAATAAGAATTCAAGTTTGAAAGACCAAATTCAAAAGGATGAAGAAGCAAATATGGAACTTCTACAAAGCCTCACAGAACTCAAAATAAAGGTAGAAGAAGGAAAAAAAAAACTAAATATAATTTGATAGATCTATGAAGAGTAAGGGAAACATAGTGTGAAATATTGGAAGTATAAATTGTCTCTCTAAGTAATGAAGTTGAAAAGACCAAGTTATGACAAGATATAAAGTTAGGAAAATAGAAAGATAAACCAAGCTTTCAAGAAATAGAGATAACAAACAAAACTAAGCTCGTGAATCATACGATGGAAGGAAAATATTTCAGGAAAGAAGAAGACAAAGAAGAACCATGGACGAGAGTTAATCATAAGAACAACAAGAGGATAATCACTCGACCATATTTTCCAAAGTATTCAAATATGTTACATAATCTCTTCCATGGGTATTGCTTTTCATGTAAAAAATATGGTCATAAAGTTGTACATTGCACTAGTTATGTGAAAAATGATGTTGATAGAAATTTCAATTCTTTTTCACCTATTATGAATGATGATGTCATATGTTATAAATGCAATAATTTTGGGCACAATTCTAGATGGTACAAAATTGTATTTCTCGAGTCAAGTAAAAATAATACAAATTTAACAATTAGGAAAAAGAGAAAATGGCATGAGAAAGTTAGATCAATGTTAGTACAAACATTCCTTCATGTTCAAGATAAGGGGAAACAATGGTTTCTTGATAGTGGTTGTTCTAGTCATATGACAGGAGAAAATAGTAAATTTCTTGTAGTCAAGGAAACTAATGAAGGATCAGTTAAATCTGGTGACAATGGATCAACAAAAATCTATGGAAAATGAACCTTAAGTTTAGATAATGGAAAAACAAAAATAGAGAATGTATTGTATGTCAAGGGGTTGAGGCACAATCTATTAAGTTTAAGCCAATTTTGTGATCAAGGGAACATAGTTACTTTTCATCCAAGTAGGTGTCATATTAGAAAGTCTAAAACTGGAAAACTTATTGCAAATGCAAATAGAACTACAAACAACCTCTACATGCTAAGTGACATTAAAGGAGAAAATTATTTTCTATCACAAGAAGATGAGAGTTGGTTGTGGCATAAAATAATGGGTTATTTGAACTTTGATAACATATTGAGCATAAGAAATAAGTATGCTTTCAAAGATATACCCAAGCTAAAGAGGCCACACAGAACACAATTTGTTTGCAATGTCAGCATAGGAAGCAAACTAGAACAAGTTTTAATTCAAAAGGATTTATGTCATTTGAGCCCTTGAAACTGGTGCACATTGACCTATGTAGTCCTACAAGGAAAAAGAATTTATAAGTTTAAATTTACTTTATATTATTTATAAATGATTATTCTAGAATGATTTGGGTAGCTTTCCTGAAAGAAAAGTCATAAGCTCTTGAGAAGTTTAAATATTTTAAAGAATTAGTGGAAAATAAAACAGGTAAAAGGATTAAGGGTTTAAGGTCAGATAGAGGAGGATAATTTACCTCAAATGAATTCGTAGAATTTTGTGAACAAAATAGGATCAAAAGAGAATATTCAACAACAAAAACTCCTCAAAAAAATGGGGTAGTTTAAAGGAAAAATAGGACAGTTAAAAATATGACGAGAGCCATGTTAAATGAGTCTAGTATTTCAAATGGTTTTTAGAAAGAGGTAGTACATACACCAACATAGCATCAATATATATCAAGAGTACACCATCACAAAAATTCATATGAGCTCTGGAAAGGAAGACCAACCACTATAAAGTATTTTAGATTTTTTGGAAGCAAATGTTACATAAGATGGGAAGAGAAAAATTTAGGTAAGTTTGACTGAAGATGTGATGAGGGTATTTTTCTTGGCTATTACACTAAGAGAAAGGCCTATAGATGCTATAACAAAAGGACACATACTATTATAGAAAGTATAAATGTAACAATTGATGAGAAAATAGGATCAAGAGAACCAGTTCAAGAAATTGTATACCAGGAAGATAAAAGTTGTCAAGAAGGTTTACGTGAAGAATCAGAAGAAGAAAAAGAAGAAAAAAAAAGACATTTTCCTAAAATTCCATCTAGGTACGTATATAAAAATCATCCAAGAGATATAATTATTGGGAATCTAGATAAGAGATAAATAATGAGAAGAGTAGTAACATCAAATGAGAAAAAAAATCTCTTGTTATCTAATATTGAGACAAAATAATTCAATGAGGCAAGTGAATATGAGTTTTGGATCAAGGCAATAAATGAGGAACTAGACTAGATAGAGAAAAGTAAGACTTTGGAACTTGTCCCACAACCAAAAGTTAAGAATGTGATTGGCACTAAATGGGTATTCAAAAACAAGTTAAATGAAGATCGTCAGGTAGTCAAAAACAAAACAAGGCTAGTATGCAAAGGTTATGCACAAATTGAAGGAATTGATTTTGATGAGACATTTTATCCAGTTGCATGACTTGAAGCTATAAGAATATTATTAGCTTTCTCGAGTTTCAAAAAATTCAAGGTATATCATATGGATGTTAAATCAACCTTTCTAAATGGTGTTCTAGAAGAAGATGTTTATATTGAGCAACCAGAAGGATTTAGCTTAATTGATAAACCAAAATATGTATGTATATTGAAGAAGGCACTTTATGGACTAAAACAAGCTCCTAGATATTGGTACTTAATATTGGATAAGTATCTTCAGGAATAGGGTTTCAAGAAAGGAATAGTGGATAGTAAGTTATACATCAAGAATTAAGGGAATGACTTACTAATTGTGGTTGTCTATGTGGATGATATTATTTTAAATGATAAAATGTGTCAAAAATTTGTAAAAAGCATGCATATTGGATTTGAGATATCAATGCTTGGCGAATTGTCCTTCTTTCTTGGACTTCAGATTTCAAAATCAAAGAAAGGTGTATTTCTTTCACAAACCAAGTATATAAAAGAGATGCTAAATAAATTCAAGTTATAAGAATGCAAACCAGTGTGTACCCCCATGGTTACAGGATGCAAGCTGAGTAAAGACGATGAATCTCCTGAGGCAAATTAGAAATTGTACATATCTATGATTGGTAGCTTACTATATGTCACAGCTAGAAGACCAGATATAATATAGGTAGTGGGACTAGTGGTAAGGTTTCAAGCAGAACCCAAGGAGACACACATAGTAGCAGTAGAGAGGATTCTCAAGTATTTAAAAGGGACTATGGATTTTGGGCTTTGGTACCCCAAAAGCGACAATTTCACTCTCACAACATATAAAAATACAGATTGAGCTAGAAACATTGATGATAGAAAAACACAAGTGGAGGAGCATTATTTCTTGGAGACTATTTAGTCTCTTGGCTAAGTAAAAAATAGACATCAATATCCTTATCCACATTAGAGGTAGAGTATATTGTAGCAGTTGCTTATTGTACACAGGTCTTATGGATGAAGTAAACTCTAGAGGAATTCAAGATAAAGTATGATCACCCTATTCCCATAATGTGTGATAATACAAGTGCTATAAATATCTCAAAGAATCCAGTGATCCACTTCAAGAGAAATCACATTCTGATCAAATATCATTTTATAAGAGAGCAGGTGACAAATAAGTAGGTCAGGTTGGAATATTTTACTACAAAGGAGTAGATTGTGGACATCTTAACTAAGCCACTTTCGAACAAGATTTTTGAGTATATTCAAGAAAATTGGGAGTATTTTTACTCCCATCCCAAAATTAACCACCTCAAAAAGAGGAGGTGGGGAGGGGGCTAAGCTAAGAGTCTTATATTTAGCCCCAAAGGTGGCCCTTTGCAATTGATGACAAAGGGGGAGAGATTTGAGTTAGGGGGAGAGCATTCAGTTAGGAGGACCAGTTTCTTAGGGGAAGCAAAACTAAAAAAGGTAAAAGAAATGGTTAAAGGAAAAAGGATTGCGATCAATGACAAAGGGGGTGATTGTTGGAAATTTGAGCAAGTTTTGTTGTCATTGATGTAAAGATATTGTTGTTGCAGTTTCGTCATCATTAATGTCATCAAATGGTTTTACAAAAGGCAAGGAAGTTTTAAAAGGAATAGGATATAATATTTATTTTTAATGTTATATGCCTAAAGAGGCTTAAAATGTTGAAGACCCAAGGAAGGAGAAGCAAGTTTAAAATGCAATAATAATATTATAATATTTAATATTATAATATTTAGGACAAAATGATGAGGTGAAGAAAATAACGTCTAAGGAATTATTAAAAATAATTTATGCTTCAAAAGAAACGTTGAGTAGTTTGCAAAGGATTTAATTTAATTTATTTAAATTAAAATATTTTAACCTAAAGGTTAAAATTTTAAGTTTAAAAAATTTGGACGCCAAAGTTAAAGGTTAAAACTTAAAATTTATAATTCGAATTTCTAAATTCGAATTTGGGCTGATGTCGAGCGCAAAATGCAAAGTATATATAAAGGGGAATTAATTTTTTAATTACCCCCATCCATGCATTCGAATTCCAAATTTTATGCTAAAAATTGTGTGCTTCTTTGTTGTGAGGAAGAAGAGGCTTTCGAATTTTTAAATCGTTGGAGGGTAGGCAACTGGTTAAATGCATGTGGCACAACCCAAGTGTCTCATAATGCTGGTTATCATAATTGGTGGCCATAGGAGTGCTAAGACGTTCGTAGGGCAGATATTGGTGTTTCAAATCCCAACACAATCATTTTGAGAAGGTAGGAGGTTTTATTTTCATTCATCAAAACCTGCAAAGGCAATAAGGATTAGAGAGCTTGTGTTAGTTCTTGTGTGGGCATATGGCCCACAGGCTTCCTAGCTTTGGCTAGATCACAACGGCGGTAGTTTTTCATGGGTTCAAAGCACAACCAAGGTGTGAGCTATTATTTTTGCAACATGGGCCAAGGTGTATAAGGTAAGCATTATATTTTTATTTAAAGTTTTAAATTGTGCCAAGGTTGGGAAGTGCATACGTTTAGGCCACGTGATATTTTAAATAGCGCCTTGGTAAGAGTTAGGGAGTCATAAGGGTATTTGGATATTTTATATTATTTTGTGCTTAGAAAAAATAATTAAAGGTTGGAGTAATAAGGGTTGAATAAGGGTTTAATTTTTGAATATTATTTTTGGGAGTTTATAAGGTGTTATAAAGGAACTTGGTCTTCTAATTGATTTTTATGTGTTGAGGAGAATATTTGTGGAGATTCTGAGATAGGTTGTTTCTATCTAACCTTGAATTTGGAAAAGAAGATTTGATTGTGATTAAGACATGTTTTGAAGACATATCTCCATCAAAACAAAAGGTATGGGCACATATTCCTTGTGAGTGAAATATTGTTGGATTGAATGTTGTGAAATGCAAAGTTGGAGTGAAAAGGATTGTTTGATAAGCATTGTTGGAAATGTTTGAGTGAAGTTGATTGAGCATTATTGATTGAAAGCATTGGAGTGATAATTCAAGTTTTGTAAAACAAATTATATCTTATTTTTGAATTTATTTGAAAGTGAGTTTGAAATTGAGAGAGTATTTTGTTGAGTACATATATTATGAGTGTGAAACATATTGATTCTTTAACCATTCTTTATATGTTTTTGTGGCTAAATAAGAGTATGAGTGTGTGTTGAAGAGATTTGATGAAAGAGAATTAAGTTGTGTTTTCTAAAAAATGTTTTACTGAGCTTGTGTGGAAGTTTAAGGATATATTAGAGGCAAGTATTTGTGAAGACTTTAGAGAAGTGTTGATTCATTTATTCAAAACCTTGTGTTAAGGCTTTGGATAAATCTGAGCAGAGCTAGTTTATTATTTGATCAAGATTTGTGTTAAGGCTTGAGGAAATATTTGAGGATAGAGTTTGGTACATATTTGAGAGCATATTTATGCCATAGTAGAGACATTTATTAGCATATTTGTGCAGGGTAGAGGACAATGTTCAGTATAAATCTGAGATAGAGATAGAGCAGAGTTTAGAGCAGAATTTGGAGGTGATAAAGTAGAGGACAATAGTCTCTAGTGGATAGATATCCATTAGCTAGGGTATTTAGGATATAGATATTTTGAGTGAGTACAGGGGTCTTCAGTGGAGAGAGATCCACAAGACAATGCAGTGGAGGTAGTAGTCTTCTAGAAGATCATCAACCAAAGCAAAGTAGAAAGGGTTCTCATGTAGATAGATATCCACAAACTTGATTAGGGGATTTGCATCTCCTTTGGATAGAGGTCCATAAACATTGTAATAGGGAATGATTCCCAAGATAATTTATTAAGAAAAAATTATAAGGAATGTTTTCTCTGTGGAGTAGCCCACATAGGGTAAACCACATTAAATCATGTCTCTAATGTGTGTGATGCTTTGTATAATGTTTATTGCTTTAATATTTTTGATGTTATCATATGGTTTGAAAAGTAAATTTTTTTATCTTATACTATTCATCCCCCCTCTCAATATAAACACATGTTCTTCAGTGTTGAATGATCAACATAATTCTTAGAAATTATATCTTCTTGCTACTATGGTTAGTCTATTTTGTTAATTTGAAAAGCTAACTTAGAGTAAATTGAGATAATCATTTTTGCATACATGTTTTTTGAGAATTCTATTTTTGTTAATCAAGGCATTGATCTTATTCTATTGATTTGGATAATTAGTGATTTATATACTTAGAATAATTTTAGTTAACATGCAAAAGCCATTAAATATTGTAACCACATATGTTTTGTGTTGGACATTTTGATTCCCTAAGTCAAAGTTGTCATTAATGTCACCAGATGAAGTCATCATTAATACCAAATATTTCATCAGGAAATAAAGGGGATAAAAATAGTTATTTTATATCCAAGAAGAAGGCCAAAGATAAAGTAAAAAAGTGCAAAATACAAAAGTTAAAAAGGAGCTATAATATTTATTTTATAAATTATTTAAATTCAGTGAGAATTTAAATTTTATAAATAAATATTAAAGGTACTTTATCAAAGGTATAATATTATAATAGTGGTTATTATAATATTAAATGTGCCATGGTGAAAACCCAAATAAAATAATTATAATTCTTATTATAATGTTTTAAAATGCAAAAGTGAGTTTTATAAATTCTAAATATATTTTAATAAACCCAAAGGTTGGGTTTAAGACCAAAGGCATTCGAAGCATGCTACAAAGTTTTATCCTCACTGACATCATGTGGGTTAATTGCATTTTGAAGTGTCGGCAATCGAAAGCAAAGAAGGAAGATTAATATTTAAACCTATACCCATAGGGCATTAATATTATCCTTGCTCGATTGAAAAGATAGCATACGTATTAATTAATGCAGATCTTGTGAAACAGATGTGTGAACTTTATGTTTGAATTTCTAGCGAAAGAAACAAAAGGGACAAAATTGAATAGTTGGAAGCCAAATAGGCACCTTGGCCTAGTGGCAAGAGGTTTGTGGCTTAGTTTTTGTGCACATGGAGACCAGCATTCGAGTCTCGACGGAAGTGCTTGGCAGGTGTGTTGAAGGCGCCAAACATGAGGTGCATGTTTTGAAAAACCAAGCAAAGTCATCCTTTTGAAGCACATGGTGCTTCACCTATCTTCAATGAGTGTGTAGCTCATGTGGTTGTTGGCACCATGGTGGAGATGTTAGAGTGGCCTACGTTGAGAGTTCAAAACCCTCCAAAGGTTGGCAAATAATTTTTTAATTAAATTTTGTTAATTGCCTAAGTTAGGAGATAAAAGGGGCGTTAAATTGGATTTGCTTTCAAGGATTGCTATTTTCATAGTGGTGATTTTTGAAAAGTATTTTCTAGGAGTAATAAGGGGTTTTAAATTTAGTTTTAATAAATTCTTAATTTTTATAAGTGACATATTGGAGAATTAATATTTTTGAGTGTTGTTTTGATTTAAAAAAAGGGTTTTTGAGTTAAAGAAGACTATGGTGGATGTTATTTTTGAGTTGGAGTAATAAGGTGTATTTTGGGTCATTATTTTGTATTGTGATTTTATTAAAGTCTTCTAACCCTTATTGAGATTGGAAAAGAAAAATTTGTGAGTGTGGCATATTTGTGATATCAACTCCTCTTCAAGAAAAGATATGGGTAAAATTCTTCTTTGTTGAGTTGGTTTATTGGCTTGATTGAAAATTAAGTTTGGAGTGAAAAGGATTTGATTAGGGTTTCCTTTTTGAAAGTGTTTGAATTAATGCTTCAAGGTTTTTTGGATTGATATTTGTGATTAAACCTTGTTTTATAAGCATTGTTGTTTAGACCATTGGTTGAGTGAAGTGCTTTGAGTTAATGCTTCAAGGTTTTCTGAATTGAGAGTTGTGATTAAAACCTTGTTTTATAAGCATTGTTGTTGAAGCCATTGGCTGTGTGAAAAACTTGAGTTATGATTTGAAAAGAGCATGAGTATCATTGTTATGTGAAGAATGTTTTATAATCATGGTTGTTGATGTGATTTGATATGCAAAGAACATGAACTTGAGTTTGAAAATATCATGAGTATCATTGTTATGTGAGATTTGTTATTGAGCATTGTTGGAAATAATTTGAGTTGGATGGTACATTCTTGGACTAGGGTTTGTGAGAAAGGATTGTTTATTGAAGTGATTGGTTGAGTAGAATTGATTGAGCCTATTCAAGTGGATGTATGAAGTGATTGGTCAAGTTCCATAAAATAAACTATCTTATATTCTGATTTGAGTTGAGAAAGTGATTGAGTTTTGAGTATAGAACATATTGAGTCTCTAACAATTATCTTTATGCTTCTATGAGATTGAGTTGAGAAAGTGATTGAACATTGAGTATAGAACATATTGAGTCTCTAACAATTATCTTTATGCTTCTATGAGATTGAGTTGAGAAAGTGATTGAACATTGAGTATAGAACATATTGAGTCTCTAAAAATTCTCTTTATGCTTCTATGAAATTGAGTTGAGAAAGTGATTGAACATTGAGTATAGAACATATTGAGTCTCTAACAATTCTCTTCATGCTTCTATTAAATTGAGTTGAGAAGGTGTTTAAGTTTTGAGTATAGAATATATTGAGTCTCTAAAAATTCTCTTTATTCTTCTATGATATTGGATAAGTTCTGTGTGGACTTGTTAAGCATATTTGAGGCAAGTCTTTGATAAGACTTATGGACTAATTTTGTGTGAGCTTTTGTGGAAGCTTACAATATAGATTTGAGCAAGTCCTAGAGAGGACTTATTGAGAATATTTGGATAAGTTATAGAGAGGACTTATTAAGGATATTTGGACAAGTTCTGTGTGAGCTTATTGAGAAGATTTGAGCAGGTTTAGAGTGGACCTATTGAGCATATTTGAGCAAGTTCTGAGTGGACCTATTGAGCAAATTTGAGCAAGTTTTGAGTGAACCTGTTGAGCAGATTTGAGCAGGTTCTGAGTGGACCTGTTGGGTAGATTTGACCAAGTTTTAAGTGGACCTATTGAGCATATTTGAGTAGGTTCTTAGTGGAATTTTTGAGCATATTTGAGCAGGTTCTAAGTGAACCTGTTGAGCGTATTTGAGTAGATTTTGAGTGGACCTATTGAGCAGATTTGTACTAGATCAAATGAACTATATTTAGTGTAGATTTGATTGGACTTGTGCTAGATTGACTAGATTGTGTTTAGTGCAAGATTTGAGCAGATTCATGCTAGACCGAATGTACTATGTTTAGTGTAATAGATTGAGCAGAGTTGTGCTAGAATGACTAGATTATGTTTAGTACAGTATTGAGACAGAGCTTTGAAGGTGAAATATTAGAGAGGACAGAGTCTCTAGTAGATAGATATCCATTAGCTAGGACATTGAGGATATGTCTTGTGGCTGAGGACAAGAGTCTTCAAGTGGAGATATATCCATAGTCAGTGCAGTGGAGGCAGTGTCTTCTAGAGGATCACCAACCAGAGCATAGGAGAAGGATTTCTCCTGTGGATAGAGATCCACAAACCAGATTTAGGGGATCAGTATCTCCTTTGGACATAGGTCCATAAACATTGTAATTGGTAAGGATTCCCAAAATATTATTTAAGAAATATTTTCTCCATGGAGGTAGCCATATTTGGGTGAACCATGTTAAAAATTGTGTCTCTTTTGTATGGTGTTTTGTGCATTACTTTAATTACTACTATTGATATTGTTATCTATACATTGCATAATATTGATTTGGAAAGAAAAATAAAAATTATTATTATACTGTTCACCCCCTCTCAGTATAAGCTTGTGTTATTCAATTGGTATCAGAACAGTTTCCTTTAGAAGAGTTTGGAAGCTTGAAGGAAAAGCTATGAAGAACATAATGGATCAAAAGGATCAAAGATATGGCTCCATCAATAATATAGTACCAATATTTTATGGAAGTGACTTCTTGTATTGGTGTATGTTGATGAGATTTCATCTAATGGCACTTGGTAATGAAGTTTTGGATGCAGTGGAACTTAGATATGATTTAGCTATCAATCCTCCTACAGATAAGGAAGGTAAGCTTTTAATGCATGCAAATTCAAGAGCTATGAATACAATTATAAAAGGATTGTATAGATCATAATCTATGAAGGTTATGGATTGTAAATAACAAAATAAATGTGGGAACTACTACATAACATATATGAAGTAGATAAAGGTGTCAAGAAAGCTAAGATCAGAAATCTCAAAGGAGAATTTGAAAACTTAATAATGCAGGATGATGAAAACATTTGTGACTATCTCAATAAGATTGATGAACTTGTACATGAGATGAGAGGTCTTGGAATGAAGGTTTATGAATCTGATGCTTGTGATAAGATCTTAAGAACTCTTCCAAAAAGGTATAGTGAAAATTTATCTGCTATAGAAACATCAATTGATAGTGATGGTCTGACAAGAAATTCTTTACTTGGCATGCTTACAAATTTTGATATAATAACAAAATATCCTATCCCTCCGAAAGAGGTTGCATTCAAAGTGAACAAGAAGACAAAGGGTAAGAAGTTAGAATCAAGCAATGAGTCATCCAGTGATGAAGAAGCTAATTATGGTAGAAGAGAGAAAGGTTACAGAAGACCCATAGATATAATATCTGTTAAGTGCTTCAACTGTGGAAAGTATGGACATTTTGCAACAGATTATAAAGAGCCAAATAATAACAATGATGAAGAAAAATAGGATCATAGGTACAATGAATATGAAAGATACAGGTACCAAAAGAAAAGCAAGTATGGAAAAAACACACAAGGAAAGAAGTTCTTCCAAATATAAAATAGAAGCTACTATGCAGATAATGCAAGTACTGAAATGATAGTGATGCTAGTTTTTTAGACAATGATAGAGATGAAGTCCTATTTATGATTGAAAAAAAATAACCAGTTAAGAAAAGGACTCCAGTTATTCTCAAGTGTTTTAGATGTGGTAAATTTGGACATCTTGAAGATAATTGCACAAGGGATAGTTATAGTTTTAGTGAAGATGATTTTGAAGATGCACTGGAAAGACCAGATAAAAATATTCTAATGGCATTAGAAGAAGAAGTGTGTGATCTTATAGAAGATAAGCCAAAAGAAAGTAATGATGTGGACAAATGCAAACAAATAGAGGATTATTCAGCAGATAATTATTATGATCTCAAGGGAGAACTTATCTATGCTCTTGATGTTAGAAATAGTATTTAACCCAAATTTTATACCAGCTTGCACCGCTGGAATGTCTCGTCTGGTAGAGGAGGCATGGGGCGAGTTAAGGAGTAGGTGAACTCCGTATGCCTCCAGGCTGGCCTCGGGAGTCACACCAAGCCAACCTCAGACCCCCTGCAACTATAAATGGAGACATCGAGCATGATCTCGATATTCTGGGTAGCAGCCCTAGTTTCCCTGCACACCTGCTATGCAGGCCATTCCTACCTGAGAAGATCCGACGGCAAGCCTTGCCGCTATTGCACGCACAAAAAGGGTTTGGGGGTTATTGTTGCTCCTTAGCACAGAACCTTTCCTGGAATTTTATCAGACCCTTCTCTATCGCGATGCAGATCTATTTGTATGCCCAGCAGACCAATTCTGCAGATGGGTTGTGTGTGTGGTTTTATCTATAGGCGACATATGTCGTAGATGTAAGGCTCCGTAGATCCAATTATTTGTATTTTAGCCCTCCCCTATTTTATTAATGTAAACTCTATATTTTTGCCTCTGCCTGTGTTTGTCAACCTGTAACAGGGCCTGTCTAAAGATCCTCAGAATTTTTTGCATTTAATTTGTTTTGTTAAAGTTTCAACTTCTAACATGGTATCAGAGCGAGGAGACAGTGATAGCAGGCGATGTCGGGAGATGTTGCATGGAGAGCAGCCATGGAGATGCTGCGTGCAGAGCAGCCATGGAAATGCTGATGGAGGGCAGCAAGGGTTTGGTGCAGTCGGCAACAAGTTCGTCAATGAGTGTTTTAGGCGTTAATGACCACCAGGTCTGAGGTTCGAAACCTCGACAAACCAAGGAAAATCCCCAAGGAAAAGTGCACAATTCTGAGGTGGTTCGCATCATTTCTGACATACAGTGAGAGTGCCGCTACCAAGAGCAACGAGTATGGCCTCGGAGCAGAGATCAGCCAGAGGCGACAGAGTATTTGAAGAACTATTTTTTTTGGTAGAGGGTCGGAGAAGGAAAAGAAAGCAAGGCCAAAGTTAGCTCGATCATACAGACTTCAAGAGTGCAGCCCGATCATGTGAAGTTCAAGAGCGCAGCCTGATCGTGCAAATTTTAGGAGCGTATCCCGATCACACAGACTTTGGGAGCACAGCCCGATCATGCAAAGTTCGAGAGCGCAGCCCGATAACACTGAATTCGAGAGCGCACCCCGATTGCATGAAGTTTAGGAGCACACCCTGATTTCGCACATGCATCCTAACTTCGGGGCCCTCCCCTCCTGTGCCCTGCATAGTTCACCCTTCGCTCCATTGCGGACTTCGCTCCTCCCACCGTCGGACTACGGAAAATAAATTTAAAGGGGGCATGGGAAAGCCCTGTCGGAGCAACAGTATAAGCATGGGAGAATGGACGGAGAGGGCCAAGAGGAGCTGCAGGCGCATCGATGTTTGTTGAGCCCACCCAGGATCGAAACCCCACCGTCGTTATGGAAGCACGATAATAGCATCAAAAGCAACTGAAGGCGGAGGATATCAGGCGCTATGTGCACAGGCCCGTGCACTATGCGATGGCATGAAGGGACTATGTAGGGCTACGATGGATCCTGGCAACGCTGTCATGGCTACCAAGGGCAGGGAAGGTCACCACAGAAGGATTCTGGGCCTTGCTCGATTTTGAACCTGAGACCCTCCAGAGCGTAGAGGACAACAAATCCAAGAGTTTGGGAAGCAGTATTGCTTCGGTCTGGCAGCATTTCAAAATTTTTGTGTTAGAGGAATTTGGATTAAGGGAGGCTGTTAGAAATAGTATTTAACCCAAATTCCATACCAGCTTGCACTGTTGGAATGTCCCGTCTAGCAGAGGAGGCATGGGGCGAGTTAAGGAGTAGGTGAACTTCGTATGCCTCCAGGCTAGCCTCGGGAGTCACACCAAGCCAACCTCAAACCCCCTACAACTATAAATGGAGACCTCAGACATGATATTGGTATTCTAGGCAGCAGCCCCAGTTTCCCTGCACACCTGTTGTGCAGGCCATTCCTGCCTGAGAGGATCCGGCAACAAGCCTTGTCGCTGTTGCACGCACAGAAAGGGTTTGGGGGTTCTTGTTGCTCCTTAGCGCAAAACCTTTCCTGGAAGTTTAGTAGACCCTTCTCTGTCATAGTGTAGATCTATTTGTATGCCCAGCAGACCAATTCTGCAGATGGGTTGTGTGTGTGGTTTTATCCGCAGGCGACAGATGTCGTAGATGTAAGGCTCCGTAGAGCCAATTATTTGTATTGCAGCCCTCCCCTATTTTATTAATGTAAACTCTATATTTTTGCCTCCGCCTATGTTTGTCAGCCTGTAACAGGGCCTGTCTAAAGATCCTCAGAATTTTCCGCATTTAATTTGTTTTGTTAAAGTTTCAAATTCTAACACTTGACACGGTAAATAAGGTAAGAAATCAACACTCTAAGCTTGAAATTCAGTTTCAAGAATGTGATGAAGAAATATTATTTCTCATAGAGGATTTATAAAAATAAAATAAGGCAAATAAGTTCAAAGATAAGTTAGAAGCAAATATCTTGGAATGTAAGAATTTAGCACAAGAAGTGGCACTACTAAAGGAAGACTTAGAAAATTCCAAGAATAAGTTATACAAGTATGTAAATAGTGCAAAGAGTATGGATAAAATAGTTAAGATACAAAGATGAGCAACAAACAAGATAGGTATTGGTTCTAAACAGGTTCAAAATAAATGGGAAGAAGAGTCTACTTCAAGTCTTGAAGAAGAAGAAACTTTAGATGAATATACATAAGAAGAAGACAATGTAAAAGGGAGTGAGACATTAGAGGATGAGTTAGTTAACAAAGAGGTCAAAAAATATAGGAAAAATGCACAAAGAAGGTATAGATGGAACAATAATCATAATAGGAGACCAATGAGGTCAAGACAAGGAAGCTTCAATGGAAGATATTTTTCATGTCACAGGTTTGGGCACATGGCTTCACAGTGCAGGACACATGAAATATAGGAATATGGGAAAGGATATCTTTTCCATGGGTATTGCTACTCATGTAATGAGTTTGGTCACAAGGCAATGAATTGTAGGGTTCATGACAAAAGAGGATATGGCTTCACTAGGATAAATCCTAAGACATTTTTACCTCTAAGGAATAATAACATTAAGTGTTATAAGTGCAATAATGATGGTCACACAGCAAAATGGTGTACAAAAAATATTCTAAAAATAGGTATGAACAGGAACAAGAATATAAAAATGAATAGGAATATGATTAGGAATAGGAGCATGAACAGGAATAGGAATGATGACAGGAATAGGAATAGGAATAGGAACAGGAATGATGATAGAAACATGAATGATGACTTGGATAGAAACAGTCAGAGGATTTAGAAAACTCATAAAATAAGGGAAAAATATAAAGGTAAAGAACAATGTTTTCGGTGAGTAGAAATAATCCCACCCCATAATTAACCACATCATGAAGAGGTGGGGGAGGGGCTAATCTAAGAGGCTCATTCTTAGCCCCAAGCCCCAAAGGTGACCCTTTGCCATTCATGTCAAAGAGAGAGAGATTTGTGTATTGGGAAGATATTTGATATGGGGAGAGATTTGATATTTCAGATAGCACTGATCCAGGGGGAGCAATGTCCCAGGGGGAGCATAATAAAAAGAAAGGCTAGGTTCTAGTAAGAAGAGTATGGGTTGCCATCAATGACAAATGGGGAGATTGTTGGACATTTTGAGTCCCTAAGTCAAAGTTGTCATTGATGTCACCAAATGAAGTCATCATTAATACCAAATATTTCAGTAGGAAATAAAGGGGATAAAAATGATTATTTGATATCCAAGAAGAAGGCCAAATATAAAGTAAAACAGTGCAAAAGATAGAAGTTAAAAAGGAGCTATAATATTTATTTTATAAATTATTTAAATTTAGTGAGAATTTAAATTTTATAAATAAATATTAAAGGTACTTTATCAAAGGTATAATATTATAATAGTGGTTATTATAATATTAAATGTGCCATGGTGAAAATCCAAATAAAATATTTATAATTCTTATTATAATGTTTTATAAGGCAAAAGTGGGTTTTATAAAGTCTAAAGATATTTTAATAAACCCAAAGGTTGGGTTTAAGACCAAAGGCATTTGAAGCATGTTACAAAGGTTTATCCTCACCGACATCATGTGGGTTAATTGCATTTTGAAGCGTTGACATTCTAAAGTAAAGGAGGAAGATTAATATTTAAAACTATACCCATAGGGCATTAATATTATCCTTGCTCTGTTGAAAATATAGCATACATATTAATTAATGCAGAGCTTGTGAAATGGATGTGCGAACATTATGTTTTAATTGCCAGCGAAAGAAACAAAAGGGAACAAATCCAATAGTTGGAAGTCAACTAGGCACCTTGGCCAAGTGGCAAGAGGGTCATGGCTTAGTTTTTGTGCACATGGATACCAGCGTTCGAGTCTCGACGGAAGCGCTTGGTAGGTGTGTTGAAGGTGCCAAACGTGAGGTGCACGTTTTGCAAAACTAGACGAAATCATCCTTTTGAAGCACATGGTGTTTCACCTATCTTCAATGAGCATGTAGCTCGTGTGGTTGTTGGTACCATGGTGGAGATGTTAGAGTGGGCTGCATTGAGAGTTCGAAACCCTCCAAAGTTTGGTAAAAGATTTTTTAATTAAATTTTGTTAATTGCCTAAGTTGGGAGATAAAAGGGGTGTTAAATTGGATTTGCTTTCAAGGGTTTCTAGTTGCATAGTGGTGATTTTTGAAAAGTATTTTCTAGGAGTAATAAGGGGTTTTAAATTTAGTTTTAATAAAGTCTTAATTGTCATAAGTGGCATATTGGAGAATTAAGATTTTTGAGTATTGTTTTGATTTTAAAAAGGGTTTTTGAGTTAAAGAAGACTATGGTGGATGTTATTTTTGAGTTGGAGTAATAAGGTGTATTTTGGGTCATTATTTTGTATTGTGATTTGATTAAAGTCTTATAACCCTTATTGATATTGGAAAAGAGAAATTTGTGAGTGTGGAATATTTGTGATATCAACTCCTCTTCAAGAAAATATATGGGTAAAATTCTTCTTTGTTGAGTTGGTTTATTGGCTTGATTGAAAATTAAGTTTTGAGTGAAAAGGATTTGATTAGGGTTTCCTTTTCGAAAGTGTTTGAATTAAAGCTTCAAGGTTTTCTGTATTGATATTTGTGATTAAAATTTGTTTTATAAGCATTGTTGTTTAGACCATTGGTAGAGTGAAGTGCTTTGAGTTAATGCTTCAAGGCTTTCTGAATTGAGAGTTGTGATTAAAACCTTGTTTTATAAGCATTGTTGTTGAAGCCATTGTTTGTGTGAAAAACTTGAGTTATGATTTGAAAAGATCATGAGTATCATTGTGAAAGCACGAGATTCTGGAAGTTGAAAAGAAACACTAAAGCTATGCAATGCAAAACGAAATGTAACGCTTTAATCCTAGAAATTTGAAATGCATGAAATAGGGAAAAGAGACGAATTGAGAAGAAATGAAAGAAGTATAGAAAACACAACCCTTTTTATTTATACTCTCTCAATATCGGTTACAAAGACGTCTCCCGCCTTTTCAGGGGCTAGGAGCGTTAACATGTTTTAGTTACAATAGTGACTAGTGATCCTCCTTTCGCGTGCCCACATGCAAAATGGGCGGGCCAAAGTGTTGCCGCTACTGGTGTGAATGAATCTTTGATCCTTGCTACTCCTCCTACATTCAAAGAAACAACAAAATCATTAGTAGCACCTGTTGCAAAAGATGAAATGTTTATTCTCTAAAAAACAATGAAGGATGCATGCATGAAACTGAATAAAAAGATAAGTGAACTGAATCAAAACAGTCTGCAAATTTCACAGAAACAAGGGAACATCACCAGAAAGTCACTGCAAGTGAAACAGTCGAGAAATTCTTCACCGATTTGAATTCACTCCTGGGCGGGATGGATTTGACTGTAATTCATCCCGGGGTAGGACGAATTAGACTGTAATTCATCCCGGGGTAGGACGAATTCACCTGCAACAAAGCACCGAAGTGATACTACCAAAATGTCGCATCTCGAGAACTCCAAAAGACCTGCAAACTTGGGGGTTAGCTAATTGGGGGCATTTTGGGAAGACCCAGATGGTCAGATTTTCCCAATTTGACCTCCATCAATAGGAATTTGATAATGCTCATCTGCAAGTTAGTTGGAGCAAAAACGCGATAGCATAATGATAATAAATCAAAATGAACTGAAATCAAAATTGTAAACTACCTAACAGCATAGAAAACAAATGCAAGGAATGAAAATGATAGAAATGAAGATATGCTACACATTCCTGATCATTCCTAAAAGGGACGATTAGGCTCACGACAATGCGGGGCGCCCGGCGGGCCGCCCACCGTTGGGACCTGATTTCGGCGCCAATCCACTTGGGATGGGTCCAAAATCTCTTGTAATGTGTTGTCGATGAATGGGTAGAATAATGTGGTCAAGTGTTGGGTTTTGGATCCGGATTCACACTTCCAATAACCACCCAATGACCTCCCTTGCGAAAGAGATCAAGGATGTGGAAGAGGTGAATCAAAAGGGTAAAGCGTGATATCAATTTGGTAGCACTTCATTGCTTGAAAATGCTTCCAACCTTTCCTCTTTTGGGTGAGAAAGTTCACCATTTTATAGACCCAAGGGGTCTCTTTGGAGGGGCATGCATAAGCGCCATGTGGCAGTCATGCCTTCCCATGAGGGAGGAAAGTCCTCCTTGACTTGGGCCTCCATGACTGCCCTTGTGACAGTCCTCTAACGTCCAATATACCCACCTACATGTGCATGCAAGGCAGGAGGCATTAATGGATTGTCCTCGGCTACCATTTGGCACAATTTCTCCTTTTGCCCGTTAAACCTGGAATTCATCCTACCCCAAAGCGAATTTAGAATTCATCCCTGGGTGGGGCGGATCCCATTTTAAATTCTTCTCAGGGTGGGACGAATACTGAATAAAGTGCCTGAATGTGCCAAATTGCCTTTCGACCTTCCAAAATTGCTGCAAAAGTGGTTAGGACCACTGTTTAACCTCTGAGGGCTGCCCTGGGGGCTATGTGTGTCAAAGCGATCAGTGTTTGTAGTCACATAATTGGATTGGTGTTGTTTTGGTGTCTACAGATGCCCCTTTTTGGGATGCGCTGTGCATGGCGCAACGTCGAGCAAAAATAGATAACCAAAGCACTAATGATTAGGGTTTCTTGGTAACCTAACCAAATTTTGATGCCCCAAGTATGGAAAGGGCATGCATTCTTGAATCCTTGCTTCTGACGAGCGAAGGCACTCAATTCAAGTGTTAACCTTTTTCGGTGAGGTGTTACTTGACCTTGGACATTGATCGATCATGAATAGGCAAAGGGCGCAACCTTTTGTCTGTGAGAACCTTGAGTTCATGATTCATGAAATGCCAAGTGATTTGATCAGATTGTGATTATTGCTTGTTTATTGCCCCAAGCAGGAGCGTAATTGTCTTTGTCAATGATTCTTTGAATGCATGTCATTTTCCTTAATTGGGTGTGTGCTTGTTGATTGGTGACTAAGTGTGACTACCCCCTCAAGCGACGAATCGATGAGGGAATGACCTTCGTGAGAAAAGCGACGAGTCACTTGACCCAAGATGACTTGTGCAAGGGTGCCCTTAGATGGTTTAGCGTTAAGCGTGTGCAGTTTTCTGACATTTAGACCTATTTTTGGTGGGTGGTAACCCTTTTTGCGACGCTTTTTGGAGCTAAAATTGGCTAAAATCCGTCCTCCCGTGGAGCGGTCCGGCTATGGTAGCCTTCTTAGGGAGTAGGATAGTGACAATTTGTGACCCCAACGTCTATTTTGCATGCCTGGGATGTCAAGTGCAATAGCACTCTCATCGGGCAAGTTTATTAGTTGTTTTAGTGCATTTTTGTTCAATTTTTGCTATTTTTTGAAATTTCTACCCTGAATTCGTCCCAGGGTGGGACGAATACCAGCTTAGAATTTGTCCCAGGGTGGGACGAGCGCTAACCAGAGTGCTCATCCTAGGGGAGGATGAATTTAAGCTCAAAAGGCCTATTTAAAGGCCAAAACTAGGGTTTGGGCTCATTTGCATCTGAATTTTCTTACGATTTGGAGCTTTGGGGAGGAGGAGGTTAATTCTGTGAAGCGAAGCACTGCTGAATTTATCCTGACATCATGAGTGCACAAACCGGATCGAGCGGCGGAGCCGAAGAGAGACCATTAAGTGCTCCCTAGAGTTAATACTTTTGTTTAAAACTGCAAGTGTTTTGTTTAATTTTTTTTTTTTTGATGATGTTTTTCAAAATTTTAAAACTGAAACCCTGAAACTGATCTGAACACAACTAAGACTTAGTGTACAACTAAACGACAAACGTAGCAAAAAACCTAGGTAAAGAATTGTTATTTTTCTTATAACTAAACCCTAGGATAAACGGAACGTAAAACCCTAGTTCTTAGGTTGAGCTGGTCAGTTTTAAAACGTAGGTTAAAACCCTAGGTTTAAAACTGTTATTTTAATTTTATGTTGTTCGTGCAGACGTTTTAAACTTAAAATACAGAGATTCTAAGACTGACAAATAGGTTCGACAATTTATTGTGTTTTTGTTAATTAATCAGTTTAGAGTTTAAAAACCCTAGGGATGACAAATTAATTTTTGTTTTTTTGAATTTTTGTTCTGTTTTTAAATTAATCAGTTAGGATTAGAAACCCTAGGACTGAAAAATTAATTTTGGAATTTTGTTTTGTTTTATTTTTGGAATTTATCAGTTAGGATTAGAAACCCTAGAACTGAAAAATTAATTTTTTTTTTTTTTTTTTTTTTTTTTGTACATTGGTAGGCAATGTTGTATATTCATGTTATTGTTGTACAGTTCTTTTCCATGATTTTAATGTTTTTGAATTGTTTTCTTTTGCAGGTTGTTAAGAGCCGATACCGTGTACCCACTGTTTTTACTGAAGCGCGGGGAGCTCTAACTGTGGCTGACTAGGAGTGGCTTGATGCCCTTGGGCTCAAGCAGGTGGCTCGACTGGAGCCTGTGGTCATGGATCGGGCGTATTTGATGGCCCTAATAAATCTATGGGATCCATGGACCAACACCTTCCATCTCCCAACAGGGGAGATGACCGTGACCTTGGAGGATATCTATCGGCTTTTGTGGATTTCGATAGATGGACTGTCGATCAGGACGTCGTCGCGTGATCAGCAGACAGCTGTATTGATGTGATGCTTCGGGCATGGGGAGGAGCTGGGTGTGGAGGATCCACTGGAGAGGGTAGAGGGTGACTGCCATATTGGCAGGATTTTGGTCCGATGGTGGTTGGAGAGGGGGGTGTTGGGAGTGAGGCACGCATTCCTTATGGGCCTCATTTCCAACATGTTGTTGCCTGACTCGTCAGGTGCAAGGTTCCCATGGAACCTGTTGGATTTGGTTTGGTGGTTGGTAGAGTGCCCGAGAGAGGCACCACTAATTATGAGATGGGGACAGACGTTGTTGGCACAGCTATATGGTGAGTCGTACGAGGTTCACTTTTGGAAGCGAAAGGGGATTAGCTGCAGCTATCTATTGCAGAGCTGGGCTTGGCAACATATAGCGATGGAGAGGCTGGCCGGGTTACCGTGGATGACTCGGGCGGAGATGGAGGATAGGGAGATAGGCTATGCATTTCTGTGGCGGTGGTCTAGGGAGCAGGGACAGATTCGATGATGGGCAGGTGTCGTAGGGCACTATGTCGATGCCTTCACTTGGCTTACTCCAGGGGAGGTGCCCTGGCACCCATATTGGGACTGTCCAGCCTGGCCGAAGGTTGGATATTGGCTCTAACGGGTACGCAAAGAGCGATGGCTAATTGGGCGACATGGTACCAAGCATGAGTTCTTCTCGTGTAGTCGGGTGACATGACAGTTTGGGGTGCGCCAAGGGTTACCTGGTGAGCCCGTGGTCTATCAGCGTCGGGGGGATGAGAGGACTCTGGACCGACCGGTCATCATGCCACTGGGCGAGGATTTAGATGCGGTGATCAACGTCTCGGATGTGGATGACGTTGGGACTACCGCAGAGTATGACCAATGGTGGGTACTGTGGCGATGGTGGGGAGAGGGGCCACTGGGAGGCGCGAAGGCGGCTATGGTGGGTAGGGAGGGTGCTGAGGCACCAGGGGATGATTGGGGAGCTCCTTTGGAGGATGCGGACATGGTGGAGGTGGAGGATGAGGATGCAGATTTGGGGGTTCCGGATCAGTCGAAGATGCAGGACGTTCCGGAGTAGTGGGAGCTAGAGCAGGCTGTTGTCCCGGATTCGCCTATGCCTCAGGAAAGTTCGGCGGAGGTGGAGGCGAGGCTCAATGCTAAGATAGCATGATTGGAGGACCTACTACGGAGGCACGATGGGGAGCTAGGAGAGGCTTTGCAGGAGAGAGATCTCTTGCGGTCTCAGTTGGCAGAGCGAGAGAGCGCATGGGCGATGTCTCACCGACAAGAGGAGGGTACTGATGCTGCATGAGAGATGGATCTCCTACAGAAGTAGCTGGCAGAGAAGGATAGGGTTTTGGTGCAGCGCGACGATGTAGTAGCTTACTACCATCGATGGGAGGCAGAGTGGGATCGACGGGAATTAGATTGGTGATGGCATCGGTTGGAGATGGAGGGAGAGATCATCCACCTTGGTGGGTGGCTACCTGAGTCGTCGGGAGGTGGATCATCACGTCGGACGAGGGGCAGTGATACTGAGCAGTCAGCATCATCTCGTCGTAGGCGACTAGATGAGGGAGGGAGTAGTAGGCATGATGCAGGGGCTAGCAGTAGCTACCCTGAGGGGTCCCATAGGACCCACAGGACCCACACTGCGGGGGGTAGTTCTCGTCGCACCGATCCTACGTGATCATGGTGGCTGACGCCCTAGGCTTGGGGTTTTTGATTTTTTGGGTTTTTGGTAGCGAGGTCCGAGGACCGGTTCATTGTAGCCTACGGGCATTTTTGTTATGATATATATATAGATGACTCTTTTTTGTTTATGCGATGATGATTTGATTTTATGCATGATGAGTGATGAGTATGGATGTATGCATGTTTATTTCGATGGATGCATATGTTATGATGAATGTAAATGTTTTTGATGTATATGTGATATGCAAGATGCAATGGATAAAATGAATTTGTGTTGTTTGGTTAGGGCACCATAGACTGTTTAGGACTTTGTGATTTTTGTTTTTATGCGATTGCTGTGGTAAATGACATTGTATGTATACATGTGGTTTTTTTGTATTTTTTGATGGTATTGTAAGGATGAAAAGTAGCGCAGTTGGTCTAGAAATGTAGCTAAGGTTTTCTGAGACTCAAACGGTTTTAACTCACTAGCCATGACTATACTTTATCTTACAAGACTTTTGAACAAGGTATGAATCGGACTTGTCTTTGACCAAGCTATTTCACATCCCTGTGTGTGCATTTGAGTTCATTTATGTGGTATTTGTCAGGATACCGCCGAGTGCCGAATAGGTCATCAACCAAACCTATACTAAGGATCACCTAATTAGCTCCACTAACTCCTTTATTGTATTTAGTTAGATTAATCTACGGTGCTATCTAGGATACCATAAGCTAGCTCATCCACATGCAAACATTGATTTGTACACGAGTTAATGTGACAGATATATCATCATGCGGGAGGTTTACCGCCAGTGACCGATAGGCTATCCACCAAACCGGTACTGAGGTTTGCCTCATGACCTGTCGAAATGCTGAGAGTTCCAGGGATTCAAGTTTGACTTCCTTCTTTTCTTCAATTGTATTGGGATACTTGCTCGATTGTAGTGATAAAAATCACTGTTTATTTTTATGTATTTTTCTTTTGAGCAAGGGATTTGGATTTTGAGTGATAAGAATCACTATTGTATGTGCCTTTTGATGTATGCACTCTAGTGGTGATGTCAAATTTTTTTTGGAGTTTTGACGTTTTGCAAAATTTTGATGTTTGCAACTTTTGAGAACTTGGGATTCTTGGGGAATTGGGTAGGGAAGATGCTTGTCCTTTTGCCAACTCTCAGCATTCTTAGGGTCATTCGCATAGGGGGATGAGCAAGATAACCGTTTCGCTTATGGTGACCTGGATTACTGTGCAGGTTTCATCTTTCGTTCACACAACTTGGGAATTTTTATGTGTGTTTTAATTTGTGTTGGGATGCTATGTAACAAGGTTTTGTCCAAGTAGAACTCTACCTTCGTAAAATCTGTCTGACTTGGTACAGTACATGGCTAGAAAGCAAAATGACGACTGAAAGACGAAAACTCTTGATACATTAGAAGACCACTGACTCTAGTGTGGTAAAAAGAAGTGCATGGCATTTATTTTTGATGGACTACTTATAGAACAGAGAAATGTGGAACAAGATGGATTGGCGGAGTAATTACAGTCTATGGTGCCTTTGACCTGTACGACCACAAATATGCAATGTATGGGTGCAGCTACATATTTTTGTATTTTTGATGGATTGATTTTTGTGATTATGAAGATGAGATGCGAGAAGAGCTCTCTATTGATGAACTTGAGCATGCCTGGAAATGAGATAAAAAAATTTGTTGTTTTGGATGATTTTACTATTTTTGAATTTTCTTATTTTTGACCAAGCGATTGTGGGAATCCTTGGAGCATTTTGAGATTGACCAAGCGATTATAGGAATCCTTGGAGCATTTTGGGATTGACCAAGCGATTTTAGAAATCCTTGGAGCATTTTTGGGATTGACCAAGCGATTTTTAGAAATCCTTGGAGCATTTTGGGATTGACCAAGCAATTTTAGAAATCCTTGGAGCATTTTGGGATTGACCAAGTGATTTTAGAAATCCTTGGAGCATTTTGGGATTGACCAAGTGATTTTAGAAATCCTTGGAGATTTTGGGATTGACCAAGTGATTTTAGAAATCCTTGGAGCATTTTGGGGTTGACCAAGCGATTTTAAAAATCCTTGGAGCATTTTGGGATTGACCAAGCGATTTTAGAAATCCTTGGAGCATTTTTGGGATTGACCAAGCGATTTTAGAAATCCTTGGAGCATTTTTGGGATATGGCTCTCTTAGATATGGAATGGTCACAAATGACTGATGTTCAAGGGTTCTGTTTCCTTGATTCCATCAAGAGAGGCTAGCTGGTACGTCTCGGGTCCTATTTTGCTATCAATGACATATGGACCTAACCAATTTGCCATGAACTTGTCCCTTAGGTGGGACGGAAAACTAGAGTTCTATTGGTTTTCCTTCAAAACCAAATCACCAACCCGAAAGTCCCTCAGGTGAACTTTCATGTTGTAAGCTTTCTTAAGTCGCTCTTGATAGATACGTAAATGCTCGAGAGCATTAACGCATCGTTCATCAAGCAACGTAAGCTGGTCTAACCGGGCCTACCACACAGTGTCATCATCGATGAACTCTTGCATTGATATGCGCAGGGAAGGAATTTCCAATTCGAGAGGCATTACTGCCTCGGAGCCATACACGAGCAAAAACGGAGTTGCCCCAATGGGTGTCCGAATGCTAGTGCGATAAGCCCACAGGGCAAGTGGAATTTGGATGTGCCAATCCTTATGACTGTCTTTGACCATATTTTTAAGGATGGCAACTAGCGTTTTGTTTGACGCCTCTGCTTGCCCATTTGCCTACGGATAATAGGGTGTCAAAAAACTATGCTAAATCTTGTACTTTGTGGTCAAAGCACGCACGTCTTTGTTCTTGAATGGCGTCCCATTATCCGAGACTATTTTGGATGGAATACCAAAATGACATATGATGTTATGCAAAATGAACTCCACAATGCGGGGTCTTGTCGTAGAGGTAAGCGAAACTGCTTCCACCCACTTGGTAAAATACTTTGTGGCCATTATGATAAACGTGTGACGGCCTGACGATGCAGGGGAGATCTTTCCAATTAGATCGAAGCCCCACTACAAAAATGGCCAAGTGGACTGGACTATCTGCAAGGCCTGGGAAGGTACGTGCATCAAATTGGCATGATGTTGACACTTCATGCACTTCCTGACATATGCGCAACAATCTCGCTCTAAATATGGCCAATAATAGCCCATGCAAAGAATGCACTTTGTGATGGCCATACCACTGAAGTGGCCACCACATGTACCATCGTGCGCTTGGGTGACTGCCCAAGTGGACTCTTGCTGGTCCAAGCAACGAAGGAGGATTCCTTCATAGCTGTGATGGTACAAAATGTCTCCTATTAAGACATACTTAGCCGCTTTCTGCTTGAATGCTCATTTTGTGGCATGCATCAATCCAAGCGGGAGATTACCTAACTTGAGGTAGTCTCTAATGGGTAAATACCAATCCTATTGATCGAAAGCCTCGATGGTATGAACAGCCAATCCCTCTTGAAGTTCATCCCTAGAAAACGCTGAGCGGGAGAGAACTTGTAAGAATAGCATTGTGTTGCTATGAATGGGAGTAGGGGAGAACAAAGACCCCTAGTTGGCATGTTTCAGATGATCGTGGATTCGAGAGAACTTATCCGAGGATGGTTCAATCTGGATCATGTGGATTCCTAGCATCAAGTTAGAGCTTGCACGCTCCATCGCAGATTGTGATAGGGTTTTGACTTGAATGGTTGTCATGTCACCGAAAAGGTCTTGCGGGATTAGTGACCCCAAGGAGGCCATTGTGTCCGCAAAATGATTCGATGACCGAGGGAGTGCCTCGATGTCGTACCACTCAAGTTTTGCCAAGAATTTGTCCATGAGGGCTTTGTAAGCCTGTAGAACTAGGCATTTGCATTGGAATACCCCTTTGACTTGATTGACAATTAACAGTGAATCACCAAAGATGTTCAGTCATTTGATGTTCATGGCGATTGTTGTCTGAAGACCTATGAGCAAGGCTTCATACTCTGCATTATTGTTGGTGCATGGGAAATTTAATTTAAATGACAGGGGCATTGGAGTACCCTATGGTGTGAAGAATACTATTCCCATGCCACCACCTTGCTCACATTTAGAACCATCGAAGAATAGGGTTATGTCAGCCTGT
Source organism: Wollemia nobilis (assembly GCA_028583015.1). Lineage (NCBI taxonomy): Eukaryota > Viridiplantae > Streptophyta > Pinopsida > Araucariales > Araucariaceae > Wollemia > Wollemia nobilis. The sequence goes on from JAQPPZ010004118.1 coordinate 485,494, forward strand.
GACTCAGGCTCATCAGAATCTGGCGATTCTGAGACATGGAAGACCCCATCATCGGGTAGTTCTATGACTAGAGGCTGATCGTCTTCGAGAGGAGCCTCTGCTAGTTGATCGGCTATGACCTGTCCCTTGATGGATTTTTGTCCAATAAACTCTATGTCAAATTCTATCAACAACATGATCCATTTCGTCGTGTGACTACTATGATAAGTACGACTCATCATGTATCACAATGGATTCTCCTTAGACACAACATACGTAGTGTTGCTCAGCATGTAGTGGCGTATATTTTTGGTAGCAAACACCACTGCCAAGCAGAGTTTCTCGACGTATGCATAGTTAAGTTCATAACTGACCAGGGTGCGGCTAAGATAGTAAGTAGCCTGTTCTTTGTGAAGTTCATTTTTTTGGGCTAGCATGGCGCCTAGTGCCACCTCAGTAGCTGAGATGTATAAGTAGAATGACACTCCTGGTCTAGGTGGTGCCAATACTGGCGGCGAAGCCAAGTATCGTTTGATGTCATCAAAGTCTGACTGGCACTCATCATCCAAGTGGAATGCTACCCCCTTGTGCAATAATTTGTTCATGGGTCGACACTTGTCAGATAGCTGCGCTATGAAGCGCTTAATTGACGTGACCTTTCCTTGCAGACTTTTGAGCTGCTTAATGGTAGTTGGGGGAACCATTTCAAGGATTGCCTTGACTTTGTTTGGGTCCACCTCGATTCCTCACTTTGAGACTATGAAACCCAAGAGTTTTCTAGATGTGATGCCAAATATGCACTTCTTGGGATTCAGTATGACTTTATGCTCCATGAGGCGATCGAGGATCTTGCTTAGGTCATCGAGATGATCTGGGCGCAAAAGAGACTTGGCCAACAAATCATCCATGTAATCTTCCAAATTTTTATGCATGTAATCATGGAAGATGTACGTCATGGCACGTTGGTAGGTGGCGCCAGCATTTTTAAGGCCAAAAGGCATGACCTTATAACAAAATGTCCCCCAAGGCATTGTGAACGCCATTTTTAGTTGGTCCTCGGGATTGATACGAATCTGATTGTATCCCGAGAAACCATCCATGAGGGATAGCATTTCGTGACCTGCTGTAGCGTCTACCAACACGTCGATGCTTGGCAAGGGGAAATCATCCTTAGGACTCACTTTGTTTAGATCTCAAAAATCAGTGCATATGTGAATCCTCCCATCGGGCTTTTTGATGGGCACCATGTTGGACAACCATGGCGGATAATCCATGTAGATGACAAACTGTGCATCCAACAACTTTTGCAATTTGTCTTTGACCATCAAGGCCACTGTTGGGTGCATCTTACGTAGTTTTTTCTTAACTGGCTTGATTGTCGGATCAAGCGTTAGATTATGCGTGACTAGCTACGGATCTAGCCCCGACATGTCTCTGTATGACCATGCAAAAACCTCCTTCTTCTCTTTGAGAAGGGCAATGTAGTCGGCTTGCTCTTCAGGGGATAAGCTTACCCCCAACTTGATAATCTATGGATTCATTGGATCCAAGCCGATGTCTACGTCAGTCATCTCCTCGATCGACATGTGGGATCCGTCCTCCAACTGATGTGGAGTTGGGATCAAATGGATATCAGTAGCTGAGTTTAAATCTGCGTTGGGAACCTCGGGTTCCTCTTCAGCCTGAAAGATATCCTGAGTTGTCCCTGGGGTAAAATGAGGCATTTTATCGAAAGGCCAATACTCTGATGGGGACAAAGGTGAATTGACGTGATCCCAGTCAATGGCATCTATGTCTAGATGCAAGGACCATGCTGGATCGGCCGGATTGCGGATGGGTGCGGTTAAGTCAATGGAGATCATGTGGATGAAATGAATTTGGTCTCCATTACCATGGGTGTGATGACTCAAACATTTTGGATGCTCTCTATGTTCTAGATCTGGTTCTATAGGTACTGGCATGAATGGATCGGCCCTATGTGCTAATAAGAGGACAAGGTCTACCCTTGGCACTGATGTCATTATAGGGTCTCGGGGTGGACGGTGCTCTTCATGTATTCGGAGTAGTGGATCCAACACTTGGTCCCACCCTGCTGGGTCTACGTACCACTCATGCCCTAGCACTATGCCCATCTATGCAAATAAGTCATTAATCCTCAAGGGGTATCGTTGTTGCATTTGTCGCATGTGGTTGAGATAGGCCATCTCAGTTTCATCTTCTGAATCGCTGTCAGAGATCCAAAAGTGTTCATTGGCTCCAACAACTGCTTGAGGCATATTAGGCTCATCTTGTTCGAGCAAATTAATCTGGTCCCATTGCGGTTGTTCCACGCTCCGTGGGGGGACCTGATTCTCTTGACACAACACTGGCTCGATTGGAACCTCTAAAGGGAACAATTTCAAAAAGATCTCTTGATAGTTATTCATGGGAATCTCTCATGAGTGATTACTATCGGATTCAAAGGGATCATATGACACTGGTTCATATTCTGATTCATCCTCCGAAGATCCTTCTGAACATTGTTTATGCTTTCCTTGAAAGTGAGTTCCCAAACTTTCACCTCTCTCTATCAAAGGAGAAGGGTTATTGATGTTACCAAGGGTGGTTGTTGACCATGGGAGGTAATCTCCCAATGTATATGTTGTGTTTGGGTTGGCATAAGGATCTGATGCCAATCCACCCTTGTTGCCTATTCCTAGGCCTTGCATGTTTTCCACCAAGATGTCTAAGGGCAGGGGGTGGTTGAACCCTACTCTCGACTTGTCATAAGGCATTTGGTATCTTGGTTGGCAAAGGACACGCACTCCTTGCTCATACCTGCCTAGCCCGTATCCATGCCAATTGCATTGGCCAAGATATCTCAGAGCGAAGTCCGGGTTAGACAGATAGTTGACATCTTCTACAAAAGGCTCTTCATCCTCGTCCTTTTGCATGCATGGCTCAACACCATGGTCAAGGCCCCCATACACAAAATTGGTCTGGTTCGGTGGGTAGCCTAAAGGAACAACTATCCCAATGGGGAGGCGAGGTCTCCCCATGTCTTGCACTAACTCTAGCGTGGTCGTTGCTATGACATTTCACACTAAATACTCCCCCAGGCCCGTATTGGCCATTTCAACAGTAATTGTTGGTGATTGAGAGGGAGGGAACGGAAGCCCTTCCTGAGTCCATTCCATGTTGGGTGGATTAGGAGCCTCAACTTCCATTGTGCTAGGTATCTCTTCGGTTGAGATGGTTGATATTGTTGGTAGTGCCTCTTCCAAGGGTTGAGCCTCTTCCAAGATTTGTTTCCCTTTGTCCTTCTATTTAGCCATGAAAGGTGGCGTTGGTGGTGAAGGAGCTGACGATGAAGATGCACCTGGTTGGGGTTTTGATGGATTAGTCACCAATGGTGCTTGCGGCATCGAAACCTGTCTAGATGGATTTAACTAAAAATCCAAGTGCATCGATGGGAGGGTCGATTGCGGCATCAAGTGCACCGCATTGCAATATTTGAAGGGTTCTAAGTCCGTCGGGACTACATGTACCTCCCCTTCAAATGCATACTTCAAACATTGGTGAGCTATCGAAGGGACACACTTCATGTCCCTGATCCATGGCCGCCCTAGCAATATGTTGTATGCCATCTCGCCTTCCAAAACATGGCACAATGTAGATATCATCTTTTGTCCTACCTGAATGGGTAGAACAATTGTGCCAACTATCGAGCATATCGCATCATTAAATGCTCGTAGTGTGTAAGTGGAAGCCATGATGTGAGAGGCTGGCAACTTCAGATGCTTCAATGCTATCGTAGTAATGATGTTACTGGACGAGCCAGTGTCTATCAACACCCTCTTATATGGGATCTCGTTGACCCGCATGATAACGTGCAGGGGTGGATCTGCCATGTCATCAGATATTGATTTAACTTCATCTTCTTGAAAGGTAATGACTGGCTTCGTGCATCATTTTACATGTCCCATGAAGTTATTGAAGGAATTCGCTTCATGGGGCTGCAACTCGATGGCTTTCAAAATCTCCATGAGAGCCTCCCGATGGGGTGCTGATTGTTGTATAAGCTCATATATGGAGAGCCTAGCCGACGTGGTCCGTAAACTCTGCGTGAGTTTGGTCCATATCGTGACCTCGGGTCTAGGCGGAGGTATCTGCACAGGGTGTTGTTGAGGTCGTGACGTCGATGGAACCTCTCTTGTGGCTACCTCGGGGGCAACTCCTGGGTATTTCTTGTTCCTCGTCACTATGCTTATCATTCCCACATACCCTTGCATGGGGCAATTTTGTTGCACCTCATTGACCTGAAGGGGTTTTTCTTGTGCCTCATGGGCAGGCAAGGGGTCCTTGAAAACCCCCATCTGCTGATTTTTTGGTGCTATGGGGTTGTCCACTGCCAATGTTTTATTGTCAATCAGGTCTTGTATCAACCCTTTGAACTTCCAGCATGCATTCAGGTCATGTCCCCTTCGCCTGTGGAATCTACAATACAAGTCCTCTCTTTATCCCTTAGGCTTGGGAGCATTAGGATCTATGGTTTGAAGCTCTGGAAGGGTGATTAAATTCGCCACTGACAAGCGGTCAAATAAGGAGTCCCTAGACTCCGTATAAGGAGTAAATTTTCGCCTAGGGCGATGCTGCTGATTTTGCTCCTATTTTTTATTTTCTCTTTCATAATTGTTTGGAGGCACTGCCTGATAATTAGCCTTTTGAGGCTGTATTTCTTGTGCAGGCTTAGGGACATTTATAGCAACTTGATTAACCGCAATGGGTTTTTGTTGCGTAGTCCCTATTTTTGTGTTTTTGTTCCACTCTTTCTTTTTAGGTTTGGCAATTTTGCCATCCTGTATTTTGATCTCTTCGATAATTTTGGCTTGCGCCAGAGCTTCTTCTAAGGTGGCATATTGCTGCAGCTGCAATAGCACCGAGATCGATCTCAAACAACTTCGTGAGAACATTTGTGTAAGGTCGGACATAGGGGGAAGGTAGGGTAGCTTGGAAAGCAGAGTCCTCCATCGATTCTCATAGGCCGCCATAGTCTCCTCCTCATATTGCCTGAGGCTGGCCAGGTCACTCAGTGACGCCTTCTTCTTGGTGTTGAAGGTGAAGCATTCAAGGAACGCATCCACTAATTGATCCAAGTTATTAATGTTGTGCTTCGACAGCTGGGTGAACCAATCCGAGGTAGGGCCTACGAATGTGGTTATGAATGTCCTTAGCAACAACGCATCATTATCCTGAATGCCAAAGCATTGGCTCAGGAATCTTGTCACATGCTCTTGGGCATCCTCTTCACCCTTAAAGACTGCCAACTGAGGCAACTTGAAGTGTTCGGGGTAAGGAGGTGCAGGCACTAATGGATGCACAGGGTGACTGCGGAGTTGGCGTAACATGGGATTTTGGGGCCCAGAAGCTTTGGTTTCCATAGACTCCAAATGCTCTAACAGCGCTTTGTATGCATCGAAAGATTTAATCTCTTCCTCTTTAGTTTGCTCCCATTGTGGGTTGTGGGAGACTTGAGGCCTATGGGGGGGTGGCCGAATAACAACCCCTCCGCCTTGATAGGGCATTTTAGCCTGCTCTTCTTCTTGTTCATACTCCTCGTAAACTTCCTGAGGAGTCTCTGGGTGAGACTTATGACCCTGAGTGGGTCCCCGCGGAGGGTACCCATCATTGTTTCGGGGAGTGGCCTCCCTCTCAGGTCTATGGGGTCTCGAAGGAAAAACTTGACGAGGTCACGGAGACCTATCCTGCACCAAGGGATTATGCCTCTCATATGGTTTTGCTCTTTGGGTGTGAGGGGTTGGAACCCTCTCAGGTAGGTTATAAAGTAGCTCATTTGTTTGGCGCTGAATGCGCTCCTTGCTAAGGTGGTATAGACGCTCTAGCTGTTGCTGATCTTGCTCAAGCCGCATGATCTGGGCTTGGTGGGCGGCATGTCTGGCGACTTCCAGGTCAATTTGGTCCACCATCTTGGGCCTAGGAGGCCTGAATGCTTCTTCTATGCATTTTCCTCGATCGTGATGATCCGAGATCTCAATGGGTTGCTTCCCTCTGTCGAGGTTGGTGGCATTTACCCGAGGCTCTGGCCTCAGTGTGTGACCATGGTATCTAGCAGGTGTAGAAGCGCAAGGCTCCTACGCTGTATGTTGCTCTCAAGGAATGTGATGGTCTTCCTCGTACTCCCTTTCATAGGTGTGAAAGGGGCGGGCGGAGTTAGCTCACCCGGTTTGGAGAGCCCTGCGCTCTGGGTTTTGTCTATTGGTTCTAACAGTGAGGGGAGGCAAAGGAGAGATGCCATAGTCACGTGGCCTCTCCCCATGGACACTATGCCTCTCTAGCACTTCATCACATGGTGGCCACTCATATCTAGCTTCTAAAGGAGCTCTTCTGTCTACGTTGAGGGCCACGTGTAAAGCTTCTTCCCGAAAGGGGCTGTGCTGAACGGGCGTGTCCCCCAGAGGGGTGTCCCTATAATTCCACCTTGACATGGAATGATGTGGACTCTCTTGTAGTCCAGACCGCCAAGGCGGTATGGCCAAGTCCTTAGGGCTAAAGCGGAGGCGACTTGTGCTCGCTCCTTGTACACTTTCTATAGCTTCTGCCCTTGATTGGGCTTGGCTACGGGTGTACACCATGGTGGTGCTCTTCTACAAGCTAAGCAAATTTTTATCTCTTTTATGATTTTTTTTTTTTATGCTACACTTAAACAGAAAAGAACACACACATACACAAACGGTGATTATCTCGTTTAAAGGTTGAAAGTGTGTCCTAAAACTGGTTTAGTGTGTTTTGTTGTTTGTTTTTTTTTTAAGTTTTTTTTTTTATGAAAACCATTTAAATGCAATTATGAAGGCTCTTATGACTCCCAAAATGGTCGCCCCTTCAATATACCATTGTCGGACCGATATACCAACCTCTCTATATACCCGCCCTTACGAGAGGGAAACTATAGGTACGTGAGAGCAGATGGTACGTGGAACATAGGCGGTACGAAAGGGGGATTGTCCTGTTTATGACACCTACCATAGAAGACTTATCCTCGCACGTTGGGAATCACCCCAACGACACTCGATCAACTTTCGTTAGGATTTACGTCGAGCAACAATGACAATCGGGGTAAATGAATGCAAAATTCAAGCCAAGGTGGTGATGAACCCACCGTTGGTCTTGATCAAGGGCTGGGGTCTTACGACCAGCTCCTTGGTTTAAAAATGCCACGTGATGTGTGTGGGTTTCCTTTTAATTTGCAAAAATGAAATAGGCAAACAAAAAAGGAAACTTTCCCTAAGCCATACAAAAACTAAAAATCAGAAGACAAAAAATAGAAATTTGACAGAAGCTTGTTAGAAACCCCTACCTCTTCTCTGCCCAAAAGGATGTTTCTGATTCTCGGCTTTGAAACTGCACAGACAGAAATTTGTCCCTGGGTGAGACGAATTACGAAACAGAATTCATCCCAGGCTGAGACGAATTCAAATTCGTCTCAGGGTCAGTCGAATTCCAGTAATGTATTCGCCACAAGCAGGAATGAATAACAGTCAAAGTTCAAAAAATGGTACCTGTAAGCACAAAAACACAAATTTTTGATCAGTTTCTTGATCTTAAAAAATTAAGGAACAGATTCCCACCGTGATCGCCACTGAAAGCATGAGATTCCGAAGTTGAAAAGAAACACTAAAGCTATGCAATGCAAAACAAAATGTAACGCTTTAATCCTAGAAATTTGAAATGCATGAAATAGGGAAAAGAGACAAATTGAGACGAAATGAAAGAAGTATAGAAAGCACAACCCTTTTTATTTATACTCTCTCAATATCGGTTACAAAGATGTCTCCCGCATTTTTAGGGGCTAGGAGCGTTAACATGTTTTAGTTACAATAGTGACTAGTGATCCTCCTTCTACGTGCCCACATGCAAAATGGGCGGGCCAAAGTGTTGCCACCGCTGGTGTGAATGAATCTTTGATCCTCGCTGCTCCTCCTGCATTCAAAGAAACAACAAAATCATTAGTAGCACCTATTGCAAAAGATGAAACGTTTATTCTCTAAAAAACAATGAAGGATGCATGCATGAAACTGAATAAAAAGATAAGTGAACTGAATCAAAACAGTCTACAAATTTCACAGAAACAAGGGAACATCACCAGAAAGTCACTGCAAGTGAAACAGTCAGGAAATTCTTCACCGATTCGAATTCACTCTTGGGCGGGATGGATTCGACTGTAATTCATCCCGGGGTAGGACGAATTAGACTGTAATTCGTCCCGGGGTAGGACGAATTCACCTACAACAAAGCGCCAAAGTGATACTACCAAAATGTCGCATCTCGGGAACTCCAAAAGACCTACAAACTTGGGGGTTAGCTAATTGGGGGCATTTTGGGAAGACCCAGATGGTCATATTTTCCCAATTTGACCTCCATCAATGGGAATTTGATAATGCTCATCTGCAAGTTAGTGGGAGCGAAAACGCGATAGCATAATGATAATAAATCAAAATGAACTGAAATCAAAATTGTAAACTACCTAACAACATAGAAAAAAAATGCAAGTAATGAAAATGACAAAAATGAAGATATGCCCATGAGGGAGGAAAGTCCTCCTTGACTTGGGCCTCCATGACTACCCTTGTGACAGTCCTCTAATGTCCAATATGCCCACCTACATGCGCATGCAAGGCAGGAGGCATTAATGGAATTTCCTCAACTGCCACTTGTCAAGATTTTTCTTTTTGCCCATTAAACCTGGAATTCGTTCTACCCTAGAGCAAATTTAGAATTCGTCCCTAGGTGGGGCGGATCCAATTTTAAATTCATCTTAAGGTGGGAAGGATACTAAACAAAGTGCCTGAATGTGCCAAATTGCCTTTGGACCTTCCAAAATTGCTACAAAAGTGGTTAGGACCACTGTTTAACATCTGAGGGCTGCCCTGGGGGCTATGTGTGTCAAAGCGATCAGTGTTTGCAGTTACATAATCAGATTGGTGTTGTTTTGGTGTCTACACATTGTTATGTGAAGAATGTTTTATAAGCATTGTTTTTGAAGCCATTGGTTGTGTGAAAAACTTGAGTTACGATTTGAAAATATCATAAGTATCATTGTTATGTGAAGAATGTTTTATAAGCATGGTTGTTTATGTGATTTGAAATGCAAAGAACATTAACTTGAGTTTAAAAATATCATGAGTATCATTGTTATGTGAGATTTGTTGTTGAGCATTGTTGGAAACATTTTAAGTTGGATGATACATGCTTGGACTAGGGTTTGTGAGAAAAGGTTGTTTCTTAAAGTGATTGGTTGAGTAGAATTGATTGAGCCTAGTCAAGTGGATGTATGAAGTGATTTGTCAAGTTCCATAAAACAAATTATCTTATATTCTGATTTGAGTTGTCAAAGATATTGAGCTTTGATTATAGAACATATTGAGTCTCTAACAATTCTCTTTATGCTTCTATGAGATTTAGTTTATAAAGTGATTAAGCATTGAGTATAGAACATATTGAGTCTCTAACAATTCTATTTATGCTTATATAAAATTGAGGTGTTTGAGTTTTGAGTATAGAACATATTGAGTCTATAACAATTCTCTTTATGCTTCTATGAGATTGGACAGGTTTTGTGCAGACTTGTCAGGCATATTTGAGGTAAGTATTTGAGAAAACTTGTGGACTGATTTTATGTGAGCTTTTGTAGAAGCTTACAATACATATTTGAGCAAGTCCTAGAGAGGACTTATTGAGCAGATTTGGACAAGTCCTATAGAGGACTTATTGAGTAGATTTGGACAAGTTTTGTGTGACCTTGTTGAGTATATTTGACCAGGTTTTGAGTGGACCTATTGAGCATATTTGAGCAGGTTATGTAAGGACATGTTGAGCATATTTAAGCAGGTTCTGAGTGAACATGTTGAGAATATTTGAGCAAGTTCTTATTGGACCTATTGAGTAGATATGAGCAGGTTCTAAGTGGACTTGTTGAGCATATTTGAGCAGGTTTTTCAGTGAACCTGTTGAGAATATTTGAGTAGGTTCTGAGTGGATCTATTGAGCATATTTCTACTAGACTAAATGAACTGTGTTTAGTGCATATTTGAGTGGACTTGTGCTAGATTGACTGGACTGTGTTTAGTGCAATACTTGAGCAAATTTGTGCTAGAACGAATGTATTATGTTTAGTGCAAGATATTGAGTAGAGTTGTGCTAGACCTACTCGACTGTGTTTAGTACAGTATTGAGACAGATCTTTGGAGGTGACAGAGCAAAGAGGATAGATTCTCCAGTGGATAGATATCCATTAGCCAGGACATTGAGGATAGGTATTATGGGTGAGGACAAGAGTCTTCAAGTGGAGAGAGATCCACAATTAGTGTAATGGAGGTAGTATCTTATAAAGGATCACTAGCTAGAGCATAGTAGAAGGAGTTCTCCTGTGGATAGAGATCCACAAACTAGATTTATGGGATCAACATCTCCTTTTATTAGAGGTCAATAAAAATTGTAATTGGGAAGGATTCCCAAGAGATTATTTAAGAAATATTTAGAAGAAATATTTTCTCTATGGAGATAGCCATCTTTGGATGAACCACATTAAAATATGTGTCTCTATTGTGTATGGTTTTTTATGCATTACTTTAGTTACTGCTATTGATACTACTATCTATACACTACATAATATTGATTTGGAAAGAAAAATAAAAAGTGCTCTTATACTGTTCACCCCCCCTCTTAGTATAAGCTTGTGTTCTTCATTTTGAATGTTGTTAGTCTTTGAAGCTACTTATGAAATCCATTTGTTAGATATATTTTGTGGATGTATATGTTGTTAGCTTCATCTATCCATTATATATTCACACATTTCTAACCCTATCATTTATATCCCTAAGCGTTTACTACTTGAGCTAAATAGAGTCAACATTCATTAAGTTGACAAGGTATACCAGCCTTCTCTAGAGGTTGAATCAAAGTAATTTAATTCTTCCAATGCTTATTCTAGGTTGTTATTAGTGAGTTTTTGCCTTTAAATTATAATAGATGATGATCATAGTTCTATCATTGGATAGATAACAAATTGGACTACAATAGTTTTTGGCATGCCTGGTGGGACCATTCCAACATATATATCTACTATGTTTTACCCGAAGGAATCAAATTAAGTGAATTATTTTGACCACGTATTCAAAGAAAGTAAATTCACTTGGTGACTCCCTAAGAATAATAACTATTAAGGCCTTAATTCTAACCTTTATATATTCATGTTTACAAGAGGTGCAACTAGGAAAAGTGATCAACCTGCAAATTTCTATGAACTATTCTCAAAATATAGGTATCTGAGATACCCCACTTCTAAAAAATTTCATATAAGAAACCCCAACAACATCTTATTTAGATTATTCTAGTATTCAAGCCAATATGGAAAAATAATAGGATGAATTTCTACATAATTATCCAGATTGGGACACTCCAACTCCACTATCATTTCAAGCTTCACATGATATCCCTCAAGCTACTATCAAAGCCATTCCAACCTATGATGGTATTGGAAGGATGACATATGAGAATTGTCAAGATGTGTTATCAATGGTAGCCATTCACAATATTAGGCATGAATATATCATCATAAAGTTGTTGGTTCTTTCCTTCATAGGTAAAATATTGTATTGGTTCAGAACCTTATAAAATGGTTCCATCAAAAACTGGGTTAATTTAGCAGGTCTCTATGTAGAAGAATTTAATGAATCTACAGATCCATTCTCACTATTGACTTAGCTTATAATAATTTAGAGATATCCTCAAGATTAAATTTCAGATTTCAATCTCAGATTTCGTAGAACTTGGAAAAGAATCCCTAATGAGTTCAGACTAGCTTCTCCCCTAGCTTACATATATTACATCAAAGCTTTAGGACCATACATTGGCTTACAAACTCAGAAATCTAGGATCACCATGTTCCCTAATGTGCATCAAGTACCGGTCTATGTTGAATATATCTTAATTTTAGTAGGAAGATTACATTCCAAACATGTTACTCCATACACCCTTGAAATCACACATTAGTCCTTAGCTTCATCCTTTCTTTGTCATGAACCATTTTCTTGTTACATATCATCTTCCTACGATAAACCCACCTCCTAAATTTTCCTCCATTGTTTCTTTCCCTCCTCTACCATCACAACCATCCTAGGATTCCTTAGAGCTTCTTGATATTCAATTTTTTTTTAAAACTATTAGCAACAAGGTTAATGCTATAGAAAAGAGAGAGGTTGAAAGATATCATTAGAGGAGACTTCCCTAGATAAATAAAGATCAAAAGCCTAGTTTAAGAAATAATTAGGGATAAGGGTCAACACTAATGAAGAAGAATGTGACTCAAGTCTTGAAAAAACTCTGGTTAATATTTGGTGTTTGAGCTACAATCATCCATGACCCTGAATCCTGTTATATGTATCGACATCACATCTAGAAAGCTATGGAGAAGAAATAAATAAATGAGAAAGTATGATTCAATATTTTGTGGTAGGATGAACAAAAAGAGGATAATATTAGATTTTTTGAACTAGATTCTATCGCAATATTAAGTAGATTTGGAAATAAACCAATACAAGTTGATTTACAGAAACTAGGATCATTTTATATCCCTTCTCGAAGTAAGAAGGATCATCATTTTCCAAACAAGGATAAATTCTCTATTCCTCAAGCTACCACAAAATCGATGCCTCAAAGAAAATAGAAAAGTATAGTTGTACCAAAGTTGATATACAAGGATAAGGAACAATCAGGTTCTAAAGAGGAGGTAAGATAAGTTGCAATTCCCTTCTATTACTAAAAGATAGAGAATCAAAGTTACACAACTATATAGAAGAAAATTTGGAGAAATGGACAAAAGGGAAGAAATAAATCCTCTAGATAAGCCCAAATTTAACATCGTAGAGGAACTTAAAAAGACTTCCATACGGAGAAAGTCTCTATGATACTCTTTTCCTCCCCAGATAGAATGATTTGTTAAAAGTGTCTCTTAACAAGAAATACCAAGGAAAAGAGATGGCTACTATGCTCATCCAACCTCAAGAACAAAGAAAAATATCCCCTACTACTTTGAGAAATAAACATTCCTCATTCTATATTTCTTTAAATATTGAGGGTTGGATAGTCCATAATTGTATGATTGACTCTAGAGCATCTACTACTGTAATGCCTAAAGTTGTTTGCAATAAAATGGGTATGGAATATACCTTCTCTTTTCAAGGAGTTATACAACTAGATGGTACCCCATTCAAGACTATGGGAGTAGTAAAGGATGTACTAATAAAATTGTATAGAGCTCTCTAGGTCACTATTGTGCAAGAAATTGTGGTGGTTGATATTGAGCCCTAATTGGACCTATGTATTTCTAGAGAATTTATTACCAATATGGGAGGTTACATGTATTTGGAATACTCTGTTATGATGATACCTCATAAAGTAATAAGGATAATATTGGTTCCTGAAAAGCCAATCACTTACCATATTGAGAAGATAGAAGAAGAAAAGTATAATCACTCAGTGGTGGAAGAACCAGATCTTGTGAAACTCTTGGAATATTTGGAAGTTGATGATCAACTACATTTTAAAAATTATCAAGATCTGTTAGAATCAATATTAGGGACATACAATATACCATCTGAAGCAGAGAAGAAAATTTCTACAATTTCCAACCAATCATTAAGAGAATCCAAAATTTGGACAATGTATTTTGATGGAGAAACATACAAAAATGGATCTAGAGAAGATGTGGTTTTGACATTTCCATTTGAAGGAGTAATTTTTTTTTCTTTTATACTTGTCTAGTCTTGCACAAATAACACTACAGAGTATGAAGCTCTCTGCATAGTGTTGGTGCAAGTAGAAAAAATGGGTATCAAAATATTAGACATTTCTTGTGACTCTAAATTAATTATTAATCAAGTCACGTAAAAATACAACAGTAAGCATCATTATCTAAAATATTACAAAAATAGAGTATGGGACCTGATGGAAACCTTTGATTCTCTAAATCTACGTGTCATTCCTAGATAGTGAAATTATTTAGCAAATGCATTGGTTGTTAAGGGAGATAATTTTTCTCTTGTTGCAGATTATGTATCTCCTAAAATAAGATAGTTAAAATAGTTTTTAGACCATCAATGCCCAAAAAATAAGTTTACTGGCAAGCCTTTGAAAGTGATAAGCAGATCATCAATTTTTTGATCAAAAAAGTAGACTGTGTTTTTTCTCAATGTGAGCTTGCTCAAGAAATTAATCAAAGAGAGATTATTCAACTAAATAACAACCACATATCCAAGGGAATGATTACTTTTTAAATATTATTTGATAAGGAGGATGGAAAGAGACTAAAGCAAATGAAAATTGATAACCAAATCTACAAAGAAATTGAGATACAAAATGGAGAAAAACTAAATTTTGGTATCCAATGCACAATAGAAGAGGTTGAAATATTTAGAGTTTTATACCACAAATACCAAGACAATAACTTGGAATTATGATGACCTGAAGGTATATGATTCTAGAAACCTAAAACGCGTCATGTCGAGGTGACTACTCATATGCGACATGCTAAAATACCATATGGAAGACCTTGGACAAATCCTAAGGTATAGTAGTGGTTTTTACCACTCAATTGGGCACATTTGCCTAGTCATTTATAACCGCTGCTAACACCCACAGTTAGTCAAGAAGATCATGCCTATCAGCCATGGTCAGGACTGAGTATCAGTTGGCCTTAATTCGATCCAAAATTGGTTGCAATAGCCAATTGGTTTTGGATTAGAGCGGTTTGAGTGAGGAAGGTTTTGGATGCTTCCATCCAAAAAGCTCAACCACCCAATCTTTTTCTTGGCTTCCTGATGAAGCCAATCCTAGCCCTGGGCAATTGCTATAAAACCCCCCTTTGAATTGGAGAAAAATCTATAGAAGCTTTCAATTGAATGAAGTAAAGCCTTATCAAATTGCATACTCATTAATATGCATTACGAGGAGCACTTTTTCCACCCAATTGAAATCACATTGCCATTGAGATCCTAGGAGGCTAGGAGAGCCAAGAAATGCTAATTCATGCAATACGTGCATAATTTGAGCAATCCAATCATAAAACCTATCAGAGGACACAAAGGTGACCCTTGATCATCAATTCCTCAAGGAGAGTCAAATATTTGGCCCCTGATTTGGAGGTCAAACATACTTCAAGCTCAGTTACAGCTATCATCCGCGATGAAAAGTGCCCACCGCTTGAAATACCCATGGTGAGAGGGTAATTACTGATGTCTTTGTTTTCTCTTTTGCAATTTGTTTAATTAGGTTATATTAATCATGATGTAGGTTCAATTCAGTATTATAGAGACTTTTGACTGATATATTAGGAGTTAAATGCAATTTCCTTTCATTATTGTAGTTTATATATAATGAATATTTTTCATGCCTCCATGCTTTCAATTTCGTAATTAGGCCAATATATAGTTAGATTTGCTTTAGCCTAAATGTTTTATGACAATATTTTTATATTTTGCATAGTTTTAGTATATTTCTTGCATTTTCTTGATTATTTCTAATCATGACATCTTCTTATGCAAATACCCTTTAAAAGCCTCATCAAGAGAGGCCTCCTTTGCTTCTAATGCTTCTTGTTTTTTATTGCACATAGGACTAATAGGGTTTTGGGATGCAAGGTAATAAACACCTCTAATCATGGAGAAGAGGATCACCAACACCCTAGAGCAATTCGTGTCATCCTTAAAGGCACTTGGAAATCACACCTACCCTTACGAGGGAAACATTACATCATATTGTAACTATTGTATCAAAATGATTATCCCTAAGAGGGATGTACCTGTAATTTGAGTTTGGCTTCAAATATAATGGAATAAAGCATATTTTTCTTGTCAATTTATTGTCATTTTCTTGTTCTTGTATGCATTTTGTATTTCTTGTCAATTCTTGCAATAGGAACCATTAGGTGTGAGCCTTTTTGGATCGTACAGAAGGTGATCACGATGGAACTTCTGCATTTCATGCTACTAAAAACTAATCTTATTATTTTTCTGATGACAGGTGCTCACTGCAGCTAATAACTACGATCAAAAGTTATCACTGCATTTGACACTCACGAGTAACAGTTATCACTGCATGACAGAGTCATGGTCAATAGTAGATAGACTATACAGTAGAAGGTCAAATCTTCATCGGATGTGGACTTGAGGTAGGACCCATATTTCCCTAGTTTTTTTGCTTTCTTTGTCTGTATTTTTCTAGAATGCATAAAATGGTAGCCTAATTAGGGAACTAAAAAAAAATGCAAAATGCATTAGGTCCTTAGGTCATTTCATTTTAAGCTTTTAACTAGGCAATTATAGGAACAACGAATCTCTGAGTGCAATCCACCCTAGTCTCCAGTGTTCTAGCATATTTTGTATTTTGGTTTGTTTGTATGAGACCCAATCAGTGGTCATTTCATCAATAGTATGCATTGTCAAAACATCATATAGAATTAATCATGCATACTTCTAAATTTAAAATGTTCATTTTTTTTGCATTACATATAGATAATAATCATGTGAATTGTATCTTATGCATTTTTATTTAATGCAAATTAAAAGGAACACACACACACACCACGATACATTAAACGCTAGTGAGTTGGAAGTCACATCCAACCACTAGTAGGATTTCAATGAAGGTGGCACTAATTTCCATCCATTGGCCCAAATCCTACATACCTTGTGTTCAAGACCAAGGCCAGACCCAATAGCCATCCATAGCTTGGAAAATTTGCATGTACTTCTCTTCGAAGGGTATAAAACTAACTGGGTAAGATTGGGTGAGGGTCTGGCAGGACCTGTTCTCCCTGCTTGGGTGTGGACTTTCATTGCCACACTTTGGAGGGATTACGTTACCGTGACTTTCATTTCTAGTTGTTGAGCTATGAGCATATAGGTGAAAGCCTTTTAACAATTTGATAATATCATCAACTATTGCAAAAAATGATGAGAGTTAGATTGTGCTATAAAAAAACCTAAAAACAACATCAAATAGTTTAGGGCACATTAAATATTTAAAGAAGATAATCACATTATCTACTTTATATGTTCTTCATTGTTTGGGTGACCAAGAACTAAACCCTAACCCTAAAAAAAAAAAATGAAAATGCTACTTTTTGATTCTACATCCAACGAATCAAAAATCATGTAATTTGTATCTATAACGAAAACGTTATTTTGGTTTTATGGTTACTCTATTTTTGAGTGATTCATAGACCAAAAATAGGGAAAAAATGTACTAAAATAGTCATAAAAAGCCCTATACAGCTCCAAAATTGGTAAAATTTGTTTTCTTGTCTAAGTTAGCTTCTTTGGCAATCCCTCATGCCATTTTTGAGGTCTAGATCTACATTTTCCCAAAATTCCAAAAATTGGTCATTTTCCCATGAACCACAGTTGGCCAAATATTCCAAAAATACAAAATTTGACCTAGAAGTCACTTTTTGGAGTCATAGCCCATTGTGATCAGCTTGTCGTGCTGATCATTTTGGTATATAACACACACAATATTTTTTTGGAAGTAAAATTCTACAAGGTCATGGTCAATGCATGGGGCCATTCCTAGTCTAAGACTGAGGTTGCACCCAATGCACCAGAGGGTCCAAATAACCCTAGAGGTATCACACCTGCCTAGAACATACCTGAACGAATTTTAGGTAGTCTCAAAGGAGACAACACCACTCACAACGGATCTCATAAAGGAACCTCTCTCAGGAGAATTGACATTAGATCTTCTCATGATCTAAACGAGAATACCTCTAGACCTCCCACATCTCATTACACTGAGAGTTCAAATCAGTACAATGAGGGGCGATATAGAGGGAGAGTGACCATTCACATGCCCATTATAATGCTAAATCCTTCCAAACATGGAGGATGTCATTTGTATTACCATAGTGTTTGCAAGGAAGGTACTCCTCTTGCCCAACCTTGGAAGTCCCATCACCTTGACTTCTTAGATTAGGATGCTAAAATATCCCAACATGGAAAATTTGAACATGTATCTTGGAAAGATTATTTATGGAATAGACCTAAATCCTTAATATTCTATTCTATAATTGTCTTATAATGAAGAACCTCTTGTTTTTGGTGAAAATATTTTCAAATCATGTTCAACTCCATTATTTAAATTAAGATTTTAAAAATCTAATCTAGTAGAAAGAGACTTATTTGGAATGATCATAGCATCATGTGCCTTTATCCCACCATTACTTCATACACACTTCTAAATATGGAAAATTTAGGCACATTTCAAATTGAAAGAGGTATTGTAAGGCCTTTGAAATTATTGTAATTCTAAGATAATTGTCCAATTTAGTATAAATGTAGCTTGGAAATATTATTTAGTATAAATGTATCTTGGAAAGATTATTTATGGAATAGACCTAAATCCTTAATATTATATTCTATAATTGTCTTATAATGAAGAACCTCTTGTTTTTGGTGAAAATATTTTCAAATCATGTTCAACTTCATTCTTTAAATTAAGATTTTATAAATCTAATCTAGTAGAAAGAGACTTATTTGGCATGATCATAGCATCATGTGCCTTTATCCCACCATTACTTCATAAACACTTATAAATATAGAACTTTTAGGCACATTTCAAATTGAAAGAGGTATTGTAAGGTCTTTGAAATTGTTGTAATTCTAAGATAATTGTCCAATTTTTTCAAAGTTAATATAATCTAAAATGGTGATGTAAGTGAAAATTTTTGGATCTTTCCATGAGTTGTTGAGGAGGATGTGCTAATTTTTTAGTAATATGTCTTACCACAATCTTATATTATTTTAAGTGTAGATGTCATTAGCAAAAGGGACATCAAAAATATTGTAGAATGAGATATACCCATTCAAAAAGTTGAAAATTTGATCCAATTTTTTTGTTCCTCCCTTATTTTATTCCAATGAGAGGATATCACTAATATCCAATCAATTAACCTATAAAGAGCTAAATTCCATTTCCTAGCCATCTATCTAGAGAGCTAACTATTCAACAAATGTAGTAGGGATATAATGTATGGATATCATGATATCCTTTTTTAAACCTTTTAAGTATCTATCAAGAAGATACATCCTTTAAATACTAGACCATTTTTCATTTGAAAGTACCTCAAATCCCAAAGATTCATGCTACCTCCAAATTATTCTTGGAACAAGAATGCAAAATATTAGTCTTGCTTCTAATTTTTTTTGGAGATATTAATTTTTTCTTTCATTGTAAGTTCTTGTCCCTATAATAAAATTACTAGATGGTCTTTATATAATCTCTTAAATACATTTTTTCAAGCCTTGTCACCTAGACCTCTCACATTAGGATATTATCAAGGATTGGGGGTAGTAGAGTGGTGGAAGTCTAACTTCTTGATTAATTTACTTCTCTAAGTTGCTTTTCAATCAATCTTAATTTTTTTATTCATGTTTTTTACCTTGCTTTACTATTGTACTAATTCTCATTGGCATGTAGGGTCCTAATTTCTTGATGCTCAATGTTGTATCTACTTGTTTCTTTATTTCTAACTTTATACTTCTATGTCTCCTTTTAAGATGTTTATGACCTTTGGTTTATATCGACACTTTTAGTTGGTCTGCATTATTCCCTTTAGTTTCCACAAAAATAAGGACATATTTACCATACTATGAAAGCATTAATAATCATTTGAATTATCCACATCCTAAATTACAACAAAGGTTTTTTGTTTTTTTTAAAGAGTTGACACGTTTTTTTTAACATCTACAACTTATTGAATTTTTTTTGTTTACATCACTCAAATTCTACTAAGGAATAAACTAAGATTGATATTTATGTTGAGAAGGCTATGGTTTTCACATTGCTTTTGGAGGAGATGTCTCTAAATCTATAATATTTGTTAGCTTCTCCAAGGTTTCTCCAAAAAAATCAAATCATTTTATAGGGATGATAGGTTCATACCCCCCTCTTCCTTGTCCCACATGCCCTTCATCATTTCTATGATGAATATTAAAAAACTCACCATTTACTATGTTGTTGGATTATTTATAGAACTTGTCTTATTATTTGGGTTTGTTTCTACATTGACTCATAGTTATTCCCATCTTGGGGGACTCTACTAGGAAATATGTATCCTTTTATATAAGCTACAACATTTGGTTGATAAAGAAGTATGAATTAAAATAATAGTCTTTCCCATTGATTTTTAATAAATTTCACTTAAGCCTATAATATTATTAATTTTTTGAATATTTTCTTACCATCATCGACTAGTAGTGCTAATGCTAGGAGATCATGTTTTCATTTAACGTGTAAAATTAATCCCAAATCATGATGTCATATTTCGAGTCTCATTCAAAGTTTGACTATCAAACATGTGGATGACTTAGCTTTTTTTTCTTATTTTCTTCTTGGTTTCGATAACTATGTGGATGAATTAACTTTTTTTTCTTGTTTTAGTTTTAGTTTTAGAGGAATACTTGGTTCCAATGCCTATAAAAAATGTGTATGACAGCTTTATTTTCTTATTTTCTTCATGGTTCCAAAGTAATCCTTGGTTCCAATGACTATCAAACATGTGGATGACTTAGGGTTTTTTCTTGTTTTCTTCTTGGTTCCAAAGGAATAGAAGAGAAGAAGAGGTATTAAAGCTGAACAAAATTCCAACATAGAAATATGCCACTGGAAATAAATAGCTTGTATGGGAACAACATTACATGAACTAGTTAAAAAGAAAAAGGATCAAATAACCCCCACACATGTTAATAGGGGTGAGGAATCCCACATGAGTAGGACCAAGAACTTCCACCTTTAAATGCACTACCCCATTGACAAAGAGTTTAGCAAGTTTTTGGGCTCATAAACCACTCAAGTCCCACAACCGGGCCAATGTGGGATTATTAATAGATGCACACACTACACTAACTAAATAAAAGAGATATTAAAGTGAAATGAAATTCCAACATAGGAATATGCTACTAGAAATAAACAACTTGTATGTATCCAATTTTAATTTCTATTGTTGCGAGTATAATATATTATGTTTATATATGTCATTACACACTAATTAACTCTAACTCTAGACTGCTTACAATCGATCTACCCTATCCATCTAGTTGGCAAATTTTGGAATATTTTATTTACTATTTACAGTTTATGATGGTCAAAAGGTTTTATGTTTTTTCTTATTATTATGTACAAATCATGAGTCCATGCAATCAACCACCCTTTTTTGTTTTATTGTGCCTAATATGTAACTTCAACCATCGAAAATATAATCAAGCAATTGATAAGACATTGAGGTGGAGATTGAACCTAATTAATGTTAAATCTATTATGATCAAAAGAAATAATTTTTTATTCAAAGGCAATATTAGACTTCCAAATTAGAATCCAATTTATATAATCACTAATTTATTAATATCTAGGCTAATTAGAGCATGTGATTAGCATTTTATCAAATTTAAGCATATTATATTTTTTTGTTGGAGTATATTACATTATTTGGTACATGCTAATGTACCCCCATGGTACCTTCATGGTGCATCTTGTAAATATTATATTAGGTTGAATCTTATATTAAAGTGTGACTAATATTTTATGTAATGTAATAATGTGCAGGAAATGCACAAGTTTTATGTGAGTAAGTGTGCAAGTGTAATGAGTGAATAACATAAGCTTATACTGAGAGGGGGGTGAATAATATAACACCACTTTTTAATTTTATTTTTCAATCAATATTATGCAATGTATAGATAGAAATATCAATAATAGTAATCAAAAAAAGTACAAATTACCACACACAATAGAGACACCAATTTTACGTGGTTCACCCAATGTGGGCTACTCCACGGAGAAAATATTTCACTAAATTTTTCTCAATCAATCTCTTGGGAATCCTTTCCTTATTAAAATATTTATGGACTTATTTCCAAAGGAGACACCAATCCCCTAATAAATTTCATGGATCTCTATCCATAGGAGAACTTCTTTCTCCTTGGCTCTGACTGGTGATCTTATAGAAGAATTGTTACCCCCATTGCTCTAGCTAATGGATCTCTATCCACTGAAGACAACTATCCTCACTGCCCTGGCTAATGGATATCTATCCACTGGAGAATATCATCATCTATAATCTATCACCTTCAAAGCTCTATCTCAAATTTGTACTAAACACAATACTTCGATCTAGCATAAATTTGCTCAATCTTTGTCTCTATTCTAGCATAAACCTGTCCTCAAATTTGCACCAGAATATATCCTTAAATCTATACTAAACATAGTCCTTTAATCTAGCACAAATATATCCTCAATATCTGTCCTTTGATATGCACTAAAAATAGTCCTTCAGTCTAGCATAAATTTGTCCTCAATCTTTGTCCTCTAATCTGCACTAAACACAATCCTTCGTTCTAGCACAAATTTATCCTCAATCTCTATTCTCAAGCCTTAACACAAAATCTTAAATCAATCACAAATCAAATCTGCTAGATCTGGCCCATACCTTAACTCATGGTTTGAATAAATCAATCAATCAACTCTACTCACAAGCCTTCTAAAAGACTTGTCTTAAATCTGCATTGTAAGCTTCCACAAAAGCTCACACCAATCTATCCACAAGTCCTCTCTAGAACTTGTCCAAATATTCTCTACAAGTCCTCACTAGAACTTGTCCAAATCCTCTCTCAATCTTTGTCCTCAAACTATATTGTAATATTCCACAAAAATCTCACACAAATATGTCCACAAGTCTTCTTTAAGACTTACCTCAAATATTCTCAAAAAGTCCTCACTAGAACTTGTCCAAAATCATATAAACATAAAGATAATTGTTAGAGATTCAATATGCTTCATACTTATTACAATACTCAGTTACTTTCAATCACTCTTTTAGAAACATATAGATAATTGTTAGAGACTCAATATGCTTCACTCAAAAAATATCAATCACTTTCAATATTTCTTTGATTACAAAATCATATAGAGAATTGTTAGAGACTCAATATGTTTCACATTCATCAACATTCAACCTATTTCTCAAATGAATTCAAAATATAGAATAATTTGTTTTACAGAACTTGAACCATCACATCAACACATTAATTTGACTAGGATCATCCAACTCTTCTCAATCAAATAATATTTGCTTACTAAGCCTAGTCCAATTATATGAACACTCACTCAAATGTTTCCCATAATTTTCATAAAACAATCTTCACATAACAATGATACTCATAATCTTTGCAAACCCTAGTTCAAGTTCTTTACTCAACCACTCACTTCAACAACAATGCTTATCAACCAATCATAACAATGATACTCATGATCTTACAAACCCTAGTTCAAGTTCACTCAACTTAATCACCTCAACAACAATGCTTATAAAATAAGGTTTTACCAAAAACTCTCAATTCCATAAACCCTTGAAGCATTAATTCAAGACACACTCAACCAAACAATCCTTTTCACTTGAAATTTACATTCACAATATTTAACACACACTCACTAGGAAGAATATACCCATACCTTTTATTTGATGTAGAAGTGACCTTAGAAAACCTGTCTCAATCACAATTTTCTCTTATTTCAATCTCAATAGTTAGATGATAAAATATCACACTAACTTATTCACAAAGTAATTCTCAATCACAAAAATAATAAAACTTAATTACACCTTTTTCTACTCCTTAAAATAATATCCAACACCACAAATTTTTAATCAAAACACTTCTTCCAAGATTCTAACTCATCAAAAGAACATTTTAACAATTCATTTTCATCATAACCCTTTTCAAAAATATATCTAAAAAATAATCCACACTCTACTTATGACTCCCTACTTAATATTGCATTAATTAAATAAATCACTTTATAAAATAATGCAATAAATTAATTTACCACTTTACTAAGGTAAAACAATATTACCCTAACTCTTATTTTAACCAAAAATTAAGCCTTCATTCATAGACTTCTTTCCTCAACACTAAGGCCAACTTCTAACTTATTCCTCCTAACCTTAGCAAATGCAAAAATTAAAAATTCAATTTTCAAAAAACTTGTTACGACTTTTTGCAATCCACGAGGCTCGAACATAGCCCATTCCTCTCACAACACCTTGGCCACGACTTCGACGTCATTGAGCCATGTGCTCCACTTGGAGCCAAAAAGCGCAATCCATGCTTTTACTTTATCTCAAACCTTAATAGCCCTTGGATCTTCCTTCGACGCGGCATTAAACACACTTCATTCGTTCGGGAGGCACTTTAGAATATTACATGAGTTTTTTTTTTCTTATCTTTGAATGCATTAACTCGAATGCCAATATTTGGAATGGCTAAGGTATTAATACCTAATGTCTTATTTTGCATGCACGTCAGCGGAGGAAAATGCATTGGGGAGTCGGCGCTAACATTTTCCTTCGAATTATTTAAATTATAATTATTTAAATTCCAAATAATTTAAATATTATAATTTTAATATTTTAAACCTTCTTTGGCTTTATTAAAATTAAAACCTCCTTAAATATTCTTTGGGATTTTTTTTTTTTTTGAAAAAAATTGAAAATCTTGAATTAAAACAAAGAGCAGGTACAAGAGGGAGCAAGAACATCCCAACCAAGAACCCAGAGACACAAGACCTCAGCAGAGA
This sequence comes from Wollemia nobilis, assembly GCA_028583015.1. Classification (NCBI taxonomy): domain Eukaryota; kingdom Viridiplantae; phylum Streptophyta; class Pinopsida; order Araucariales; family Araucariaceae; genus Wollemia; species Wollemia nobilis. The sequence continues at coordinate 510,151 of JAQPPZ010004118.1, forward strand.
GAGAGAGGGCAGCACAAACCAACACTAAGCACAAGAGACAAACAAGGCGCGAAATCGCGACATGTCGCGATGTCGCGACAGACAAGCCGGCCGAGGTCACAACCGCACAACTGGCGTGAAGCGCGACATGTCGCGAATTCGCGACAGCTAAAGCCAGCAGCCCCCAACCGCAAAAAATGTCGCGATATCGCGACCGAACCAACACAAAGCGGTCAGTCCACAGAATTGTCGCGATATCGCGACGAATCAACCAAATACCACCAATGCTCCAGAAGTGTCGCGATTTGGCGACATGTCGCGAAATCGCGACATGTCGCAAAATCGCGACGGCCAAAGCCAGCAGCCCCCGACCACGAAAGATGTCGCGAAATCGCGACAGAAACATCACCAAGCTGTCAGTCCTCAGAATTGTCGCGATATCGCGACGAATTTTCCAGTTGCCACTTTTGCACCAAAAGTGTCGCGATTTCGCGACATGTCGCAAAATCGCGACATGCCGCAAAATCGCGACCACCAAGTCCAGCTGCTCCCGACCACAAAAGATGTCGCGATATCGCGACGGGAACATCACAAAGCAAACAGTCCTCAGAATTGTCGCGATATCGCTACGCAAATTCCAAATGCCACCAATGCGCCAAAAGTGTCGCGATATCGCGACAGGAAGTCTCCAAAGGCCGTGGCGACAAAACCTGTCGCGATATCGCGACAGGTTGCCACCGAGGGTCGCGATAACACAGCAGGTCGCGAAAACACGACGAAAAACTCCCAAGACAGAATTAATCATTTGCTCAGAAATTTTGCAAGACCTTGTCTAATCACAACATTTTCCACAGGCATGTTCTTGTGCGAGTGAACTCCAACCTCCTTTTCCGCACCCAACTTGGCAAGGAAATCGGCCGCCGAATTTGAATCCCGATTCACATGGATAGGGATCACATCCTCAAGTTCCCTCCAAAGGACCTTGATTTGAGAGACTAAGATCTGAATCCTCCACGCTTTCAAAGCAAAATTTCTCATACAATCAAGAGCGCCAACCAAAATTTGAGAATCAGTCTCAAGGATTATCTTTTCGTATCCACGAGAGACGCCCGAGAAAGAAGCAACTTTGATGGCAAAAGCTTCGGCTTCGTTATTGGTGGCTCTTCCCATACCTTGGAGTTCCCAATAAAGAACAGATCCGAGTATGATCACGGCACACAACACCGATTCCGGCGTTGCCGGATTGCCCTTAGCGGCTCCGTCCGTGTTAATTTTGATCCGACCAACCGAGGGGGTTTCCAACTAACCATGTTTTCTCTAACGTGAGCAGCAACTCTCTCTTCCTGTGGGCCCAGCTCAACCAGAATATCTTCTTCAGCATGTAAGGCAACCGTCTCAGTGACTTTGCTCCAGATAACCTGCCAAATTCCATCAAGAGAGGAGAAGGTTTCTCTGAAAATTCGAGCGTTCCTTTCCAGCCACACTTGCCACCAGATGAAGAAGAGACCAAGCTCCCACCCCAATCGAAGGGCTTTTGATTTAAATCTAACTTTCTTCCATTTTTTCCAGATATTATTTCGAGTCAGAGCACCATTACCCTGGAGATTAAAAAGAGAGAACCATCGATTCCAGATATGCCCAGTGAAGGAACATTCGAACATCAAATGGTCAGCAGTCTCTTCATGCTTACGACACAAAATACATTGAGAAGGACCAATAATTCCTCCGCTTATGAGATTATCGTAGGTGAGGATGCCATTATGCATAAACTGCCAGACAAAGAAGTTCACTTTCGGCCGGCACTTGGAATGCCAGATTTTCTTCCAGTCATGAACCGGAAATAAATGCGGGGGAGGCTCTGGGAGAAGCTGATCATAACCGGCCTTCACAGTGTAAATTCCAAGATTCCCATGGCCCCAAGCTAACTCGTCTTCTTCATCTCTGCCCGTGAGAAATCTTGCGAGACAAAATGTTGGTCGAGTGGTTGCCGGCTCCGGAGGGATAGTGACAGACCACTCCTCAAGTCGCTTAAATTTCTTGAATTTATACTCACCCAATTGACTAGTGAAGAAATAGTTCTCAATAGTGACCCGACCCTTGGATTCTATGGCGGTTTTAATTGGAAGCGATTCAGGAAACTCCGCAATGATGGATGGAAACTGGTCCCATGAATCAGTCCAGAAACGTGCTTTCTCCCCCCTTCCCACTTTCCAGAACAATTGATTTTTAATTACTTGAGAGCCCAACTTGAGAGCTTGCCAAACTAGGGAACCATTACCATCCAGAGGGAAACGGCAAATTTCATGGGGGTGGATGTTACCCAAATATTTCTCTGGTCAAGATTCTGCTGAATAAAGATGATGGCTGGGAGATCCATCTCCAATACAATTTACCCGCCGGGGCTTTATTGTTGAGAATAGAGCTTCTCAAACCCGACCCTCCTTTTTCTTTGAGGGTGAGTAACTTTGTCCCAGCCAACCAAGGCCCATTTCTTCCCACCTTTTGCTCCTTCCCATAAGAATCGCCTAGCCAGTTTGTCCAGCTCTTTCCAAATAGAAAGAGGAGCAGCCAAGATAGAAAATTTATAGATAGGCATGGCCTGAATAACTGACTGTAAGAAAGTTAAACGGCCACCGTAGCTTAACCATTTGTGAGACCAGTGGTTCATTCTATCTTTGATGCCATCCAGAAGATCTTTCCAAATGTCATTTTTCAATTTCTTGAAGTGCAAAGGAACCCCCCAGATAGAGTAAAGGAAGAGATGATCTAGAGAAGCCCAAAATCTCTAAGATTTTGTCCTGCATCCGTTGGGCAAGATTGAAAAAGACAACTTTAGATTTGTTGTCATTGATAACTTGATTGGAGGCCCTAAGGTAAACAGAAAGAGAGTCTCTGATTCCCCTAGCTTCCCTGAGACTAGCCACTCCAACCAAGCCAGTGTCATCCACAAATTGTAAATGAGTCAAGACTTCATCCCCAACCTTAATACCTATTATCAGGCCTTGAAGTCTTCTTCTCAAGAAGAGTCGGCCTAATCCTTCAGCTAAGATAAGGAATAGATAGGGCGAGCAAGGGTCCCCTTGTCGGAGGCCACGAGAGGCTCCAAAGGGAGGCGAGGGAATCCCCTTGATGAGAACCGAATATGAAGGCGTCGAAACACAACTCATAACCCAGTCAATCCATTCTTGGGAAAAGCCAAAGGAAGCCAACATCCTTGACAGGAAACCCCACTCAACCCGATCGTAAGCCTTAGACATATCCAGTTTGATGAACATTCCTTTGTTACCAGAGTTTTGCATTGAATGAATAGCCTCCTGAGCAAGAATCACTCCATCCAAGATCTGTCTACCCTCAACAAATCCCCCCTGTTCTGAAGAAATGATGTAATGAAGGAGAGGTTTAAGACGTTCAGCTATAATTTTTGTGATAATTTTATAAATTACATTACATAAAGCAATAGGTCCGAAGTCAGAGATATGAACTCCTTCCTCCCCCTTTGGAATTAACGTGATAAAGGTATGATTTAGAGCCTTGAGCATTCTCTTATTAGATCTGGACTCCTCAATTACAGCCAAAACATCTTCCTCCAAGGTGTCCCAAAAGGCCTGAAAAAACTCAATAGGAAAACCATCTGGACCGGGAGATTTGCCTGTGCTCATTCCAAAGACCGTTTTTAGTTCATCACGATCAATAGGTCTGAGGAGAGCCTGATTTTCTGCTTGAGTGATAATAGGGGGAATAACATCAAGAACTTCATTTTGAGCCCCCACATCTTGGTCCCTGTTTTCTGCAAAAATCTTGGAGAAGTAATCCACGAGTGGGAGTGCATACCGGAAGAGTATCAAAGGAGTGACCATTCTCATCTTTTAAAACTGCCATATTATTCATCTGTCTTCTAGCACATGCTTGAACGATGAAAAAATTTTGTATTTCTATCTCCTTCCAAAAGCCAAGAATTTCTAGCCCTTTGCTTCCAGTAAATTTCCTCTTGGTTATCAATGTCCTCAACGGCTTTGCGCAAGGCATCATCTTCAGTTTTAAGTTGTTCAGAAATTAAACCTTCCCTAAATTGTTTCTGCACCTCATCCCGGCGGAGCCAACAAGGGGGCTCTTTGCGGCTTGAAATCCGACTTATTAGCGTGCCTCCACTGTTTCAATTTAAATTTGACAAAAAGAAGTTGTTTGTGAAATTTAAACATTGTTGTCCCAAAAGGTGGGCGACCTTCTTCCCACCATTGCGGAATTACCTCATGAAGGTCCTCCTTACGAAGCCAGAAATTCTCAAATCTAAACGGTTTATGGAACTGCCTCGTCGAGTCCCACCCTTCGACATGATGGGAGAGTGATCGAAACGAGGACCGTCCAAAATCTGTAATTGCACATTCCACTTAACAAAAGCCTCCTCTGAGACCGAAAGCGATCCAACTTTACCTTACAACAGTGTGGATCCCTCCGTTTGTTAGTCCAAGTGAAAAAAGTTCCAGGACCTTGGACATCAACTAAGTGAAAAGCTTGAACCTGGGCAATCAGAAGCCGATCCCCCAGATCCAAAACAGGGGAACCACCTTCCTGATCCCGAACAGATAATTTGGCATTAAAATCTCCAGCAATGATCCAGTCAAAAGCTTGTCTTGAGGACCTCATGTTGTGAACTGCTTTCCATTGAAGCCTCTGGCCATCATGGCTTTGAGCCCCATAAAAATTTGTAATTAAAACTTGCTCCATTGTGATATTATTCCTAAAAAGAGATGTGAGAACACCCCTCCAAGCTATATGTTCTAAAGCAGACCATTCCAGGGGGTTCCAAAAAGTAACAATTCCTCCTGAGGCCCCTTGAGCTGCCACATCCATATATCCGGCTCCCCTCCATATTTTACCAACTGTTCTACACATAAGATCTAAAGACATTTTTGTCTCTTGGAGGAGTAAAAAATCTGTTTTACCCTTCTTTATGAGTCTTTGAACAGCAGATTGATGGGTTCTTCTGTTTAAACCCCTAACATTCCAAGATTGAATAATCATTGGAAACCTTGAGAGCAGTAAGAGTCAATTGTTCTCACTGATCCATCAGTGACCAGCTTGTCTCCTTGCGATGCTATTAGGTCCTTATTAGACTTCCTGCCTGCACCTTGAGAAATGTTATTCTTGGACCGTTTTTCCACCTAGGTAATCCCCAGGGCTGGCCTTTCTCTATTCTTTTCGGCACTTCCCATGATGACATCCTGAATAACTGGCTATGCTGAGGAGTGGATTACCAATGCCCCTGGGTTCTCTGGCTGTAAAAACTCAGTGGGTTTAAGCACCTGCTCGCGGGCAGGAGTTGAAGAGGGAGAAACATGAGAGTGGATGTTAAAATCCTCAATGTTCCCATCCACTCCATCCATAGCTTGGTCTTCCTGATCCACCAGGGATTTAAAGATTTCATACCGGTTGGTTGGCTTGAGTGAAGCTTGGTCCTTGCCATTTCTCTTTTTGTTTCTTCTTCGTTTCTGTTGTTCAAAGCCATCTTTCTGGGCTTCAGAACCTTGGGGGGTGTTTTGTGATTCTTTGACCGGGGTGAACTTACCCTCTCTGGGTCGATTTGAGATTCCTAGCGGGGCCTCCGCTTTTGTGCTCAAGGTATTCGGACAGAACCTAGCCAAATGGCCATGCTTATGGCAGACCCTGCATCTAAAAGGTAGGGCTTCGTAATCTAACTCTTTGTATCCAGGATTGTCTCGCTAACTCCGGTTCCACCTCGGTGGTAGTGGTGATCGATATCCATTTCAACGCAGATTCTAGCAAAGACAGCGAGTGTTTCCCTCTATGGTATCTTTGGAAACTCCCATAAATCTACCTAGAGAGTTACCAATCATCTCAAGAATCTGCTCGCCCCAAAACTCCATCGGGAGAGCGTACAGCCGGATCCACACTGGAACAGCCGTGGGCTCAATGCGAGGATCGAAACCCACTCTCCATGGTTGGACAAATAACCCTGCCGGGCCATGGGTCCTCTTCTCGGATTCAAATGCTCTGTTTCTATCTACCGAAGAAGAGAAACTAATAATGAAATACCCGTTGCTTATAGGCCATAAGGAGTACTCACCGATAGGTTCCCAGTTCTGTCTAACCCAGGTGTGCAGAAAGTGCAAAGTGGGTCGGATTCCCATGAATTTGCAGATCAAGTCATGGTTAGCACGGTAGGTGATCGTATCCTCAACCATCTTTGGTTCTATGACTATCTTAGGTCTGGAAGGCGATTGCGGGAGGCATCCATTAATTCTGTTTGCAGAAGAACCCTTGCCAACATTCTTGAGAAGCGCTTGGTAAGCACCCCGCTGGGCTTCATCAGAAGAAGACGCAAAATTTTCTTTTAGAATCTCGGCATAAGAGCTCTTCTTCCCGTCAAGAGAACCTGGAGGAGACCCCATGGGGCCCTCCCTGGGAAACGAACGAGCCTGCAGAGGGGAACGAGGTCAAACCAACAAGAGATCCAGGAAGAAGCCGCGAGCCAGAATCCAAGAGCTTCGGCCTCCGACAGTTCAGAAGAATTCCCGCCAAATCGCCAGAGCTCCCGTCCAACCCTCCTCTCTAAGGATATAATTAATCTATTCTTTGGGATTTATTAAAAATTAAAGCCTCCTTAAATTTTCTTTGGGATTTATTAAAAATATAAAGCCTCCTTAAATCTTCTTTGGGATTTATTAAAAAATTAAAGCTCATTAGGTTTTAAAAAACATTTTTAATTTGTCCACATAAAGTTTTAATAAAAACCTTTTATTTTGCTCAACCATGGTTTTAATAAAAACTTTTTACATAATGTAATAAAATAATCAGAGCTTTGAAAGAAAACTGGAAAACTTTCCTCTTCAAAAATGAGACCATGTCTCTAAGGGAAAGGAGGACTTTGCGGAACTAGGGAGAGGAACTTTCGACCTAGACATTACAACCAATCCACAGGATGGTGTCAAGTGGATACCCCCCACACAAAAGTGGGTTAAGTTTAATTTTGACGAGGCAGCTAAAGGAAATTCAAGGGCTGCAGGAGCAGGAGGAGTTCTGATAAATGAGGAAGGAAAAGTGGTCCTTGCCTTTGTAGAGCCTTTGGGAACTCAAACAAATCATTTTGTGGAAGCCCGAGCCTGCTTGCAGGCAATGAGAATTGCCAGACTTGAGGGTTATAAGGAAGTTATCTTTGAAGGGGATTCACTTAATATAATCAAGGCAATTAAGGAGGATAAAGACCCCAGCTGGACCATCTTGGAGCTTATCCTAGAAGCAAAGATTCATAAATATCATTTGGTTAATTCCCGAATCCAACACACCTTCAAAGAAGGGAACCAGGCAACGGATCTAATGGAAAATATTGTAGTTTCTGTTGGGGAGATGCAAATTTGGAAGGATAACTTCCCTCAAGAACTATTGGTGTTGGCTTCTAGAGAAGAGCTAAGATCAAACCTTTTAGAGCATCAGGAGATCATAGGGGTTGATGATGAGTAATCCGACAGATGGAATTAGGCAGAAAAGGCATCCCATTTGCTGGGGCCTGGGAGGTGACAAGTGTATAGTACAACAACCTAGTGGTATTAGTAAGTGCTAGGTGTTGTTTGGTTTTTGTTTTATCCTGAATAGTCAAGCGAAAAGTATAGGACTGTGGACTCTAAGTATGGCTTAATTTGGGTCTTAGAAAGATCCATTTTGTATTTTGATTATACGGGCTTGATGCTAGAACCAGACCATTTTGACTATGTAAAAGTTTTGTGGACCTTATAACCACCTCTACCTTATACCAAAAAAAAAAAAACCTTTTACATAATATTTAAAAATAAATATTAATAAGCTCTTTTGCCATCTTGCCATCAACCTTTTGCATTGCTCCTTTTGACCGTTTGACATCAACGACAATTCATTCCTTGATATCAATGAAAATATAATTAACTCAAAATGTCTAACAATATCCCCCTTTGTCATTGATGGCTATCCAAATTATTTTTACCAAAACTTGACCTTTTTCTTGTTCTACTCCCCTAGGAAATTGGTCTCCCTGACTCAATGCTATCTCCTTAAACCAAATATCTCCCTCTTATTCAAATATCTCCCCTTTGACATCAATGGAAAAGGGTCACCTTTGGGGCTCGGGACTAAGAATGAGTCTCTTAGCTTAGCCCCTCCCCCACCTCCTCTTGAGGTGGTTAATTATGGGGTGGGAGTATATTCCTACTCCCAGAAAGCACTGGTATTTACCTTTGTTCTCTTTCCTTCTCATCTGATCCTTTTGATTCCTTTGACTATTCCTGTTCATGTCCATGTTCCTGTTCCTATCCATATTATTGTTCCTATTTCTACTCATGTTCTTGTTCCTATTCATGCTTGATTCTGGAATGTCTGCTCTACACCACTTTTTTGAATATCCATCATTATTGCACTTATAACAATTAATGTTATTATTCCTTGGAGGTGCAAATATTTTGGGATTTCTCCTAGTGAAGCCATATCTATTCCTGTTATGAGCCCTGCAATTCATAGCCTTATGATCAAACTGATTACATGAGTAGAAATACCCATGGAAAAGTTGTCTGCTTCTAAATTTCCCATATTTTTGTCTTTCATGTGTCCTGCACTGTGAATTCGTGTGCCTAAATTTGTGACATGAGAAACATCATCCATTGAAATTTTCTTGCCTTGATCTCATTGCTATCTTACTCTATCTTAACCCATTATGATTTTTGTTATATCAATTTCTTCTTTGTGCATTGTTCCTTTCCTTGTTGAACTTTCTCTTGTCCAACTCATCCTTAGAAGTCTCACTTTCTCTTACAATCATTTTCTTCTAAAGTTTATTCTTATTTATAAATTGAAGTTGACTCTTCTTATTACTTCTTTTGAGCCTGTTCAAAACCAAGACCTATTTTTTTTGTTGACCTTCTTTGTACCTTGATCATATTATCTACAATATTTGAGCTCTTCCCAAACTTGTGTAGCTTGTCCTTAGAATTTTCTAAATATTCCTTTAGTAGGGCTACTTCTTGTTCTAACTTTTCACATTCTAAGACCTTTGCTTCTAACTTATTCTTGAAATTATTTGTCTTAGCCATTGACTTGTTTAGATCATCTATAAGTTGTCCTCTCTCTTCATCAAATTCTTGAAACTGAATCTCAAGTTGGGAGTTGTGCTTTCTTACCTTCTTTAAAGTTTTAAGAGCATAAATAAGCTCTCCTTCAAGATCAAATCCTTCTTTCTCTGATTCTTCCTCTATTTGTTTACTTGTGTTAACATATTCATTCTATTTTAACTTGTATTCTATAGGATCACCTTCTTCTTCTTCTAGTGCCATTAGAATATTCTCTTATGTTCCTTCAAGTGCATCCTCATATTCATCATCATTAAAACTGAAACCATTCATTGTACAACTATCTTCAAAATGTCCAAAATTACCACATCTAAAACACTTGAGAATTATTGGTGACATTTTATTAACTTTTTCTTTTTCTTAAATCAAAAATAGGACTTCATCTTTATCATTAATTGAATAACTAGACTCACTATCACTTGAGTACTTACTTGCCTTGTCTACATAGTAGATCTTCTTTTTTCTTTGAAATAACTTCTTTCCTTGTTTGCCTTGTCCATCATTGCTTTTATTTTGGTACATGTATCTTTATGATTCCCTGTTATTATAATCTTGTTTTTCTTCATTATTGCTATTTTTGGCTTCTTTACAATTAGTTGCATAGTGACCATACTTTCCACAATTGAAATATTTAACATATTTTGCATCCTTAAATCTTCATGAATCCTTATTCCTTCTACCATAATTTGCTTCTTCATCACTATATGACTCATTGCTTGAATCTGACTTCTTACCATTTGGCTTCTTAATTTATTTGAAGGCTACTTCCTTCCAGATATTAGGTTCCTCTTTTGTTCTTAACTCAAAAGTTGTAAGAATATCAATTAATATATATCTTGTCAAAATATCACCATATTTTGATTCCTCTATAGCTGAAATATTTTCACTAAACCTTGTTGGGAGAGACCTTAAGATCTTATCACAAACATCAACTTCTTCAACCTTAAGTCCAAGTCCTTGCATGGCATTAAAAACCTCATCTACATGAATTAGATAAGTACTAATGTTTTCCTCATCCTTCATTCTTAACTCTTCAAATTGTCCTTTGAGATTTCGTATCTTTACCTTTTTCACACTTTTATCTCCTTCATATATGCTTTGCAACTTATTCCAAATTCCTTTTGCATCTTGACAATGCATAACCTTTATGAATTTTGTTCTATGCAAACCTCTCAAAATTTCATTCATTGCTTTTGAATTGCAATGTTGTAGAAGCTTAACTTCCTTATCTATAGGTGGATCAACTGGTGGTATATATCCATTTTCAACTACTTCCCAAATTTAATTTCAAAGTTCCTTCAGATGAATCTTCATTATCATACTCCAAAATATATAATCACATCCATCAAATATTAGTGTTGAATTATCTAAGGATACATTTTTAGAATCCATTATGTTCTTGAAATATTTTCTTTCAAGCTATTAAACTCTTCCGAAGGAACCTGCTCTGATACCAATTGAATAACACAAGCTTATACTGAGAGGGGGGGTGAACAGTATAAGACCACTTTTTACTTTTCTTTCCTAATCAATATTATGCAATTTATAGATAGCAATATCAGCAACAATAATAAAAATAATTCACAAATTACCACACACAATAAAGACACAAATTTTACGTGGTTCACCCAATGTGGGCTACTCCACAGAGAAAATATTTTAGTAAAATTTTCTCAATCAATCTCCTAGGAATACTTTCCCTATTACAATGTTTATGGACTTCTGTCCAAAGGAGACACCAATCACCTAATCATGTTCATGGATCTCTATCCATAGGAGAAATATTTTCTCCTTAGCTTTAACTAGTGATATTATAGAAGAACGGTTGCCCCCATTACTCTGGATAATGGATATCTATCCATTGAAAATGTGAGCACGTGAGAATTAGAAGCAATAGGAAAATGCAAAAATATTATATTCAACCTTGGAAACATAAGAATTACAAAGTTTAAATAGTGGTTGATTAAAAAACCTTAGGGAATATAGGAGAAGTTAGGAAAAGAAGAAGAATAGGGAGGAAAGGAGAAATGGAATTTTGTATTGTCCACCTTGCCGCCCATGTCGTCCAATATGCCCAGTCAGCTGCCATCCAAGTCAAACTACCTGCCCATTCAGCTATCATCCAAGGAGGTAAAAGGGTAAGATCCAAAGCTTACCATTGCAAAAAAAAAATTACTCCTTTTAACTGGCTTAATTTCCAACATTCTTCCCCTTAAAGTTGAGAGGATTGACTGTATAGTCTCTCAGCTTTATATATTGAGCTTTAGCTATACCTTTGGTGAATATGTATGCAATATTATCCAAAGTGCTACAATATTGAAGCTCAACTATTTTTTGTTCCATCATATCTCGAATGAAGTGATACTTCATATCGAAATGCTTTGATCTGCTATGGTGGACTAGATTGTATGCCAATTGAATGGAACTTATGTTATCACAATACAGTCAAGTTGGACAACTTTGACTTTCTCCAATATCTTAAGGAACTTTTCTCAACCATAGGGCTTGAGTACTAGCATGTGTGATGGCTATATACTCAGCCTCAATCGATGACAATGCTACAAAAGTTTGTTTCTTGGAACTCCATGTAATTAGTCCTGATCCTAGACTAAAAAAATTTCTTGATGTAGATTTCCTGTCATCTATATTGCTGCCCCAATCACTGTCACTAAATCCAACTAATTTCATAGAATTGCATTTTTGGTAATGGTTTCCAAAATCCAATGTACCTTTTACATATCTTAATATTATTTTAGTTGCTTGTAGATGCAGCTCATATGGACTAGCCATAAAAATTGAAACTAGAGAAAAAACATATTTAATATCGGGCCTTGTGTTGGTGAGAAACATCAGACTCCAAACCATGCTTCTGTAAGTGGTCATGTCAACCTTTGATGCTCCATCGTCCTTGCTCAATTGGATCCCATGCCCAGTTGGAGTTGCAACTAATTTCCACTGATCCACGACAAGTTTCTTGATCATGTATCGAGCATACTTGTGTTGACATATGAAGATCCCTTTATTTGATTGATGCACTTCCATCCCTAGGAAGTATCGCATTAAACCAAGATCTTTCATCTCGAACTGTTTCATCATGGAGTTTTTGAACTCCATATTCATTTTATTATTACTACCCATAAATATTAGATCATCCACATACAAACAAACTATGAGAATGTCTACTACATGCTTTAGGTAGTACAGAGTTGGTTCACTTTTGCTTCTCGTGAATCCATACTCACTGAAATAGCCATCAATGTGTGAGTACTAAGCTCTTGGTGCTTTCTTGAGGCCATAAAGTGCTTTCTTCAATTTGTAAACAAGGTTCTCCTTTCCCTGTTCTTGAAAACCTTGAGGTTGTTGAACATAAACCTCTTTTGTCAAGTATCCTTTTAGAAAAGCACTTTTCACATCCATGTGTATTCCATACTTTATGGGCTGCTAATGAAAGAACTGATCTGATTTTTTTTTTTCATGCAACAGGAGTAAAGGTTTCCTCATAGTCAATGCCAAATTTGTGAGTAAAACCTTTTGTTACTAGTCTCACCTTATGCCTCTCAATACTTCCATTAGCATTGTACTTGGTCTTGTAGACTCATTTACACCCAACACATTTTTTCCTTTGGGTAGCTTTACTAGCCCCCATGTATCATTGTTTTATATATAGGTTATTTCCTCTTTCATGGCTTCTTGCCATACATTTTGAGTACATGTCTTCTCATAGCTAGCTAGTTCTAGTTGTGTACTAGCCAATAAAGCATAATTAACTACATCTCCCCTAGGATCATGGGAGTCATCATCCCCATACAATTGCAAATTTTTAAGTTTTTTGCAAAAGCGTATTCATTTCACTAGCTTGGCTTCTAGTGAATCTTCTCTGGAAATTTTGATCCAACATTTGAAAATATGGATGATGTTGTAATGTTCTTTTACCTCTTGATGGAGAGTCTCTGTCAATGTCCATCGGTGAAGAACTTACTGATCTTTATGGAGGACTTCGAGTGGTGGTTGAAATACTTTATGTAGTACTCCTGATTGGGCTTGGAGGGGGTGGCGTGCCTTTGATTTTCTTTTGAGACACCTACTGTACCTGTGAAGAACTTACATCTCGGGACTCATCATCAACAAAAATTCTTTGATGACCCCATTCTCCCCTTCATCAAAAATTACATCCCTAGAGAGTATAACTTTATGAGACTCAGGATTATAGAGTCTATATGCCTTTGTAGACTCACAATACCCTACAAATATACAAGCTTGACTCTTTGGATCAAGATTCTTCCTTTTCTCATCAGGAATGTGTGCATATGCTAAATAACCAAACACTTGGAAGTGCTTTACATTAGGTTTCTTTCCGTACCACCCATCATAAGGAGTGACACACTCTAAAATAGAAGTAGGACTTCTATTTAGAATATATACACTGGTTCTTACAACCTCTGCCCAGTACATATGAGTTAGATGCTTAGTCTGAAGCATCGATATTGCCATTTCAATTTATGGTGCAGTTATTTCTCTCGGCCACACTGTTCTGTTGTGGGGTATAGGTAGTGGTGAATTGCCTTTTAATACCACTTGCTTTACAATATTTCAAGAATACTTTTGAGGAGTATTCACCTCCTCGATCTATCCTAAGACATTTTACATAATTCCCACTTTTATTCTCTACAAAGTTTCTAAAATATATGAAGCAATCAAAAGCTTCATCTTTTTGTTTCAAAAAATAAATCTAGCACATTCTAGAGAAGTCATCTATGAAAGTGAGAAAATAAGAATAGTTTTTGATACTCTATGTTTGTATTGGTCCATAGATGTCTGAATGTACTAACTAAAGTGGATAGTTGGCTCTCCATGCTTGTCCTTTTGGAAACTTGAACCTTGAGTGCTTTCCCAAAGCACATCCTTCACAGACCTTTTTTTCATTGATTTTGGGAAGTCCTGTCACCATAGATTGAGAAGTGAGAAGTTTCAAGCTATCAAAATTAAGGTGACCATATCGCAAGAGCCAAAGCACACTTGGATTTGTTATAGCTACATTTGCAATTTGAGCTCCTTTTGGATCATCAAATTTGAGAGGGAATAACCTATTCTTGGTCAAGGGGACCTGTGTGATGACATAATTACAATTATTTTTATCAAAAATGATACATTTTCCTTCATCAAATACAAGCTTGTAATTGTTTTCCATCATTTTTCCAATGCTTAGCAGATTGTGTTGGAGCTTTGGAGTGTAATAGATGTCATGCACTTTCTTTAGTCCTTCTTTGATTGGAACCTCCATGGCTCCAATACCCTCTACTTGCAATGTCTTGTCATCCCCTAATTTGATTTGGGATTTATAAGTGAATATAGAGTAGAAAATAAATGTTCTTTGCCACTCATGTGGTTTGAAAAACCAGTATCCAAAATCCATGTGTCATTTAGATTGTGTTATGATTGTCCATATGAAAGAAAAATATTAGAGGTATCATCTTATTCTCCATAATTACCATATTGACTACTGCTACCTTGTGAAGATTTTTATCAACAGTCATGAGCAAAGTGACCTAGCCTGCCACAGTTGAAACAAGCTAATTTTGACATGCCACTTACTCACCCTTGATTTCCACTTTGTCCTTAATTTCCTCCTTGATTTTGATTTCCACCTCTTTGTTGATTGCCTCCTCTATATGATTTTCCTCCTCTGTTGGAATTGCCTCCTATGTTCTGGTTGCCTCCTCTGTTTTGATTGCCTCCTATGTAGTTGCTTCTGCCTCTACCTCTTTTATTGACTTTGCCTTGACCTCTTCCCCATACTCTTCCATTTTTTTCATTGGAATTGAAGGCCTTATCATCGCCTCCATAGCTGGTTGAAGGAGTTTTAGGAAAACTCTCTTCATGTGACATTAACGATCTGATTAATGTATCGAATATTAAAAGGGAAAGATCTTTGGATTCTTCTATAATTATGGCAATATGGTTCCATTTCTATGTAAGTGT
The DNA here is from genome assembly GCA_028583015.1 of Wollemia nobilis. NCBI lineage: Eukaryota > Viridiplantae > Streptophyta > Pinopsida > Araucariales > Araucariaceae > Wollemia > Wollemia nobilis. The sequence goes on from JAQPPZ010004118.1 coordinate 525,219, forward strand.
TTGCAATAGTTTTGTTACAATTGTCTCAGGCATGATTTTTTTTCCTAGTGTAACCATTTTATCCACAATTGTTTTTACTCTAACACAATAATCACCAACTTTTTCATCATATTTCATTCAAATATTTTCAAAATATCTCTTCAATGTTTGAAGCCTTACTTGTTTCACTTGATTACTACCCTGGAATACATCACTCAATGCTTTCCACGTAGCTTGCGCAGTTGTACATGCGACGATTCTAGGGAATATGCTTTTCTCCAATGCAGCTTGGAGATGAGAAAGAGCAGAAGAGTTGCTATTTTTCTCTTCTTTTCATGTGTTCTTGTCTATGACACTTAGTGTTGTCCAGTATGAGGGTTCTATGTAGCCCTCTTCTATTATGTCCCACAAACCTCTTCCTATGAGTAAGGTCTCATATTTATAGACCAATACTCATAGTCATAACCGTTAAATTATGGTATAGGTAAGCTATTGTGTGAAGCCATAGTTACCAAAAAACTCTCTTTATTTCATGATTACAATAAAGTACTTTGTTGTTTGAAAGAAGGAAATAAGAAGAAGGAAGAAAGAAGAGATTATAAACTTAAGTCAAATCTGACTTGTTCTACTGTATCATTCATTGTTTATTCCTCTTAATGTGGGGATGTTATCTCTTGATTCAAAAAATTATCTGCTACTTCTTCTTCATCGTCACTTATCAATATTATTTCTGGTGATTCTAGTTCTAATATTTCCACTGAAATATTGTAGTGTGTATACTCTGATTCTTGTGGTGCATCTTGTACAGATTCCTATTATTCAAATTGACTCTTGAATGAGTTGTCTTTAAATTCTGCCTCATACCCTAAGTTAGGATGTCTTTGATGTGCTATCACTACATTTTGAAGTTGGCTTAAACACAATGTTGAGCCCATAACCTCTTACTTTTTCATCAAACCTCTATGCACCTTCTCTTGCTAGAATTGCACATAAGGCATGATAACAACCATTTGGTCTTATCATCAATGCCTCTTTACAATTTTACAATTTGGATATTTTGTCTCTTTTACAAAAAAACTAAGCCTCTTAGGCTTATTACACAAAAGTTCTACAGTTTATGATTCCTTGAATCAAGTGAAAAATTTATCCTTTGATTACAATAATTTTCTCTTAGATAATGTCTTTCTTTCTTATATGATATATATTAAAAAATATATATATTACTATTTAATATATTAAAAAATAATTTCTTTAAAAAAATTTAGAAAAGCAATTATAGTTAATAAATTAAATATAATATAATTAATTTTAATAATAATATATAAAAAAAATTATATAAAAAATTTATCCTTCGCAGGAATCGAACCCGTGACCTATTTCATGCAAGAATTCGTCCTAACCAACTCGGCTACCACTACCGATGAGAACCCAAGGGTAATATTACAAGTATATTCTATTTTGGATCTTATTTCAACAAAAAAAAAAATCAAGCTTTCACTGTTGCTAGGTTTCGAACCCGTAACCTGCAGGAAGGCAGGCACCTTATGGCTGGCTCCATGAGCCAGTCGACCTACGTGGATTGACGGGAAGGCAAGGGAAGCTTGCATTCATTATACTTCTCTCAGCCGTGCTTTAATTAATTTTTTTGGGGATTTTTGCCCCACATCGACCATGCGGAGGGCGATGAAGGTGTTTAAAATTTTTAGCGAGCGAATACTCACTTGATTACCTTTTGGCAATTAGTGATCATCCTTTTACCTCATTCTCAAGCAATCGTTCCCCATCACATTGCTTCCTTTGAGCCTATCATCTGTTGCCACGTTGCTTTTCCTCCTTCTGCCATGTAATCGGTCCTTATGCCACATAATTGGTCTACCTTAATTCTGAGTTGTCTAGTCTATGTTAGCCTTGTTCTCCTCTCGCCACATGGTGCTCTCCGATTGGTTCTTCTGATTTGCTCATCCTCACATGCATTTTGTGTAGGCCTACTCCAGACCTCACCTTGGTTCATGAATTTTTGGCCTTCCTTGCCTCGAATTGTGTGCTACGGGCCACACTTGACCTCACCTTGATGCTCATGTTTCCTGGTTCCTCCACCTCGATCCTCAAGCCTGGTTCCTTCATCAACCTTGATTATAGCACCCTCTCCAACTTTGGCTCTAATACCAGATGTGGGCACATGAGAATTAGGAGCAATAGGAAAATGCAAAAATATTATATTCAACCTTGGAAACATAAGAATTACAAAGTTTAAATAGTGGTTTATTAAATAACCTTAGATAATATAGAAGTTAGGAAAAGAAGAAGAATAGGGAGGAAAGGAGAAAGGGAATTTGGTATTGTCCACCTTGACACCCATGTTGTCCAATCTGCCTAGTCAGCTGTCATCCAAGTCAAACTACCTGCCCAGTTAGATGTCGTCCAAGGAGGTAAAAGGGTAAGATCCAAAGCTTACCGTTGCAAACAAATTTTTACTCCTTTTAACTGGCTTAATTTCCAAAAAAAGATACATGTCCTCACTGCCCTGGCTAATAGATCTCTATCCACTGGAGATTGTCGTCCTCTATCCTTTATCACCTTCAAAGCTTTGTCTCAAATTTATACTAAACATAGTATTTTGGTCTAGCATAAATTTGCTCAATCTCTATCTCTAGTATTGCACAAACCTATCCTCAAATATGCACCAAACTCTATCCTCAAATCTACACTAAACATAGTCCTTCAGTCTAGCACAAATATGTCCTCAATATATGTCCTCTGATCTTCACTAAACATAGTCCTTCGATCTAGCACAAATCTATACTCATTATTTGTACTTTGATCTGTTCTAAACACAGTCCTTCGGTCTAGCACAAATATATCCTCAATATCTATTCTCAAGCCTTAACAAAAATATTGACTCAATGATAAATCAACTCTACTATATCTAACCCAAAACTTAACTCAATTTTTGAACAAATAAATCAATCAAATATACTCACAAGCCTTCTCAAAGACTTTTCTTAAATCTACCTTGTATTCTTCCTCAAAATCTCACACAAATCTGTCCACAAGTCCTCTCTAGAACTTGTTTAAATTTTCTCTACAAGTCCTCACTATAACTTGTGCAAATATGCTCTCAATATGTGTCCTCAAACTATATTGTAAGCTTCCACAAAAAGCTAAAATCTCACACAAATCTATCCACAATTATTCTCTAATACTTACGTCAAATATTCTCAACAAGTCCTCACTAGAACTTGTCAAAACTCATAGAAACATAAAGAGAATTGTTAGAGACTCAATATGCTTCACACTTATCACAATGCTTAATTACTTTCAATCACTCTTTTAGAAACATATAGATAAATTTTAGAGACTCAATATGCTTCACACTCACAAAATATCAATCACTTTCAATATTTATTTTATTACAGAAACATATAGATAATTGTTAGAGACTCAATATGTTTCACATTCATCAATACTCAACCTCTTTCTCAAATCAATTCATAATATAAAATAATATGTTTTACAAAACTTGAACCATCACATCAACTTGACTAGGCTTATCCAACTCTTCTCAATAAATTAATATTTTCTTACTAACCCTAGTCTAAGTATATGAACACTCACTCAAATATTTCCAAAAATGCTCATCAAATAATCTTCACATAACAATGATACTCATGATATTTGCAAACCCTAGTTAAAGTTCTTTACTCAACCACTCACTTCAACAAAAATGCTTATCAACCAATCATAACAATGATACTCATGATATTACAAGACCTAGTTCAAGTTCATTCAACTTAATCACCTCAAAAACAAAGGTTTTATCAACAACTCTCAATTCCATAAACCCTTGAAGCATTAATTCAAGACACACTCAACCAAAAAATCCTTTTTACTCCAACTTTGCATTCACAACATTCAACACACACTCACTAGGAAGAATATGCCCATACCTTTTATTTGATGTAGAAGTGACATTAGAAAACCTGTCTCAATTTCAATTTTCAATTATGCCAATCTCAATAGTCAGATGATAAAATATCACACTAAGTTCTTCACAAATTAATTCTCAATCACAAAAATAATCAAACTTAATTACACCTTTTTTGTCTCCTCAAAATAGTATCCAGCACCACAAATATTTAATCAAAACACTTCTTCCAAGATTTTATTTTAACAAAAAAATAATCCTCCATTCACAGACTTCTTTCCTCAAAACTAAGGCCAACTTCCACCTTATTCCTCCTAAACCTTAGCAAATGCAAAAATTAAAAATTTAATTTTCAAAAAACTTGTTACCACTTTTCGCAATTTGCAGGGCTCGAACATAGCACAGTCCTCTCACAACACCTTGGTAGTGACTTCCATGCCATTGAGCCACATGCTCCACTTGGAGCCACAAAGCGCAATCCATGCTTTGACTTTCTCTCAAACCTTAAGAGCCCTTGGCTCTTCCTTCGATGCAATGGTAAACACACTTCGTTCATTTGGAAGGCGCTTTAGAATTTTGCACGAGTTTTTTTTTGTCTTATATTTGAATGCATTAACTTGGATGTCTTCTTTTGCATGCACGTTGACGGAGGTAAATGTGTTGGGTATTTGGTGCTAACATTTTCCTTCGAATTATTTAACTTCCAAAGAATTTAAATATTATAATTTTAATATTTTAAACCTTCTTTGGCTTTATTAAAATTAAAGCCTTCTTAAATATTCTTTGGGATTTATTAAAAATTAAAGCCTCCTTAAATCTTCTTTGGGCTTTATTAAAAAATTAAAGTCTCCTTAAATCTTCTTTGGGCTTTATTAAAAAATTAAATCCTCCTTACGTTTTAGAAAACATTTTTAATTTACCCACATAAGGTTTTAATAAAAACCTTTTTTTTTTCTCAACCATGGTTTTAATAAAAACCTTTTATTTTGCTCAACCATGGTTTTAATAAAAACCTTTTACGTAATATATAAAAATAAATATTAATGAAGCTCTTTTGCCATCAACCTTTTGCATTGCTCCTTTGAATCTTTTGACATCAACGATAGTTCATTCCTTGACATCAATGACAACATCATTAACTCAAAATGTCCAACAATGAGTTCATGTACACAAGTGTCTTTATATTAGAGTGTGCTAAGTGAAGAGTCATTTATATATGTGCATACAAGATGGAGTCATGTATGTGTAAGTGCAAAGTAGAGAAACCAAGAGTCATGAGACTTGGCATAAGGAACGGAATAATCAAGATTCATTCTACAATGGCTATATATTACTCCATGGAGGATCATTAGACATATAGAAGAAGTTATCAATATCATCATCAAGATTCAAGTACTATATTTGTAAGAGAAATAAGAGTAATAAAGATTGCATACATTTTGAGAAATTAATATTGTAAGTCATGCTACATGCTTTATACATGTATTATTTAGGCTATTTAAATTCATATTTTCCTTATTAATGAATGTTATTTGATATATTATAAGCCTAAATTTACATATTAATTATCTCATATTATTCTACTTACATCATCATCTTGATGTTATTGTATCATTATTATATTATATTTGATCCTATGAAATTTATCCTCTAACTTTCATATTGATATTAAGGCCTAAAAAGCCATTAGTGGTATCAGAGCTACAAGAAGGATTTTCTTGCACAAGTTGAATTCATTTAGTCACATACAAAAATAAGTTTTATCTAGATTGATAGAATTGATATAAATTCTATCTATTTTAAATGCAGTTAGACCTAGAATCTCTTGTAAGATCAAAGTAAGTAGACAGAGTAGGGTCTTTCCATGGTTGAAGAAATAACTAGTGAAGATAAAACTTAGTTATAAGGTTTTTTCATGGTTGCAGAGTAACTAGTGAAGACATGGACTCATTTATAGGGTCTTTCCATGGTTATAATAAATGAATACAAGGACTCAACCATTGGAGGGAAAATCAATTTTAAGATAGTCAATTGTTCAGGGAAATAACCAACCCTTGACATTAAAGAATTGAGTTCTTAGGTGCAACCTAAGACAATTACTGTAACAAACCATTTCTAACCATCTAGAGAGAGAGAGTAATAATATTTTTTGAAAAATATTCATAAGTAATGTTCACAAAGATATTTCCATATTCTTATGTTTTGCTTAATTAAGGTATAACAACTTTTGAGTTGTTGTCACTACCAATGACACTCAAGTGGATAGGACAAGCCAACATCCTATAGCTATTTTTAGGTTTAACTTTTCTAAACCTCCACGGTTAGAAAATATGCCTTTAGTGGTTTCCCCACATTCTTTATACTCTCTACGAGTGTAATACAATTTAAACACAGTGTAGAGATTATCCCTTTTAGTCCATTAAAAGGGGATGCCATTTATCTCACCATACATAAGTTAGTCTATGTAGGTACTATATGGCATAATGTATTAAAGTTCAATTATCTAATATCCATGATAAGACAACTAGTACCTAGTGCTTAATTACCACATCTTCATGGTGGGATAATTACAGGTATTATCACTCTACATGGTCAATTGATCCATCACGATCAAAGAGCCATCACATGATCATGTTGTGAATATTTTCCTAACCTCCTTGGTAGGAAATATGGTTAAAGCTCCACACTTAAGAACCTTCCTCAAAAGCTTCATGCTTTTGATAATACATCTAAGCTACACCACTCAAGATGTGATTCACAACTAACTTGATTGTTGTCTCCCCACAACTAACCAAGTATTGGAATTTATCTTAACAAGGGTACTAACAAGGTTACTATGAGTATACCCTCCCAAGTTACCCTTCATAACCCCAAATCATAACATATAATAAAACCAATACCATATCTCTCTCTCTCTCTCTCTCTCTCTCTCTCTCTCTCTCTCTCTCTCTCTTAATCAAAAGTAATTTTTTTTACTTTACCTAATTAAGAAAAGACTTTAACATTCCTAATGCATATTATTGAAAGCATTAAACATCTTAATAAATTTCTACTCTTTCTATAAGCAAGAACATGTTTCGTAATCAAAATCATAACTGCTTTCCATTAATTTTGCCACAACATAGAATCACCCCTATGGGGTTTACAAAATAATAACTATAAGTTAACTCTTTCAAAATGAACTAGAAGTATTAAAAATGAATATTTAACATCAACTATTCAAATATTCTATAATAAAGAAACCTATTACAAAGTCTTCTTAACAATATAACTCAATATACATACCATTAACCCCAAGACTAGTCATTTTAAGCTTTTCCAATATTTCATCTCTTTTTTAAGATTCCAAATACATCATAATAATAACCAATATAAAATCTTGGTAAAATCATGATAGAATTCTTTCTATCCATAACATTTTTCATTGATTCCCTTGAGCTCCATTAAGAGGTGGTTGTAGTAAGGGATCATAATAAATCATTAGTATGATAATGCATTCCTAAATGCTCCTTCATATTTAATACATGCAATACAATCATATAGAAAAGAAACAAATCATTTACATTTCTACATTATTTATCTGTTACATCAAATACCCATATATAAATGATCATTTATATTTCTATTTTATTTTAAATCAATCACATGAAGAAAAACCATAAATTTCTTCATCCAAAAAGGACACCATGCTCAATTTGTTTTCCACAATTTAAAATAAGCAATACCTATAAGGAAGCCCCATTATTTCCTTATTACCAATGGACTTCATGCCCATTTAGAAGAATATGTGAAATACCCCATAATATTTCATTACAAATGGACTCCATGCCCACTTAAGATAATATGTGAGGAACCCCATAGTATCCTCACAATGTAAATGGACTCCATTCCCATTAACTTAATATTGAAAATATCAAACAGAACTATAGAAAAATATGAACATTCACATTTCTACATCCCTTCTATTTCTTTTAAAACAAAACAATTCTTGAAAGCAACATTAAGAAAAATCCATAAGAATTTTCACAAAGCAACCATGCTTATAACAACCACTTTTCATATAGCAAAAATAGGGAGGCTACTCCATAATTCCTCTCAACAATGGATTCCCCACCCATTCTTCCCCAAAGTTGTTTTCTCACTATTTTCAATTACAAGGAAATATATTCACAAATGGTTTATCATTTCAACAATCAATCAAAGAGGGAACCCCATAATTCCCTCAAGAATGGATTTCCCACCCATTATTTCCAAAATAGTTTATCATTTCAATAATCAATCAGGTGCATAAAGATATCACAATACTTTTTCAAATCACTTTTTATATCAATTAACATAGCAACATATTAAGAGGAGCCCATACTCCTTCCAATAATAGATTCCCCATATATTCTTACCCATTAAGTGCATTTAAAACTTTAAAAAAATCATTAGAAGACATAAGATTCATCTCAACAAAAAAAATGAGTTCAATCATTTCAAGAAGACATGAGTTCTTTTCCTTAAATATAAAAACTCAAGCTTTAATCATAAAACTTTATTTCATTACTATAAAGCATGAAATCAAATTAGAAAAGGAAATCATAAACTCTATTTCACCATAGTTTATTCCCTAAATATAAGCTCTAGTTTTCTTAATAGAAAACTTTATTTCTCAATAAAACTTAAGGTCAATTTCTCAATGCAAAATATAAGGTCTAATTTTATTAATAGAAATCCTTGACTCTATTTCCCAATAGAAACTTAAGCTAACACATAGCTATTCTGAAAAACAAAGGATGTTGAAACTCATTTAAATCGTATATGATTTTGGAAATGAATTGAAAGTAAGCATAATTTAAAGCATATGTAATGCTCAGGCTTCTAGAAATGCAATCAAGGTAAACATATACACATAAAACCTTAATATAACATGCTGAGGCTTTCTATTCTAGAATTAAGGTAAGCATATTTAAACATAATTAAAAACATGTTGCCTAGGCTATCTATTCCAAAAAGAAGGTAAGCATATTTAAACTTTATTAAAAACATGTTGCCCATGTTATCTATTCCAGAATGAAGGTAAGCATATATAAACTTAATTAAAAACATGTTACCAAGGTTATATATTTTAGAATGAAGGTAAGCATATTTAAACCTAATTAAAAACATGTGTTCGAGCCTATCTATTCTATAATGAAGGTAAGAATATTTAAAATTAATTAAAAACATGTTGCCTAGGATATCTATTCCAGAATGAAGGTAAGCATATTTAAACTTAATTAAAAACATGTTGCCCAAGCTATCTATTCCAGAATGAAGGTAAGCATATTTAAACTTAATTAAAAACATGTTGCCCAGGCTATCGATTCTAGCAAACCCTATATAATATAGCTTAAGATAATCAAAATTATTACTGAGAAATAAGCTTCCAAACGTCTTGCCTATGTGGTCTAGTCCTTTGGTCTTTTGCTCTCTTCCTCATGCTTTTTCTATGCAAATATCTTCCTTGCTAGTTCCTCCATATCCTCCTTTTCTAGTTCTTTCCTCCTTTTTTATTACTCTCCCCATACCTAAGAGGAAATCCCCTTTACTCTCCCTCTATCCTCCTCTTAATTATTTACTGACTAAAAGAGATAAGAAAAGAAACTTCCAAAAATATTCTCATGCTTCCATTAAAAAACCATTTTTAGGGTTTCCTAAATAAATTCATCTTCCACCTTAATTATTATTTTCTTGTTTTCTTCTTGGTTCCAGGGGAATAGATAACTTGGCATCATGGTATCCAATTTTAATTTATCTTATTGTGAGTATAATCTATTATGTTTATATATGTCGTTACACACTAATTAACTCTAACTCTAGATTGCTTACAATCGATCTACCCTATCCAGCTACCTGACAAATTTTGGAATATTTTATTTACTATTTATGATGGTTTATAGGTATTCTATTTTTTCTTCTTTTAAAATACAACTTGTGATCCCATGTGAGGTATTGTAAGACCTTTGAAATTGTTGTAATTCTAAGATAATTGTTCAATTTTAAAATTTAATATAATCTAAAATGGTGATGTAAGAATTTTTTTTTGGATCTTTCCATGAGTTGTTGAGAAGTATGTGATACAATGTTTTAGTAATATGTCTTGCCATACCCTTATATTATTTCAATCATAGATGTCATTAACAAAAGGGACATCAAAAATATTGTAGAATGAGATATACATGTTCAACAACTTGAAAAATTGGTTTAAAATTTTTATTCCTTCTTTATTTTATTCCAATGAGGATAGCACTAATATCCAATCAATTAACCCATAAAGAGCTAAGTTCCCTTCTCTAGAAATACCTCTATGTGGCTTGTTAGAGAGCAAACTATTCAAAAAGTGTAGTAGGGATATAATATATGGATATCATGATATCCTTGTTTAAACCTTTTAAGTATCTATCAAGAAGATATGTCCTTTAAATACTATAACATTTTTCATTTGAAAGTACCTCAAATCCTATAGATTCATGCTACCTCCAAACTATTCATGGAATAAGAATGCAAAATATTAGTCTTCCTTCTAATTTTTGTTGGAGATATCAATTGTTTCTTTCATTGTAAGTTTTGATCCCTATTATAAAATTATTAGATGGTCTTTATATAATCTCCTAATAATATTTTATCAAGCCTTGTCACCTAGAACTCTCACATTAGGATATTATCAAGGATCTGGGGTAGTAGAGTGGTGGAAGTCTAACTTATTGATTAAATTACCTCTCTAAGTTGTTTTTAAATTAGTCTTATATTTTTTTGGTAATTTTTTTTACCTTGCTTCACTATTGTACCAATTCTTATTGATATGCATGATCTTGATTTCTTTCTAACTTTATACTTCTATGTCTCCTTTTAGGATGTTATAACCTTTTGTTTATAACGCCATATTTTAGGTTGTCTCCATTATTCCCTTTAGTTACCACCATCATAAGGCCATATTTACCATACTATGAAAGCATTAATAATCATTTGAAGTATCCACATCCTAAATTACAACCAAGTATTTTTTTTAAAAGAGTCGACACTTCTATTTTTAGCATCTACAACTTATTGATTTTTTTTGTTTACCTCACTCAGATTCTACTAAGGAAGAAACTAAGATTGATATTTATGTCAAAAAGGTTATGATTTTCACATTGCTTTTAGAGGAGATGTCTCTAAATCTATATTATTTGTTAGCTTCTCCAAGGTTTCTCTAAAAAATTCAAATCAATTAATAGGAATGATAGGTTCATACTCTCCTCTTCCTCGTCCTACATTCCCTTCATCATTTCTATGATGAATATTGAAAAATTCGCCATTTATTATATTGTTGGATTATCTATAAAACTTGTCTTATTATTTGGGTTTGTTTCTACATTAACTCGTAGTTATTCTCATCTTGAAGGACTCTACTAGGAAATATGTATCCTTTAATATAAGCTACAACATTTGGTTGATAAACATTGATATCATTCTAGGTGTTCATAAGAGGTGTGACATGTAGAAAATATTTTTGGTATAAATGGCCCTAGCATATTTACTTATCCTCCCTTTTGTTGTAACTTGAGAGGTACACAGGGATTTCCATAACATATTTAATATCTCCTCTTTTCAAAATATCAATGGAAGAAAACAAAAACCTTCTAATTCAAATCGGTAATTCCAAGGGGAGGTCCTTTATGGGAATGAAGTATAAGTACCATGACTTCATGAAAAGGATTGCACACCTATAAAAGGAGGGGTTACCTTCAAATATGTACTTATAATCCATGAGGTTTGTGAAACTTATCGTAAAATAGTCATTTGCTCTGAGAGCAATTTTCATATCCCATTTTAGATACCACACTTTCCTTGTTGAATATTTAAGGTTTGTTATGATGATGAGTTCATATTTAAGGTGATTTAAGATATCATCTACAATCAACTATGGTTGTACAACAAGACTAGGATCATTTATTGTTGTTTGAGGAAGATGCTTATTAACTTTTCTTGAAACTATGTCTTGAGGAGTGACATTGTTTGTAGGTAATATTTTGCAAAATATAGTTTCCCCTATTAATATTATTAGTTGAGATATTATTTAGCCCTAAAACAACTAATTTATAGGGGAGAGCATGTGAATTTTTGTGTCTTTCATGTGAATTTGTTATAGGAAAATTGTTATAGGCTAGAGAGGTATAATCAAATTAAAATTAAAAAACAAAGGAAAGAGTTGCAAGACCAAAAACATTAAAGTGACTAAATCATTTTTTATAACAATGTTATGAAATAATTTTTCAATGTTTACTCTCCATTAATAGTTTGTAAAAATTATTTAGAAAATTATCTTCCAACTAAATATTCAAAATAAAATTAAAATTTAATTCAATAACAAATTACCATATTAATGACCATCATCAATAATTAAATAAATATAAATACTTTTTAAAAATTTAAATTAAATAGTAGAATTTTCTTCTAACTTCCTCAAAAGAAGTATGAATTAAAACAACAAAGTATTTCCCATTGATTTTTAATAAATTCGACATAAGCCTATAATATTATTAAAAAAATTGAATATTTCCTTATCATCGGCTAGTAGTACTAATGCTACGACGTCATAAGCAAAGATCATTTTTTATTTAAGCATGACGTCATATTATATTTCGAGTCTCGTTCAAAGTTTAATTTTGAATATTTCCTTATCATCATCGGCTAGTAGTCCTAAAGGCTAATGCCAGGACGTCGTAAACAAAGATCATGCTTTTTGATTATCAAAAATGTGGATAACTTAGCTTTTTTTTCATGTTTTTTTATTGGAATTCCTTTCCATGTTAATACTTATCTATTTTGTTAATGTAGTGTGTTTGTGAATAATTTCACATTAATTGTATTGTGGGACTTAAGTGATTTATAAACCCTAACACTTGTTATGCTCTTTGCCAATGGGGTAGTAGGCTTAAAGGTGCAAGTCCTTAGTCTTACTTTGTAGGATTTCTCACTCCTATTAACATCGATTTTGAGAATGTGTGTGGGGAACTAGCCCTCTAGCTTTCTAACTGGTTAATGTGATGAGGAAGTCTAGTGGTATATTCCATGATTGGAATTTTGTTCCACGTTAATACCTATCTATATTACCTATCTATATTGTTAGTGTAGTGTGTGTGTTTGTGAATAATCCCACATTAACTCTATTGTGGGACTTGAGTGGTTTATAAACTCCAACATTTGTCATACTAATTGCCAATGGGGTAGCAGGCTTAAAGGTGCAAGTCCTTGGTCTCACTTTGTGGAATTCTTCAACATCAACTTTGAGTATGTGTGTGGGGGGCTAACCCTCTTGCTTTCTAACCAGTTAATGTGATGATGCAAGTCTAGTGGTATATTCCATGATTGTCTAGTTTCGAGGAAAATAGAAGAGAAGTGGATGACTTAGATTTTTTATTTTGAAGAGGAATAGGTAAGAAGGTTAACTATCCTTAATACAATAGAGGTGAGGATTTCCACATAAGAGAAGTGGATGACTTAGTTTTTTTTATCTTGTTTTCTTCTTGGTTCCATGGAATAGAAGAGAAGTAGATGACTTAGTTTTTTTTTTTTTTTTGGAAGAGGAATAGAAAGTAAGAAGGTTAACTATCCTTGATACAATAGAGGTGAGGACTTCCACATAAGTGGAATTAAAGAGCTTCCATTTCTAAGTTTGTGACTATATTGACAAAAAAATTAGTAAATACTGAAATTTATAAACCAGTCAAGTCCTACAACCACACATACTACACTAACTATAAACAAAAATTTAAAATGAAAAAAATTCTAATAATAAAATATACTACTAAAAAGCTTATATCCAATTTTAATTTTGTTGTTGTATAATGTATTATATCGTTACACACTGATTAACTCTGCTTACAATCGACCTACCCTATCGAGCTAGCTGACAAATTTTGGAATATTTTATTTACTGTTTATGGTGGTCGACAGGTTTATTGTTTTTTTCTTCTTATTACGTGAGAGTCTATGTGACCCCCCACTGCTGTTTGAATATCCTTTCAAGAGGAAAACCCACATGTGGCACTTAACCTAGACAGGAGACCTCCCTTAGACACTCATTATGAGTGGCCTAGTGATGAAGTGTTAGAGCAACAGAGGGTCCACAAGGAGGGGCCACATGATTTCTTCATCCCTCCTTTACCCCGTATTACTGTTAGAAACACTAGGTAATATCCAAAGTATCAGGCTCTCCAGATAGGGCAAGACAATTCTTCCTGCACCTTTTACCCATATGAAAGAGGGTGTGAGGAATACTACTACGTTCCTCAAGAGCAGTACACAGCACGGGAACGATGCACCTCCTGATTTAGAATCTCCTTGCATGAGGTTTCTAAAATAAAAACACTCATAACTAAAGTCTCTCTTCTTGAATAAAAGCTATTCCTCGCAATTGCATGACCTGAAGCCTCAGTTAACTGGTGGAGTTATCGAGGTTTGACTTTTTATCAGTCAAAATTGCTATTCGCCTCACCTTGGGGAGAATGTTGCTATTCATCCCTGGGTGGGATGAATGATAGTTTGTATTCGTCCCGGGGAGAGCAAAGTGCCAAAAAGGTGCCAAATTGACCTCTGACCTCTAAATCTACTTTTGGAAGTGGTTAGGACCACTATTTAACCTTCGAGGGCTGCCCTAGGGGCTGTGTGTGTCAACGCGATCAGTGCTTGTTGTCACATAATCAGATTGGTGTTGTTTTGGTGTCTACAGATGCCCCTTTTTGGGAAGCGCTATGCAAGGTGCAGCGTCGAGCAAAAATAGATAACCAAAGCACTAATGATTAGGGTTTCTCAGTAACCTAACCAACTCTTGATGCCCCAAGTAAGGAAAGGGAACGCATTCTAGAATCCTTGCTTCTGATGAGCTAAGGAACTTAATTCAAGTGTTAACCTTGTTTAGTGAGGTGTTACTTGAACTTGGACATTGATCAGTCATGAATATGCAAAGGGCGCAACCTTTTGTCTATGGGAACCTTGAGTTCATGATTCATGAATGCCAAGTGTTTGATCATCTTGTGATTATTTCTTGTTTTTTGCCCCAAGCAGGGGCGTGATTGTCTTTTTCAATGATCCTTTGAATGCATGTCATCTCCATGATTGGGTATGTTGTTGTTGATTGGCGACTAAGTGTGACTACCCCCTCAAGCGACGAATCGATGAGGGAATGACCGAAATGAGAAAAGCGACGAGTCGCTTGACCTAATATGACTTAGGTAAGGGTGCCTTCAGTTGTTTACCATTGAATGCAAAAGCAGTTTTCGAACATTTTGACCTGTTTTTGGTGGGTTTTAACCCTTTTTGTGACGCAATTTGGAGTTGAAATTGACAAAAATCCGTCCTCCCGTGGAGCGGTCCGGCTATGGTAGCCTTCTTAGGGAGTAGGATAATGAAAATTTGTAACCCCAACATCTATTTTGGATGCCAAGAATGTCAGGCACAAAAGTGCCTTCGTTCGACAATGTTATTGCTATTTTTGGATGGGTTTTGACAAGTTTTGTGATGCCATTTGGGGATGAAATTCTTGAAAATCCGTCTTCCCGTGGAGTGTTCTGGCTATGGTAGCCTTCTTAGGGATTAGGATAGGGAGGATTTGTGACCCTGACATCTGTTTTGCATGCCCAAAATGTCAAGTGCAAAAGCACTCTCATTGGACAATTTTATTGCTCTTTTTTGTCCATTTTTTTGCTATTTTTTTGAAATGTTTGTTTATGATGATGTATGCATGTGGGATTATGATTGCGATGTTGCTACTTATATGATGTATGCATATGGAATGAATGAAATTATTTGTTTATGACTTGTCAATGCACCATAGACTATACAAGACTTGACTGAATTGTTGTACTAATGGGATGACTGTGTGGAATAACTTTGCATGTGAAAACTTTGTTTTTGTATTTTGCATATTTTCTGATGGTGATGTATGGAACGAAATGTACTAGTTGTTTTAAAATGTAGTTAATATTTTCTGAGATTCATATATTTTAACTAACTAACCAAGACTGTACATTTATCTCACAAGACTTTTGAACAAGGTATAAATCCGACTTGAATTTTAACCAAGTTATTTCACATCCTTGTGTGTGCAATTAAGTTCGTTTACATGGTATTTGTCAGGATACCGCCAGTTCCAGATAGGCTATCAACCAAATCTATACTGAGGATCACCTAATTAGCTCCACTAACTCCATTGTTGTATTGAACAAGATTAATCCATGGGACAATCTAAGGTACCATAAGCTAGCTCATCCACATGCAAACATTGGTTTGCTCACATGCAAAGTTAATGTGACAGACGTATCGTCATGTGGGTAGGATACCGCCATTTCTAGGTAGGCTATCCACCAAACCTATAATGAGGATCACCTAGATGGTTTTCAAATGCTGAGAATTTCCAAGGATTCAAGTTCAAGTTGTTTGTTGGCTCAATGGTTCAGGATACTTTCTCGGATATATAGTGATGAAAATCATTGTTTATTTTTCTCTTTTTTTTTTTTTTTGAGCAAGGATTTTGACTAGTGGTGAGAACCACAGTTATTTTATTTTGTATTTTGAGCTTTGTAAGGTTGAGCTTGTGAAGGGCATTGATTCTTTTAGGCCTTGGGGATGACTACCCATCCTTAGCAAGGACGTGTAGTACGAATCCTTATGACTTTGGGAACCAAAGTGGATGATGGAGATTATGAAGTAAGGGCATTGATATTTTGGGCCTTGGGGATGACTACCCATCCTTGGCAGGGACATGTAGTACAAATCCTTACAACTTTGAGATCAGAGGTGAGTGTAATGATGGCTTGTGGGTATTATGTTATTGAATGTCATCGATCCTTTCAAGTCTAGGGGATGACTACCCATCCTTAGCAGGGACGTTTAGTACGAATCCTTACAAACTTAAGGGCCAATAGTGATGGGGATTTTTGTAGTGGTGAAGACCACTATTTATTAGGTGGAATTGATGGGGAAGAGCTTGTCCTGTTGTCAATTCTCAGCACTTATGAACCATTCGCACAGGGGGATGAATAGGCTAATCTTTCACCTATGGTACCCTAGACTGCGTTGTAGGTTTCTCTCACATTCACACAACTTAGGAATTATTTTATGTGTTTTAATTGTGTTGGGATGCTACGTAACAAGGTATGATCCAAGTAAAACTTTCCCGTGTAAAATTTGTTTAACTTTGTATAGTTTTTGACTAGAAATTTAAAGACAGCTGAATGACGAAAACCCTATATACATTAGGAGACAACTGACTATGCTAAAGATGACGATGGTGTGATTCTGGATGTATGCATTTGTAAAATGGATTGAATGTGGAAAATGATGGCATTTTCCAAGTAATGACAGTCTATGGTGCTTGTGACTTGTATGACCTAGTAAATATGCAATGTATGGATGCGATGCCTAATGCACTTATATTTTTGTATTTTTTATTTTTACAAGTATGCATGAAATTAAAATGCAATTTTTTTGTAATTTTTGATGATTTTATGAGTATGCAAGGAATTGAAATGTAATTTTTTCTTTGTAATTTTTGATGATGTTATGAGTATGCATGGAATTGAAATGCAATTTTTTTTGTAATTTTTGATGATTTTATTGTTTTTGTTTGTTTTTGATGATTTTATTTTGACCAAGCGGTTATGGTAACCCTTGGGGATTTTGGTTTTGACCAAAGGGTTTATGCATACCTTTGGGGCATTTTTGGGGTTGACCAAGCGATTGTGGGAATCCTTGGAGCTTTTGGGTTGACCAAAGGGTTTATGGGGACCTTTGGGGCATTTTGGGGTTGACCAAGTGATTGCAGGAATCCTTGGAGCTTTTTAGGTTGACCAAGAGATTACAAAAATCCTTGGAGCTTTTTAGGTTGACCAAGAGATTACGAAAATCCTTGGAGCTTTTTAGGTTGACCAAGAGATTACGAAAATCCTTGGAGCTTTTTAGGTTGACCAAGAGATTACGAAAATCCTTGGAGCTTTTTAGGTTGACCAAGAGATTATGGAAATCCTTGGAGCTTTTTAGGTTGACCAAGATATTACAAAAATCCTTGGAGCTTTTTAGGTTGACCAAAGGGTTCATGGACCCCTTTGGGGCATTTTGGGGTTGGACCAAGCAATTTTGGTCTAGCCCCAGCATGTCTTTGTAGGACCCTGCAAAAACCTCCTTCTTCTCTTTGAGAAGGGCAATGTAGTCGGCTTGCTCTTCGGGAGATAGACTTACCCCCAAATACATCTTTCGAAGACCCTTGTTGGTCTTGTCCATATCCCTATTGTAGGGTAGTCCTTGAATTTTCTCCTTGTTTAGCCAAAAGGAAAGGGTTGTTATGGTCAACAAGATTGGTTGTTAACAATGGGTGATAATCCCCCAATGTATATGTTGTGTGAGGATTGGCATATGGATCTAATGCCAACCCATCCTTGTTGCATATCCCTAGGCCTTGCATGTTCTCCACCAATATGTCTAGGGGCAAGGGGTGGTTGGACCCTACTCCTGACTTGTCATATGGAATTTGGTATCTTGGTTGGCAAAGAACACACACTCCTTGTTCATACCGGTCCAACCCATATCCATGCCAATTGCATTGGCCAAGATACCTCAAAGCAAAGTTTGGGTTGGATAGATAGTTGACATCCTCAGCAAAGGGTTCTTTGTCTTCATATTCTTTCATGCAAATCTCAACACCATTATCCATGCCCCCATAAACAAAGTTTGTCTGATTGGGTGGGTAGCCTAAAGGAACCACAGAGCCGATGGGGAGTCGAGGTCGCCCCATATCTTGCATGGACTCAAGCATGGGTGTTGCTACAATGTTCCTCACTAGATACTCCCCTAGGCCCATGCTGGCCATTTCAACGGTGATCATTGGTGGTTGAGGGGGAGCGAATGGGAGTCCTTCCTGAGTCCACTCCATGTGGGGCAAACTAGGCGTCTCGACTTCCATTCTTCTAGGCATCTCTTCTGTCGAGATAGTTGAGACTAGAGGTGGCTCCTCTTCTATGGGTTTCTTTCCATTGTCCTTGGATGTGGCCATCGTAGGTGGCATCATTGTTGAAGGACTAGCAGAAGAAGACGGACCTAGCTGAGGGCTCGACGGATTAATCACTGGAGATGCCTGCAAAATTGGACCCTGTTGAGATAGATTCAACTGAAAATCCACATGTGTTGAGGGAAGGTTCGATTGCGACGTGAATTGCACTGTATTGCAATATTTGAAGGGCTCCAAGTCTGTCAAGACTACATGCACCTGTCCTTCAAATGTATACTTTAGGTACTGATGAGCTATGGAAGGGACACACTTCATGTCCCAGATCCAAGGTCAGCCCAGTAAGATATTATAAGCTATCTCACCTAAAATGTGACACAATGTATGAATGGTATTTTGTCCCACTTGGATGGGTAGGACAATTGTGCCAACTGTCGAGCAGATTGCATCATTGAATGCTCGTAGTGTGTAAGTAGAGGCCACAATGTGAGATGCTAGCAACTTCAAATGTTTCAACGCTGCTGTAGTGATGATATTACTAGACGAGCCAGTGTCCACCAACACTCTCTTATATGGAATTTCATTGACCCATGCAATAACATGCATGGGTGGATCCGCCACATCACCAGTCATTGCTTTCAATTCATCTTCTCTAATGGTGATGAATGGTTATGTACATTGTTTGACATGCCTTATAAAATTATTAAAAGAGTTCGCTTCATGGGGCTGCAACTCGATAGCTTTTAAAATCTCCATTAGAGCTTCCCGATGGGGCGCTAATTATTGAATTAGCTCATATATGGAGAGCCTAGCCGACGTGGTCCTTAGACTTTGGGTAATTCTAGTCCGAATCGTAGCCACCGGTCTAGGTGGGGAAAGTTGCGTAGGGAGTTGTTGTGGTTGTGACGTCGGTGGAACCTCTCTTGTGGCTACCGCGGGGGCAGCTCCTGGGTATCTCTTGTTCCTAGTCACTATGCTTATCATCCCTACATATCCCTACATAGGACAATTTTTTTGCACCTCATTAACTTGAAGAGGTTTTTCCGGCACCTCATGGGCAGGCAAGGGGTCTCTGAATACTCCCATATGTTGGTTTTTTGGCACTACAGGGTTGTCCACTGCCAATGTCTTATCGTCAATGAGATATTTTACTAAACATTTGAACTTCCAACATGCATTAAGATCATGTCCCTTATGCCTGTGGAACCTACAGTACAAATCCTCTCGGTATCCCTTAGGCTTCGGTGCATTGGGATCTATTGTTTGAATCTCTGGAAGGTTGATCAAGTTTGTCGCTGACAAGCGGTCAAACAGAGAATCCCTAGACTTTGTGTAAGGAGTAAATTGTCGCCTACGGAAACACTACTGATTTTGCTCTTGCCTTTGGTTTTATCTCTCATAGTTGTTAGGAGGCACCGCTTGATAGTTAGCCTTTTGATGTTGTGTTGCTTGTGCCGGATTAGGGATGTTGATGGCAACCTGATTAACCATAACAAGTTTTGGTTGCATGGCCCCTGGTTTAGTGTTCTTTGTCCATTCTTTCTTCTTAGGTTTGGTGATCTCGCCATTTTGTATCTTAGTCTCCTCGATGATTCTGGCTTGTGCTAGTGCTTCTTCTAAACTGGCATATTGTTGCAGCTACAATAGCATGGAGATTGATCTCAAATAGCTTTTTGAGAACATTTGGGTCAAGTCAAACATAGGAGGGAGGTAGGGTAGCTTTGAAAGCAACGTCCTCCATCGGTTTCCATATGCCGCCATAGATTCCTCCTCATACTGCTTGAGGCTATCTAGATCACTTAGTGACGCATTTTTATTTGTGTTGAAGGCGAAACGTTCTAGGAACGCATCCACTAGATGATCTAAGTTACAAATGCTATGCTTTGGTAATTGTGTAAACCAATCCAAAGTAGGGCCTACAAATGTGGTTATAAATGTTCTTAATAGCAAAGCATCGTTGTCCTGAATGCCAAAGCATTGGCTCAGGAATCGAGTCACATGCTCTTGGGCATCTTCCTCCCCTCTAAAGAGTGCCAACTGGGGTAGCTTAAAGTGTTCGGGGTATGGAGGTGCCGACACTGACGGATGCACAGGATGACTACGGAGTTGGCGTAAAGTAGGCTTTTGGGGCCTAGAAGTCTTGATCTCCATAGATTCTAAACGCTCTAACAACACTTTATATGCATCAAAGGATTTAATTTCTTCCTCCTTAGTTTGCTCCCATTGTGGATTACGGGGAACTCGAGGCCTATTGAGAGGTAGTTGGCTAGCACCCCCTCTGCCTTGATAGAGTGTTTCAGCCTGCTCTTCTTCTTGTTCATACTCCTCATAGGCTTCCTGAGGAGTGGCTGGCCAAGTCCTATACACATAGGTGGGTGCCCGCGGAGGGTACCCATCATTGTTTCTGGAAGTGGCCTCCCGCTCAAGTCTAGTAGGTCTCAGAGGTAGTACTTGATAAGGTCGCATGGACCTCTCTCGTACTAAGGGGTCAAGCCTCTCATACAATTCTACTTTATGCACATGAGGGATTGGAGCCTTCACAGGCACATTGTTATGAAGCAATTCGGCTGTCTGACGCTGAATGCGCTCTTTATTAAGCTGAAAAAGATGCTCTAACTATTCTTGGTCTTGCCTAAGCTATGCAATTTGTGCTTTGTGAGCGGCATGTTTTGCAATCGCCAAGTCAATTTGTTTCGCCATCTCTTGTTTAGGAAGTCTAGATGTCTCCCCTACATTTCTATCGTGATCATGGTGATCCGAGATCCCTATGGGCTGCTTTCCTCTATCGAGGTTAGCGACATTCACTCAAGGTTCTGGCCTTAATGGGCAATCCTAATACAAGGCAGGCATGGAGTTATATCTCTCTCGTGCTATGTACTACTCTTGAGTAATGTGGTACTCTCCCTCGTCCTCTCTTTCATATGGATAAAAGGTGTCGGCAGAATTGTCTTGCCCCACTTGGAGAGCCTGATACTCTGGATATTGCCTAGTGCCTCTAACAGTAATATGGGGCAAAGGAGGGATGAAGAAATCATGTGGCCCCTCCTTGTGGACCCTCCGTTGCTCTAACAATTCATCACTAGGCCACTCATAACAAGTTTCTACGGGAGGTCTCCCATATAGGTTAAGATCTACATGTAGGTTCTCCTCTTTAAAGGACCTATGTTGAGTGGGGGTGCCCCTCAAAGAGGTGCCTCTATAGTCTAGTTCTATTATGACATGATGGGGACTCTCTTGAGTGCCTTGCTGCCAAGGCAGGATGGCTAAGTCCTCAGGACTATATCGGAGGCAACTTGTCCCCCTTGGTGCACTTTCTATAGTGCTTGCCCATGATTGGGCTCGACTACGAGTGGACACCATGGTGATGTGCTCCTAAAGATAAATAGATTTTTATATTTTTTTAGGATTTTCTACGCTACACTTAAACAGAAAGAAAACACACAATCAATGCAATGATTATCTCATTTAAAGATTTAAAAGTGTGCCCTAAAATTTGGTTTAGTGTATTTTGATGTTGTTTTGAAAGCTTTTTGTGAAAACCATTTAAATGCAATTATGAAGGCTCTTATGACTCCCAAAATGGTTGCCCCTTCAATATACCATTTCCGAACCGATATACCAACCTCTCTATATACCCGCCCTTATGTGAGGGAGACTATAGGTACATGAGAGCAGATGATAAGTGGAACATAGGTGGTACGGAAGGGGAATCACTTTGTTTATGAAACCTACCATAGAAGACTTATCCTCATGCATTGGGAATCACCCCAAACTACACTTGGTCAGCTTTCGTTAGGATTTACGTCTAGCAATAGTTGCGTTCGGGGTTATGGATGCAATATCTCAAGCCAAGGCGATGATGGAATCCACCGTTGGTCTTGCTTAAGGGTTGGGGTTTTATGACCAAATCCTTGTGTTTAAAATACCACGTGGTGTGTGGGGTTCTTTTTAAGTTGCAAAATTGAAACAAGCAAGCCTCTAAACTCTCCTATGCAAGAAAAAATCAGAGAACAAAAAATAGAAAACAGAAAATTGACAGAGGGTGTTTAAACCCCTACCTCTTCTCTGCCTAAATCAGATGTCTTTGAATCTCTGCCTGAAATAGTCTAGTGTTTGAAAAATTGGTACCTATAAAAACAAGCAACTTTAATCAGAATTTTAATTTTAAAAATCAAGGGACAGAGGTCCCACCGTGATCGCCACTGAAAGCACGAGGATACGAAAACAAAAAGGAATATGCCACAAGAAAGGACAAGAAAGAACATATACAAATTAACACAAGGTAAAAGCAATATGAAATATGGTAATCTCTTTATTGATACACTTTTCAAAGTGTGTTACAATACGTCTCCTTCCTTTTTAGGGGATAGGAGTGTCAAATGTGTTTCTTGTCACAACATCCATGGATCACAATCCTTCTTTCGCGTGCCCACATGTAATATGGGTGGGCCAAAACATCGTTTCCGCTTGCATATATTATTATTTTCTCTTTCCTACTCCTCTTTTTTCGAAAAACTACATTCAAAGAAACAAAAAATATTAGTAGCACCTGCGAACAGAATGAAGCATGTATTTCCCAAGGTCTACTATCAGTAAATGCATGAAAATATTAAAACGATAATGAAATGACTTCAGATTGACCTAAAAATTTCATAGTAGCATAAATATGTCAATAGAAGACCACTACAAAAATAATAGTCTGGAAATTCCTTACATATTTGTATTCGCTCCAGGGTGGGACGAATTCACCTACAATAACCCGTTAGAAAGCACCCTCTTCAATGTCTTGCTTAGGAAGCTCCAAAAGACCTAAAAAGTTGGGGTTAGCTAATTGGGTGTGTTTTGGGAAGACCCAGATGGTCATATTTCTCCAATTTTGCCTCTAGGATCCAAATTTTTCTAGTGCCATCTGCAAGTTAGTAAATACGAGAAATGACAAAAACCTAGTCAATATTGCTCAGAATGAAATGAAATTTTAACTGTAACCTATTTAACCTATCTAGAATAAAATAAAAAATAAAAAATAGAGAAATATATCACATATTTCTATTCATACCGGGGTGGGGTGAATTTCACTATGACAGATTAGGGAGCGCCTGGGGGTAGGATGCCCATCGTTTGAGGCACTGTTTTAGCACCAATCCACTTGGGATGGGTCCAAAACTGGTTATGGGGTGTTGTCGACAAATTTTGGGAATTTTTGTGGCCAAAAATCAGGTTTTGGGTCCTGATTCATGCTTCTAATAGTCGCCTAATAACCTCCCTTTCGAATGAGAGATTAAGGATGTAAAAGCACAAATCGCAAGTATGTAAGTAAATTGGTAGCACTTCATTGCTCAAATGCTCCTTCTCAGTCTATATTTGGGTGAGAAAACTCACCAATTTATAGACCTTAGGGTCTCTCTGTTTGAATTGCGCATGTGAGGGTGCTACTTGAGTTGACTGTCCTATTTTTCCCTGATTTGGAATCTCCTTGCATGAGGTTTCTAAAATAAAAACACTCATAACTAAAGTCTCTCTTCTTGAATAAAATCTATTCCTCACAATTGCATGACCTGAAGCCTCAGTTAACTGGTGGAGTTACCGAGGTTTGACTTTTTACCAGTCAAACTTGCTTTTCACCTCACCCTGGGGTGAATGCTGCTATTCGTCCCTGGGTGGGACGAATGACATTTTGTATTCATCCCGGGGTGGGACGAGCAGAGAGCAAAGTGCAAAAAATGTGCCAAATTGACCTCTAACCTCTAAAAATGCTTTTGGAAGTGGTTAGGACCACTGTTTAACCTTCGAGGGCTGCCCTAGGGGCTGTGTGTGTCAATGCAATCAGCGCTTGTTGTCACATAATCGTATTGGTGATGTTTTGGTGTCTACAATATGAGTTATTCTCTTATGACATATGTTATAGTAATCATTTTATTAATTTCAATTAAATTAGGTATTATTTAAGGAAAATAAAATCTAAATGGGGGCTAAAAATATTGAAGGTATGAACCTAGTACTTATGAAAAACCATATAATGATTCTTTAGACAATATAAAACAAAGAAAAAATACAAGGAATTCAAGGGGAGAAGTATGGAGTTTAAAAACTAAGAAAAAATGTAAATGGATTGTTATCTATATAATAAAGTTTTTGTGTCAAAGTGGTAGGAATAAAGAAGTAATAGTAGGGGAGTGGAAAAAATGTGAAAAAAAAATAAAAATGAAAGATCAAGGGTGAGAGACAAGGAAATAGGAGGAAGGCAAAAGGAAAATAAGTAGGATAATTAGATAAAATTGAAGAGATATAGCATACACAAAAGGAATTTAGGAGAAACAATCACAAAAACTAGCCAAACCATTATGCATAGAGGACCAAAATAAAAACATGAACAACAGGTACATTTAGTATAATTCTAATGGTAATCAAATTTAAAGCTAAAAAATCATATATAAATTTGAACTAGCAAAATACTTAGGTGATAAAATAACCACGACCAGGGGGTTCTTCACCGCAAAGGATTTTTTGCTTAAAAAAATAAAAATAAAAATAATGCTCACTTCGGATGATGTTGAGTAGGGTTATGGAAAAGCCATGTTTCCATTTACTTTACCTCGTATATCACCTATTAGTATCTACTAAAATTAATAGTGACTATGTTTATGCTTATTATTTTTATCACTCCTTTTGAGTCTTCTTATTAAATAACTTTAAATATATATATGTCAATCTAATTTAATTATGTTGTTCAAACATCATGGACCATATATTTTAAATATTTACTACTAATTGTATAATGTTGGAAATACCATTAACCAAGCTCTCCTCTTGATGTTTGAAAATATTTTGTGCCACTTAAGAATATTTAATAGGCCTAGTTACTTTATATCAATGAAAGTGTGAATCCGTGAAGTTCTTTTGTTGTCCACTTACCCTTATGTGCATATATGTTGATTTTTGACAAGATTTCATTACAATTATTTTTAAAGTAAACCGGGTTTGATTGAATTAATTAAAAGTCTAGTCTCCCTTTTCCTAAGAAACTAATATATTTTGGTGACTCTGTAAAATTAGTGAAGCCCTTAATATAGTTTTCATCTCTTAAATACATCTATAATAAGAATTATATTAATCCATATCAATGAGTATTTCTTCTATAGTTTTTTTTAAGTTACTTTTAAAATGTACCTTATAGTGGAGCAAGATTATTAATGTTGTTGAGTAGTCAGTAGAAAAGTAACCATTGCATTCATATTTAGATGCATTCATCCTTATTATGGGAGTCATTTTGATTTCGAGCAAAAATTATTTGAAAATATTTGTTATGCTAGGAAAGTAAGAAGGCATTGCATTCAAATTTAGATGCATGCATCTTTATTATAGGAGTCATTTTGATTTCGAGCAAAAAGTATTTGAAAATATTTGTTGTGCTAGGAAAGGAAGAAGGCTCTGGCATCAAGGTGGCAGTGAGGCCAACAAGAATTTTAAGAAAAATGATGATGCACCTCTATTTATATTTTAAATATTTACTACTAACTGTATAATGTTGGAAATACCATTAACCAAGCTCTCCTATTAATGTTTGAAAATATATCCATGAAGTCCTTTTGTTGTTCACTTACCCTTATATGCATATATATGTTGGTTTTTGACAAGATGTCATTACAATTATTTTTAAAGTAAACCAAGTTTGATTGAATTAATTAAAAGGCTAGTCTCCTTTTTCGTAAGAAGCTAATATATTTTTGTGACTGTGTAAAAGTAGTGAAGCCATTAAGATAGTTACCATCTCTTAAATGCATCTTAAATAAGAATTATATTAATCCATATCAATGAGTATTTCTTCTATATTTTTGTTTTAGTTACTTTTAGAATGTACCTTATAGTGTAGCAATATTATTAATGTTGTTGAGTAGTCAGGTAAAAAAGTAACCATTGCATTCATATTTAGATGCATTCATCCTCATTATGGGAGTCATTTTGATTTCGAGCAAAAAGTCTTTGAAAATTATTGTTGTTCTAGGAAAGGAAGAAGGCTCTGGCATCAAGAGGCAGTGAGGCCAACAAGATTTTTAAGAAAAATGATGATGCACCTCTATTTTTGTAAAACAATATTATGAAGAGGAATAGTCAATAATTTATGTTGTAGCAATGCTCAATTTTTTATTTGTTATTAATATTTACTCTTATAAAGAAATTAATTTCTCTTAGTGTACACTTTAAGCTATAAGTTCTTAAATGGAGTTCCTCTACTATAATATAATAGAAATGTATGTCTTATTCTTTTTGTACAAGTCCCTATTCAATAAATATTTTAAGAATTACCCCAATTATTTAGACTAATCTAATTTTGCATAGTTTGATAATTAAATGGGTAGTTTTGCTAGTTTAAAATAATTCTCACTTGGGATGATGTTGAGTAGGGTTATGGAAAAGCCATGTTTTCATTTACTTTACCTCATATATCACCCACTAGTATCTATCAAAATTAATAATCTAAGTTTGCATAGTTTGATAATTAAATGGATAGTTTTGCTATTTTAAAATAATGCTCACTTGGGATGATGTTGAGTAGGGTTATGGAAAAGCCATGTTTTCATTTACTTTACCTCGTATATCACCCCATTAGTATCTACAAAAATTAATAGTGACTATGTTTATGCTTATTATTTTTCTCATTCCTTTTGAGTCTTCTTATTAAATAAATTTAAATATATATATGCCAATATAATTTAATTATGTTGTTCAAACATCATCGACCATATATTTTAAATATTTACTACTAACTGTATAAATACCATTAACTAATCTCTCCTCTTGATGTTTGAAAATATCTTGTGCCACCTGAGAATATTTAAGAGGCCTAGTTACTTTATATTGATTAAAGTGTGAATCCATGAAGTCCTTTTGTTGTCCACTTACCCTTATGTGCATATATGTTGGTTTTTGACAAGATTTCATTACAATAATTTTTAAAGTAAACAGGGTTTGATTGTATTAGTTAAAAGTCTAGTCTCCCTTTTCCTAAGAAGCTAATATATTTTGGTGGTTGTGTAAAAGTAGTGAAGCCCTTAAGATAGTTTTCATATCTTAAATACATCTATAATAAGAATTATATTAATCCATATCAATGAGTATTTCTTCTATAGTTTTGTTTTAATTACTTTTAAAATGTACCTTATAGTGGAGCAAGGTTATTAATGTTGTTGAGTAGTAAGTAGAAAAGTAACCATTGCATTCATATTTAGATGCATTCATCCTTATTATGGGAGTTATTTTTATTTAGAGCAAAAAGTCTTTGAAAATATTTGTTGTGCTAGAAAAGGAAGAAGGCTTTGGCATCAAGTGGCAGTGAGGCCAACATGACTTTTAAGAAAAATGATTATGCACCTACATTTTTGTAAAAAAAGATTATGAAGAAAAATGATCAATAATTTATGTTGTAGCAATACTCAAGTTTTTATTTGTTATTAATATTTACTCTTATAAAGAAATTAATTTCTCTTATTGTAGACTTTAAGCTATAAGTGCTTAAATGGAGTTCCTCTACTATAATATAATTGAAACATATGTCTTATTCTTTTTTTAAAAGTCCCTATTCAATAAATATTTTAAGAATTACCCCAATTCTTTAGACTAATCTAAGTTTGCATAGTTTGATAATTAAATGGGTAGTTTTGGTATTTTAAAATAATTCTCACTTAGGATGATGTTGATTATGATTATGGAAAAGCCATGTGTTCATTTACTTTACCTCGTATATCACTCGTTAGTATCTACCAAAATTAATAATCTAAGATTACATAGTTTGATAATTAAATGGGTAGTTTTGCTATTTTAAAATAATACTCACTTGGGATGAGTGTTGAGTAGGGTTATGGAAAAGCCATGTTTTCATTTACTTTACCTCGTATATCACCCATTAATATCTACCAAAATTAATAGTGACTATGTTATGCTTACTATTTTTATCGCTCCTTTTGATTAAATAGCTTTAAAAATATATGTCAATATAATTTAATTATGTTGTTCAAACATCATCCACCACATATTTTAAATATTTACTACTAGCTGTATAATGTTGGAAATACCGTTAACCAAGCTCTCCTCTTGATGTTTGAAAATATCTTGTGCCACCTGAGAATATTTAAGAGGCCTAGTTACTTTATATCGATGAAAGTGTGAATCCGTGAAGTCCTTTTGTTTTCCACTTACCCTTATGTGCATATATATGATAGTTTTTGACAAGATTTTATTAAAATTATTTTTAAAGTAAACCGGGTTTAATTGAATTAATTAAAAGGCTAGTCTCCCTTTTCCTAAGAAGCTAATATGTTTTGGTGACTGTGTAAAAGTAGTGAAGCACTTAAGATAGTTGTCATCTCTTAAATACATCTATAATATGAATTATATTAATCCATATCAATGAGTATTTCTTCTATAGTTTTATATCGATGAAAGTGTGAATAAATGAAGTCCTTTTGTTGCCCACTTACCCTTATGTGCGTATATGTTGGTTTTTTACATTGATTGAATTAATTAAAAGTCTAGTATTCCTTTTCCTAAGACGCTAATATATTTTGGTGACTATGTAAAAGTAGTGAAGCCCTTAAGATAGTTATCATCTCTTAAATAGATCTATAATAATAATTATATTAATCCATATAAATGAGTATTTCTTCTATAGTTTTTTTAAGTTACTTTTAAAATGTAACTTATAGTGGAGCAAGATTATTAATGTTGTTGAGTAGTCAGTAGAAAAGTAACCATTGCATTCATATTTAGATGCATTCATACTTATTATGGGAGTTATTTTGATTTCAAACAAAAAGTACTTAAAAATATTTGTTTTGCTAGGAAAGGAAGAAGGCTCTGGCATCAAGTGGCAATGAGGTCAACACGACTTTTAATAAAAATGATGATGCACCTTTATTTTTGTAAAAGAAAATTTATGAAAAGAAATAGTCAATAATTAATGTTGTAGCAATGCTCAATTTTTTATTTGTTATTAATATTTACTCTTAAACTAATTTCTCTTATTGTAGACTTTAAGCTATAAGTTCTTAAATGGAGTTCCTCTACTATAATATAATAGAAAGTATGTCTTTTATTTTTGTAAAATTCCCTATTCAATAAATATTTTAATAATTACCCCAATTCTCTAGACTAATCTAAGTTTGCATAGTTTGATATTTAAATGGGTAGTTTTGCTATTTTAAAATAATGCTGACTTGGGATGATGTTGAGTAGGGTTATGGAAAAGCCACAATTTCATTTAATTTACCTTGTATATCACCCATTAATATCTACCCAAATTAATAATCTAAGTTTGCATAGTTTGATAAAAGAAATTTTGAATTAAATGGTGGAATCGGGTAGCCACCATGAATATGGGCAGGTTGTCCAGCTTTTATGACCGCCACAGTATTTTGCATTGTCTATCCTAGAAGCCACCACATAGATCTTTGCGCAGTATGCCCCTTTAACCACCATGCCACAATCATTTTAAACCTTTTACGCCGTTGAAAGCACCAAGAAAGGGACAAGCGTTCAGTCCGACAAGCATAATTTGATAATTAAATGGGTAGTTTTACTATTTTAAAATAATGCTCACTTGGGATGATGTTTAGTAGGGTTATGAAAAAGCCATGTTTTCATTTACTTTACCTCGTATATCACCCATTAGAATTTACCAAAATGAATAGTGACTATGTTTATGCTTATTATTTTTATCGCTCCTTGTGAGTCTTCTTATTAAATAAATTTAAATATATATATATGCCAATCTAATTTAATTATGTTTTTCAAACATAAACGACCATATATACTATATATAGTTGGAAATACCATTAACCAGGCTCTCCTCTTGATGTTTGAAAATATCTTGTGTCACCTGAGAATATATAAGAGGCCTAGTTACTTTATATCCATGCATGGAGTCCTTTTGTTGTCCACTTACCCTTATGTGCACATATGTTGGTTTTTGACTCATTACAATTATTTTTGAAGTAAACCGGGTTTCATTGAATTAATTAAAAGGCTAGTCTCCCTTTTTCTAAGAAGCTAATATATTTTGATGATTGTGTAAAAGTAGTGAAGCCCTTAAGATAGTTGTCATCTCTTAAATACATCTATAATAAGAATTATATTAATCCATATAAATGAGTATTTCTTCTATAGTTTTGTTTTAGTTACTTTTAAAATGTACATTATAATGGAGCAAGATTATTAATATTGTTGAGTAGTCAGTAGAAAAGTAACCATTGCATTTATCCTTATTATGGGAGTCATTTTGATTTCGAGCAAAAAGTCTTTGAAAATATTTGTTGTTCTAGGAAAGGAAGAAGGCTCTGGCATCAAGTGGTAGTGAAGCCAACATAACTTTTAAGAAAAATGATGATGCACCTCTATTTTTGAAAAAAAATATTATGAAAAGGAATAGTCAATAATCTATGTTGTAGCACTACTCAATTTTTTATTTGTTATTAATATTTAATCTTATAAAGAAATTGATTTCCCTTATTGTAGAATTTAACCTATAAGTGCTTAAATGGGTTCCTCTACTATAATATAATTGAAAATTATGTCTTATTTTTTTTTGTAAAAGTCCCTATTCAATAAATATTTTAAGAATTACCCCAATTATTTAGACTAATCTAAGTTTGCATAGTTTGATAATTAAATGGGTAGTTTTGCTATTTTAAAATAATGCTCACTTGGGATGATGTTGAGTAGAGTTATGGAAAAGCCATGTTTTTATTTACTTTACCTCGTATATCACCCATTAGTATCTACCAAAATTAATATTAACTATGTCTATGCTTATTATTTTTATCGATCCTTTTGACTCTTTTTATTAAATAGCTTTAAAAATATATATGCCAATCTAATTTAATTATGTTGTTCAAACATCATCCACCATATATTTTAAATATTTACTATTAGTTGTATAATGTTGGAAATACCAATAACAAAGATCTCCTCTTGATGTTTGAAAATATTTTGTGCCACCTGAGAATATTTCCTTTTGAGTCTTCTTATTAAATAGCTTTAAAAATATATATGCTAATCTAATATAATTATGTTGTTCAAACATCATCCACCATTTATTTTAAATATTTACTACTAGTTGTACAATGTTGGAAATACCAATAACCAAGCTCTCCTCTTGATGTTTGAAAACATCTTGTGCCACTGAGAATATTTAAGAGGTCTAGTTACTTTATATCGATGAAAGTGTGAACCCATGAAGTCCTTTTGTTGTCCACTTATCCTTATGTGCGTGTATGTTTGTTTTTGACATTGATTGAATTAATTAAAAGGCTAGTCTTTCTTTTCCTAAGACGCTAATATATTTTGAAAACTATGTAAAAGTAGTGAAGCCCTTAAGATAGTTATCATCTCTTAAATAGATCTATAATAATAATTATATTAATCCATATAAATGAGTATTTATTCTATAGTTTTGTTTTAGTTACTTTTAAAACGTACCTTATGTAGAGCAAGATTATTAATGTTGTTGAGTAGTTAGTAGAAAATTAACCATTGCATTCATATTTAGATGCATTCATCTTTATTATGGAAGTCATTTTGATTTCGAGCAAAAATTCTTTGAAAATATTTGTTGTTCTAGGAAAGAAAGAAGGCTCTGGCATCATATGGCAGTGAGGTCAACATGACTTTTAAGAAAAATGATGATGCACCTCTATTTTTGTAAAAAAAATATTATGAAGAAGAATAGTCAATAATTTATGTTGTAGAAATGCTTGATTTTTTATTTTTTATCAATATTTACTCTTATAAAGAAATTAATTTCTCTTATTCTAGACTTTAAGGTATAAGTGCTTAAATGGAGTTCCTCTACTATAATATAATAGAAACTTATGTCTTATTATTTTTGTAAAAGTTTGCATTTAAACGTTCTTTACAAAAGCTTTCAAAACAAAAA
This sequence comes from Wollemia nobilis, assembly GCA_028583015.1. NCBI lineage: Eukaryota > Viridiplantae > Streptophyta > Pinopsida > Araucariales > Araucariaceae > Wollemia > Wollemia nobilis. The sequence goes on from JAQPPZ010004118.1 coordinate 558,057, forward strand.
TCAAAACACACTAAACTAGGTTTAGGGCACACCTTTAATATTTAAACGAGATAATTATTGCTTTGTGTGTGTGTGTGGTATTTTCTGTTTAGTGTAGCATAAAAATCATAAAAATAAATAAAAAACCTACGCATCTTGTAGGAAAACACCACCATGGTGTACACCCGTAGCCAAGCCCAATCACGGGCAAGAGTTGTGGAGAGTGTACAAGGGGGCACAAGTCACCTCCGCTATAGACCCAAGGATTTGGTCATACCACCTTGGCGGCCCGACCCACAAGAGAGTCCACATCATGCCATTTCATAATGGGACTATAGAGGCACCCATTTGAGGGACACTCCCGTACAACATAGACCCTTTTAGGAGGAATCCTTACATGTGGCACTCAATATAAATGGGAAGGCTCCATTAGAAGCTCGGTATGAGTGGCCACCGTGTGATGAAGTGTTAGAATAGCATAGGGTCCATGAGGAGAGGCCACATGATTATGTCATCCCTCCTTTACCCCCCATCACTGTTAGAAACAATAGGCAAAATCCAGAGCACAAGGCTCTTCAAACAGGGCGAGCCAACTCTTCCCACACCTTTCACATATACGAAAGGGAGCATGAGGAAGACCATTACATTCCTCAAGAGCAATACACAATGCGGGAGCAATGCGCCTCCGCACCTACTATCTACCAAGATCACCTACTGAGGCCAGAGCCTCGAGTGAATGTCTCCAACCTCGACATAGGGAAGTGACCTATAGAGATCTCGGATCATCATGACCGAGATAAATGCATAGGAGAGGCATCTAGGCCTCCTAGACTCAAGATGGTGGAACAAATTGACCTGGAAGTCGCCAAACATGCCGCCCACCAAGCGCAGATCACGCAGCTTGAGCAAGACCAACAATAGCTAGAGCATCTATATCGCCTTAGCAAAGAGCGCATTCGATGCCAAACAGATGAGCTGCTCCATAACACGGTGCCTGAGAGGGTTCCAACCCCTCGCACCCAAAGAGTAGAACCATATGAGAGGTGCAACCCCTTGGTGCGAGACAAGTCCCCATGACCTTACCAAGTGCTACCTTCGAGACCTCCTAGACCTGAGCGGGAGGCCACTCCTAGGAACAATGATGGGCACCCCCACGAGGACCCACCCATGGTTATAGGTCTCATCCAAAAACTCCTCAAGAAGCCTATGAGGAGTATGAGAAAGAAGAAGAGCGGGCCGAAATGCCCTACCAAGGTGGAGGGGCTGTTATCCGGCCACCCCTCCATAGGCCTCAAGTTTCCCACAACCCACAATGGGAGCAAACTAAGGAGGAAGAAATTAAATCTTCTGATGCATATAAAGCGCTGCTAGAGTGCTTGGAGTCTGTGGAGACCAAGACTTCTGGGCCCCAAAATCCCACTTTACGCCAACTCCGTAGTCATCCTGTGCATCCATCAGTGTCGGCACCCCCTTACCCTAAACACTTTAAACTGCCTTAGTTGGCAATCTTTAGAGGTGAGGAAGATGCCCAAGAGCATGTGACTAGATTCTTGAGCCAATGCTTTGGCATTCAGGACAATGATGCTTTGTTGCTAAGAACATTTATAACCACGTTCATAGGCCCTACCTCGGATTGGTTCACTCAATTGCCAAAGCACAACATTAGTAACTTAGATCATCTAGTGGATGCATTCCTCGAACGCTTTGCCTTCAACACCAAGAAGAAGGCATCACTAAGTGACCTAGCCAGCCTCAAGAAGTATGAGGAAGAAACCATGGCGGCCTATGGGAACCGGTGGAGGACTTTGCTTTCAAAGCTGCCCTACCTCCCTCCTATGTCCGACCTCACCCAAATGTTCTCAAAGAGCTATTTGAGATCAATCTCCATGCTATTGCAGCTACAACAATATGCCACTTTAGAGGAAGCTCTGGTGCAAGCCAGAATCATTGAGGAGATCAAGATTCAGGATGGCGAGATAGCCAAGCCAAAGAAGAAAGAATGGTCTAAGAACACTAAAACAGGGACCACGCAACAGAAACCCGCTGTGGTCAATCAGGTTGCTATAAACGTCCCTAAGCCTACACAAGCAACATAGCCCCAAAAGGCTAACTATCAGGCAGTGCCTCTTAATAGTTATGACCAAGAAAATTAGAGGCAAGAACAAAATCAATAGCATCGCCCTAGGCGACAATTCACACCTTACACAGAGTCCAGAGACTCCCTGTTTGATCGCTTGTCAATGGCAAACTTGATCAACCTGCTCGAGATTCAACCCATAGACCCCAATGCACCAAAACCTAAGGGCTACAGGGAAGACTTGTACTGCAGGTTCCACAGATGGAAGGGACATGACCTTAATGCATGTTGGAAGTTTAAAGGCTTGGTGCAAGACCTAATAGATAACAAGACATTAGTGGTGGATAATCCCGTGGCACCAAGCAATCAACAAATGGAGGTCTTTAAAGACCCCTTGCCTACCCATGATGCATAGGAAAAGACCCTACAAGTCAATGAGGTCACACAAAACTGCCCCATGCAGGGGTATGTAGGGATGATCAGTATAGTGACTCGAAACAAGAGGTACCCGAGCACAACTGCCCCCATGGTAGCTATAGGAGAGGTGCCAACAATGTCACAACCACAACAGCACCTTGCACAACCTCCTCCGCCTAGACCAGTGGCCACGATTTGAACCAAACTCACCCAGAGTTTGAGGACCACATCGGCTAGGCTCTCCATCTACGAGCTCATACAACAATCAATGCCCCATCGGGAGGCTCTAATGGAGATACTAAAAGCCATCGAGTTGTAGCCCCATGAAGCAAACTCCTTCAACAACTTTGTGGGACATGTCAAATGATGCACCGAGCCAGTCATCACCTTTCGAGAGGATGAATTGAAATCGGTGGCTGGTGACATGGCGGATCCACCCCTGCACATCATCGCATGGGTCAATGGGATTCCATACAAGAGGGTATTGGTGGACACTAGCTCATCCAGTAATATCATTACAACAATGGCCTTGAAGCACCTAAAGTTGCCCGCATCTCACATAGTGGCCTCCACCTATACACTGCGAGCATTCAATGATGCAATATGCTCGATAGTTGGCACAATTGTCCTACCCATCCAAGTGGGACAAAAGACTATACCTACATTGTGCCACATCTTGGAGGGTGAGATGGCCTATAACATCTTGTTGGGTCGGCCATGGATCGGGGACATGAAGTGTGTCCCTTCGATAGCTCATCAATGCTTAAAGTATACTTTCGAAGGGCAGGTGCATGTAGTCCCGACGGACTTGGAACCCTTCAAGTATTGCAATGCGGTGCATCTGATGCCGCAATCGACCCTTCCATCAACGCATTTGGATTTTTAGTTGAATCCATCTAAACAGGGTCCGATTCCGTAGGCATCCCCATTAACAAGTCCATCAAAACCCTAGCCGGGTCCATCTTCATCGTCTGGTCCTTCACCAACAATGCCACCTACGGTGGCCACACCGAAGGACAAAGGGAAGAAACCCCTGGAAGAGGCACCGCCATCAGTCTCAACCATCTCTACTAAGGAGATGCCTAGCAGAATGGAAGTCGAGGCTCCTAGTTCACCCGACATGGAGTGGACTCAGGAAGAACTTTCGTTCCCTCCCCCTCAATCACCAACAATCACCGTTGAAATGGCCAATACGGGCCTAGGGGAGTATCTGGTGTGGAATATTGTAGCAACACCCACACTGGAGTCCATGCAGGACATGGGGAGACCTCGCCTCCCCATCGGTACCATTGTTCCTCTAGGCTACCCGTCGAATCAGACAAACTTTGTGTATGGGGGCCTTGATCATGGTATTGAACCATACATGCAAGAGGACGAAGATGAAGAGCCTTTTACTAAAGATGTCAACTATTTTTCCAACCCAGACTTTGCTTTGAGATACCTTGGCCAATGCAATTGGCATGGATATGGGTTAGGCAGATATGAGCAAGGAGTGCGTGTTCTTTGCCAACCAAGATACCAAATGCCATACGACAAGTCAGGAGTAGGGTTCAACCACCCCCTACCCTTGGACATCTTGGTAGAGAACATGCAAGGCCTAGGGATAGGCAACAAGGGGGGATTGGCATTAGATCCATATGCCAACCCTAACATGACATATACACTAGGGGATTATCTCCCATTGTTGACGACCAACCTTGTTGACCTCAACAACCCTTTCCCTTCGCTCGAGAGAGGAGAAAGCTCGAGAGCTCACCTACAAGAGAGGTATAGACAAGGTCAGGAAGGATCTTTAGAAGATGAGTCAGAATATGAGGTAGCACCATGGGACCCCTTCGAATCAGATAGCAATCACTCACAAGTGACCCCCATGGATGACTACCAAGAAAGCCTCTTGGCAATGTTCCCTTTGGATGCTCCAATCGAACAAGTGCCACATCAAGAAAATCAGGCCCCCCCGCAGAGAGCGGAACAACCCCAATGGGGCCAGATCAATTTGCTCGAGCAAGACGAGCCTCTAATGTCGCAAATAGTTGTTGGAACCAACGAAGGCCTTTGGATCTCTGACAGTGATTATGAAGATGAAACTGAGATGGCATATCTCAATCACATGCGGAAGATGCAGCAACAATACCCCTTGGAGATTGATGACATATTTGAACAACTAAACATAAGGCCAGGGCATGAGTGGCACCTAAACCCAACGCAGTGGGACCAAGTGTTGAATCTACCACTTTGGGCATACGGAGAACACCTTCCGCCCAGAGACCCTATAGAGATATCAGTGCCGAGGGCAGACCCTATCTTCCTATCCACACATAGGGCCGATCCATTCATGCCAATACCTCCAGAGCCAGATCCGAAGCACAAAGAACATCCAGAATGTTCGAGTCACCACACCCACGGTAATGGAGACCAAAATCATTTCATCAACATGATCTCCATTGACTTAACCGCCCCCATCCACAATCCGTCTGATCCAACATAGTCATTATATCTAGACATAGATGCCATAGACTGGGATCATGTCAATTCACCACCATCCCCATCAGAGTACTGGCCTTTCGATGAAATGCTTCATTTCACCCCAGGGCCAACTCAGGATATCTTCCATGCTGAAGAGGAACCCGAGGTTCCTAACGATGATCTTAACTCAACAAATGATATCCACTTGATCCCAACTCCACACTAGTTGGAGGACGGATCCCACATGTCGGTCGAGGAGACGACTGACGTAGACATCGGCTCTGATCCAATGAATCCATAGATTATCAAGTTGGGGGTAAGTCTATCCCCCGAAGAGCAAGCCGACTACATTGCCCTTCTCAAAGAGAAGAAGGAGGTTTTTGCATGGTCCTACAAAGACATGTCGGGGCTAGATCCATAGCTAGTCATGCATAATCTAACGCTTGATCCGACAGTCAAGCCAGTTAAGAAAAAACTACGTAAGATGCACCCAATAGTGGCCTTAATGGTCAAATATGAATTACAAAAGTTGTTGGATGCACAGTTTGTCATCTACATGGATTACCCACCATGGCTGTCCAACATGGTGCCCATCAAAAATCTTGATGGGAGGATTCGCATATGCACTAATTTTTGAGATCTAAACAAAGCGAGTCCTAAGGATGATTTCCCCTTGTCGAGCATCGACACATTGGTAGACGCTACAACGGGCCACGAAATGCTTTCCCTCATGGATGGTTTCTCGGGATACAATCAGATTCGTATCAATCCTGAGGACCAACTAAAAATGGTGTTCACAATGCCTTGGGGGACATTTTGCTATAAGGTCATGCCCTTTGGCCTTAAAAATGTTGGTGCCACCTACCAACGTGCCATGACGTACATCTTCCATGATCACATGCATAAAACTTTGGAAGATTACATGGATGATTTGTTGGCCAAATCTCTTTTGCGCCCAGATCATCTCGATGACTTAAGCAAGATCCTCGATCGCCTCATGGAACATAAAGTCAGACTGAATCCCAAGAAGTGCGTATTTGGTGTCACATCTAGAAAACTCTTGGGTTTCATAGTCTCAAAATGAGGCATCGAGGTGGACCCAAACAAAGTCAAGGCAATCCTTGAAATGCTTCCCCCAACTACCATCAAGCAGCTCAGAATCCTACAGGGAAAGGTCGCATCAATCAAATGCTTCATAGCGTAGCTATCTGACAAGTGCCGACCCATGAATAAATTATTGCACAAGGGGGTCGCATTTCATTGGGATGACGAGTGCCAGTCAGCCTTTGATGACATCAAACAATACTTGGCTTCACCGCCAGTATTGGCACCACCTAGACCAGGAGTGTCATTCTACTTATACATCTCAGCTATTGAGGTGGCACTGGGTGCCATGCTAGCCTAGAAAAATGAACTACACAAAGAGTAGGCTACTTACTATCTTAGCCGCACCCTGGTCAGTTATGAACTTAACTATGCATACGTCGAGAAGCTCTGCTTGGCAGTGGTGTTTGCTACCAAAAAGCTATGCCATTACATGCTGAGCAACAAGACGTATGTTGTGTCTAAGGAGAATCCATTGCGGTACATGATGAGTCATACTTATCATAGTAGCCGCACGGTGAAATGGATCATGTTGTTGATGGAGTTTGACATAGAGTTTATTGGACAAAAATCCATCAAAGGTCAAGTCATAGCCGATCAACTAGCAGAGGCTCCTCTCGAAGATGATCAACCTCTGATCATAGAACTACCCGATGATGGGGTCTTCCATGTCTCAGAATCACCAGATTCCGATGAGCCTGAGTCACAGGCCGACATAACCCTATTTTTTGATGGTTCTAAATGTGAGCAAGGGGGTGGCATGGGAATTGTATTCTTCACACCACAAGGGGCTCCAATGCCTCTATCATTTAAATTAGATTTCTCGTGCACCAACAACAATGCAGAATATGAAGCCTTGCTCATAGGTCTTCGGACAACAATCACCATGAACATCAAATGATTGAACATCTTTGGTGATTCATTGTTAATTGTCAACCAAGTCAAAGGGGTATTCCAATGTAAATGCCCAGTTCTATAGGCCTACAAAGCCCTTGTGGACAAATTCCTAGAAAATCTTGAATGGTATGACATCGAGGCACTCCCTCGATCATCGAATCATTTTGTGGACACTATGGCCTCCTTGGGGTCACTAATCCCGCAAGACATTTTTGGTGATATGACAACCATTCAAGTCAAAACACTATCACAATCAACGATGGAGCGTGCAAGCTCTGACTTAACGCCAGGAATCCACTTGATCCAGATTGAACCATCCCTGGACAAGTTCTCTCGAATCCATGATTGTCTGAATCATGCTAACTAGGGGTCCTTGTTCTCCCCTACTCCCTTTAATAGCAACACAACGCTATTCTTACAAGTTCTTTCCCACTCAACTTTTGCTAGGGATGAACTTCAAGAGGGATTGGTTATTCAGACTATCGAGGTTTTCGATCAGCAGGATTGGTATACACCCATAAGGGACTACCTCAAGTTAGGTAACCTCCCACTTGGATTGATGCATGCCACAAAATGATCATTCAAATAGAAAGTGGCAAAGCATGTCTTGTTAGGAGACATTTTGTACCGTCGTAGCTATGAAGGAATCCTCCTTCATTGCTTGGACCAGCAGGAGTCCACTTGGGTGATCACCCAAGCGCATGATGGTACATGTGGTGGCCACTTCAGTGGTATGGCCATCGCAAAGCGCATTCTCCGCATGGGCTATTATTGGCCATCTTTAGAGCGAGATTGTTGTGCATATGTAAGGAAGTGCATGAAGTGTCAACACCATGCCAATTTGACACACGTACCTTCTCAGGCCTTGCAGCCGATCCAATCGGCTTGGCCATTTTTGTAGTGGGGCTTAGATCTAATCAAAAAGATCTCCCCTGCATCATCAGGCCATCACACATTTATCATAATGGCCATAGAGTACTTCACCAAATGGGTGGAAGCAATTTCGCTTACCTCTACGACTGGAACCCGCATTTCGGAGTTCATTTTACATAATATCATATGTCATTTTGGTATTCCATCCAAGATAATCTCGGATAATGGGACGTCATTCAAGAACAAAGACGTGCGTGCTTTGACCACAAAGTACAAAATTCAGCATAGTTTTTTGACACCCTATTATCCGCAAGAAAATGGGCAAGCAGAGGCGTCAAACAAAATGCTAGTTGCCATCCTCAAAAATATAGTCATAGACAGTCATAAGGATTGGCACATTCAGATCCCACTTGCCCTGTGGGCTTATCGCACTAGCATTCGGACGCCCACTGGGGCAACTCCATTTTCGCTCGTGTATGGCTCCGAGGCTGTCATGCCTCTCGAGTTGGAAATTCCTTCCCTATGCATATCAATGCAAGAGTTCATCGATGATGATGCTACGCGGTAGGCCCGGTTAGACCATATTACGTTGCTCGATGAACGATGCGTTAATGCTCTCGAGCATTTACGTATCTATCAAGAGCGACTTAAGAAAGCATACAACATGAAGGTTCACCTGAGGGACTTTCAAGTTGGTGACTTGGTCTTAAAAGAGAACCAACAAAATTCTAACTTGTCGCCCCATCTAAGGGACAAGTTCATGGCAAACTGGTTAGGTCCTTATGTCATCCATAGTAAAATAGGACCTAGAACATACCGGCTCGCCTCTCTTGATGGAATCAAGGAACTAGAACCCTTGAACATCAATCATTTGAGGCCATTCCATATTTAAAAGAGCCATAGCCCAAACCAAAAGCTCCAAGGATTCTCATAATCACTTGGTCAAACCAAAAGCTCCAAGGATTCTCATAATCACTTGGTCAACCCAAAAGCTCCAAGGATTTTTAAAATCACTTGGTCAACCCCTAAATGCCCCAAAGGTACCCATAATCCCTTTGGTCAAACCAAAAGCTCCAAGGATTCTCATAATCACTTGGTCAATCCCCAAATGCCCCAAAGGTACCCATCATCCCTTTGGTCAAACAAAAAGCTCCAAGGGTTCCCACAATCGCTTGGTCAAAAATAAGAAAATAAAAAAAAACAATAAAATCATCAAAAATAACAAAAATTTGCATCTCATTTCCATGCATGCTCAAAATCATCACAACAATAAAGAGCTCTTTTTGCATCTCATCTTCATACTCACAAAAATCAATCCATCAAAAACACAAAAATATATAGCTGCATTAGGCATCACATCCATACATTGCATATTTGTGGTCATACAGGTCAAGGCACCATAGACTGTAATTACTTGGCAAAACCATCATTTTCCACATTTCTCCATTCTATAAACAGTCCATCAAAAATAAATGCCATTCACATATTTTTTGCCATATCATAGTCGGTTGTCTTCTAATGTATCAAGAGTTTTCGTCATTCAGTTGTCATTAGCTTTCTAGCCACATACTGTACAAAGTCAGATAGATTTCACAAAGGTAGAGTTCTACTTGGATCACACCTTGTTACGAAGCATCCCACCACAAGTTAAAACAAATAAAAAATTCCCAAGTTGTGTGAACGAAAGATGAAACCTGCAAAGCAATCCAGGTCACCATAAGTGAAACGGTTATCTTGCTCATCCCCTTGTGCGAATGACCCCAAGAATGCTGAGAGTTGGCAAAAGGACAAGCATCTTCCCTACCCAATTCCCCAAGAATCCCAAGTTCTAAAAAAGGTGCAAAACATCAAAATTTTGCAAAAGTCAAAACTCCAAAAATTTGACATCACCACCAAAGTGCATACATCAAAAGGCACATACAATAGTGATTCTCATCACTCAATATTCAAATCCCTTGCTCAAAAGAGAAAACAAAAATAAACAGTGATTTTTATCACTACAAAAGAGCAAGTATCCCAATACAATTGAAGAAAAGAAGGGAGTCAAACTTGAATCCCTAGAACTCTCAGCATTCAGAAGGTCATGAGGTGAACCTCAGTATCGGTTTGGTGGATAACCTATCGATCACTGGTGGCAAACCTCCCGCATGATGATATATCTATCACATTAACTTGTGTGCAGATCAATGTTTGCATGTGGATGAGCTAGCTTATGGTATCCTAGATAGCACCGCAGATTAATCTGACTAAATACAACAAAGGAGTTAGTGGAGCTAATTAGGTGATCCTCAGTACAGGTTTGGTTGACAGCCTATCTGACACTGGTGGTATCCTGACGAATACCACATAAACGAACTCAATTGCACACACAAGGATGTGAAATAACTTGGTCAAAGACAAGTCCGATTCATACCTTGTTCAAAAGTCTTGTAAGATAAAAGTACAGTCATGGCTAGTTAGTTAAAACATCTGAGTCTCAGAAAACCTTAACTACATTCTAAACCAACTGTGATATCTTTCGTCCTTGCATCACCATCAAAAAATACAAAAAATAACATGTATACATAAAAAGTCATTTACCACAACAATCGCCTAGGACAAAAAGCCATAAGTTCTAAAAAGTCTATGGTGCCACCGCCAAAAATCACAAATTCAATTCATCCATTCCATTTGCATATCATAAAAATTAGAAACATTTGCATTCATCATAACATATGCATCCATCAACATAAATTAACATGCATACATACACATTCAACAATCATTGTGCATAACATCAAATCATGACACGTGTATAAATAAAATAAATTCATCTATATATATATCATCAAAAATGCCCATAGGCTACAATAACCGGTCCTCTGACCCCGCAAAAAAAGCAAAAACTCAAAAACCCCCAATCCTAGGGCATCGGCCACCATGATCACGCAGGATCGGTGCGACGAGAACTACCCCCCGTGGTGTGGGTCCTATGGGACCCCTCAGGGTGGCTACTGCTAGCCCCCGCATCATGCCTACTAGAGCCTCCCTCATCCAATCACCTACGTCGAGAGGATGCTGACTGCTCAGTATCGCTCCCTCTCGAGCGGCACGATGATCCACCTCCACTAAATGTAGGGATCCACCCACCGAGGTGGATAATCTCTGCCTCCAACTCAAACCGATGCCGAACCAAATCCATCTCCCACTGATGAACTATCACCAAGTTCTCATCGTGCTGTGCCAATGCCTTCTCCCTCTCCACCAACTACGTCCGTAGGAGATCCATCTCCCGCACAACATCTGTATCCCCCTCCCATCGGTGATACATAGCAAATGCGTTCTCCCGCTCTACTAGCTACATTCGTAGGAGATCCCTCTCCCGCAATGCATCCCCGAGCTCCTCATCCCACCTCCAAAGTAGCCCCTCCAATCATGCATTCTCAATGTGCAACCCTACCTCCGTGTCCTTCGAGACTGCCTGAGGCATTGGCATCTTCGAAACAGCAGCCTGCTCTGGCTCCCACTGCTCCGAGACGTCCTACATCTCCGACTGATCTGAAACCCCAAAATCCACACCCACATCATCCACCTCCACCATGTCCGCATCCTCCAGCGGAGCTCCCCAATCATCTCCTGGTGCCTCTCCACCCTCCCCACCTTCTGCTTGCCTCTGCACCTCCCAGTGGTCCCTCTCCCCGCCATCACCATAGTGTCCACCACTGCTCATACTCAGCCGTCACCCCGACGTCATCCACATCAGGCATGTCAATAACTGTATCTACCTCCTCCCCCAACGGCTCGATGATCGACCAGGCCAAGGTCCTCTCGTCCCCCCGATGACGATAGATCAAGGGCTCACCAGGCAACCCCTGGCGCACCCCAAACTATCATGTCACCCAAACATACGAGAAGTACTCCTACTCAGTCCCGTGTCGCCCAATCAGCCATCTCCCCTTATGCACCCATCGAAGCCACTCTCCAGCCTCAGGCCAGGCTGGACAGTCCCGGTATGGGTGCCAGAACACCTCCCCTAGAGTAAGCCGAGCGAAGGCATCGACATAGTGCCCTACGACACCTACCCACCGTCAACTCTGCCCTTGCTCCTTAGACCACCACCACAGAGCCGCATATCCTATATCTCTATCCACCATCTCTGACCGAGTAGTCCACGACAACCCCATCGGCCTCTCCACCGCTATGTGCTGCCAAGCCCAACTCTGCAATAGATAGCTACAGCCAATCCCCTTCCACCTCCAATAGCGGACCTCATACAACTCATCATAGAGCTATGCCAGTAGTGTCTGCCCCCACCTCATAATCAAGGGCTCATGCGTCGGACAATCCACCAACCGAAATACCACCTCCAACAGGTTCCATGGGAACCTCGCACCCGAAGAGTCAGGTAGCAGCATGTTGGAAATGAGGCCCATCGTATTGCATGCCTCGCTCCCAACATGCCCCTCTCTAGCCACCACCATACAAGAATGCCACCAATCTGGAAGTCACCCTCTGCCCTCTCCACTGGGCTATCCACACCCATCTCCTCCCCATGCCCAAAGTAGCATGTCAACACTGTTGTCCGCTGATCCCGCGATGTCGTCCTGATCGGCAATCCGTCTATCAAAATCCGATAGACGTCCTCCAAGGTCACTATCATCTCCCCTATTGGGAGATGGAAAGTGTTGGTCCGGGGATCCCACAAGTTGATCAGGGCCATCAGATAGGCCCGATCCCCGACCATAGGCTCCAACCGAGTCACATGCTTGAGCCCAAGGGCATCAAGCCATTCCTAGTCAGCCAAAGTCAGTGCCTCCCATGCTTCTGAGAAAACCGTAGGCACACGGTACCGGCTCTTCACAACCTGCAAAGAAAACAAGACAAAAACATTAAAAAACATGATAAACTGTACAACAATAACATGAATATACAACAATACATAAAACAATGTACAACTAAAAATAGACAAATAACAAACAACAAAATTCAAAACAATTCAAAAAAATAGTTGTCAGTACCTAGGGTTTTTAATTCTACGTTTAAACTAATAACTAAAAAAAAAAAATCAAATTTTTCATACCTAGGGTTTCTAACTCTACGTTTAAACTGATAAACAAAATAAAAAATCAAAAACAATTTTTCAGTTCCTAGGGTCTTTCACTCTAATTCAAACTGATAAATTAAAAACACACAGAGTCAAAAATAGTTGCCAGTACCTAGGGTTTTAACTCTACGTTTAAACTGATAACTAAAAAAAAACAAACAAAAACAAAATTTTCAGTTAACCTAGGGTTTACTAAAAAAAAAATCATAAAAACAAAATTTTTGTTAACCTAGGGTTTACCCTTAGTCTACAAAAATAAAAAAAAAAAAAAAAAAAAAAAGAAAAAAAAATTAACCTAGTTTACTAATTAACCTAGGTTTAAACTAATAAAAATATACAAACAAAACAAAATTAAAATGACATTTTTTTTAAAACCTAGGGTTTTCAGCTAAGTTTTAAAACTGACAAAATTAACCTAAAACTCTAAGCTAGGGTTTTGCGTTTATCCTAGGGTTTTAATTTAACAAAAACATCAAAAAATAACAAAATTTTCTTTTTACCTAGGGTTTACCTTAGTTTAAAATGGAAAACAAATTTCAGAATTTAATTACGTCTTTTCAAAATAAATTTAAACTAGGGTTTCATTTTTAAAATCACGAAACAAACTACAAAAGAAAAACAAATTGCGATTTTAAATTGTAAAATCAAACAATTTCCAAATAATTGCGAGCTAATTAAATGAGGAGGCGCACTCACCGGTCTCGCATTGGCTCCGCCACTTGATGACCCGGTTCGTGCACTCATGATGTCTGGACAAAATTTGGCAGTGCTTCGCTTCATAGAATCGACCTCCTCCTCCTCAGAGCTCCAAATCGCCAGAAAATTCGAATGCAAATGAGCCCAAACCCTAGTTTTGGCCCTTAAATAGGCTTTTAGGCCTGTAATCATTCCACCCTGGGATGAGCACTCTGGTTAGCGCTCGTCCCACCCTGGGACGATTACCAACCTGGTATTCGCCCCACCCAGGGACGATTACAGAGCAAGAAAAACAAAAAACAACAAAAAAATGCACAAAAAATAGCAATAAAATTGTCCAATAAGAGTGCTTTGGCACTCGAAATTTCGGGCATGCAAAACCGACGTCGGGGTCACAAATCCTCACTATCCTACTCCCTAAGAAGGCTACCATAGCCGGACCGCTCCACGGGAGGACGGATTGCCGAGAATTTCATCCCAAAGCGACGTCCCAAAAAGGGTCAAAATCCACCCAAAAATAGCAATAAAATTGCCGAACAAAGGCGCCTTTGCGCCCGCCATTCACTGGCATACAAAACCGACGTCGGGGTCACAAATTGTCACTATCCTACTCCCCAAGAAGGCTACCATAGCCGGACCGCTCCACGGGAGGACGGATTTTCGACAATTTCAACCCCAAGGGGCGTCACAAAAAGGGTTAACACCCACCAAAAATAGGTCTAAATGTCGAAAAACTGCACACACATTCAAAGATAAACCTCTGAAGGCACCCTTACACAAGTCATCTTGGGTCAAGCGACTCATCGCTTTTCTCATGTAGGTCATTCCCTCATCGATTCGTCGCTTGAGGGGGTAGTCACACTTAGTCACCAATCAACAAATACACACCCAATCATGGAAATGGCATGCATTCAAAGAATCATTGACAAAGACAATCACGCCCTTGCTTGGGGCAGCAAACAAGCAATAATCACAAGCTGATCAAACACTTGGCATTCATGAATCATGAACTCAAGGTTCCCACAGACAAAAGGTTGCGCCCTTTGCCTATTCATGACTGATCAATGGCCAAGATCAAGTAACACCTCACCGAAAAAGGTTAACACTTGAATTGAGTTCCTTCGCTCGTCAGAAGCAAGGATTCAAGAATGCATGCCCTTTCCATACTTGGGGCATCAAAATTTGGTTAGGTTATTGAGAAACCCTAATCATTAGTGCTTTGGTTATCTATTTTTGCTCAACACTGCGCCACGCACAATGCATCCCAAAAAGGGGCATCTGTAGACACCAAAATGGCACCAATCCGATTATGTGACTGCAAACACTGATCGCATTGACACACACAGCCCCCAGGGCAGCCCCCAAAGGTTAAACAGTGGTCCTAACCACTCTCACAATAGTTTTGGAAGGTCAGAGGTCAATTTGGCACCTTCAGGCACTCTGCTTCATACTCGTTCCACCCAGGGATGATTACAAACTTCTATTCGCCCCACCCAGGGATGATTAGCAGTATTCGCTCCAGGGTGGGGCGAATAGCAGGTTTGATGGGCAAAAAGTCAAATCTTGACAAATGGCAGCTCAGATCCGCCACTTAACTCTTCCTTCACTGCATGGGAGTGTGAGTGAGCATTTTCGAGCGTTAGAGGCAGTTACAGGGGCAGTCATGGAGCCCCTAATCAGGGAGGAATCTTCTCTCCCCTTTGGAAGGCATGATTGCCAAGTGGCGCCTCTGCATGCTCAATCACAAGAGACCTCCAGGTCTATAAATTGGTGAGTTTTCTCACCACAAGATATACAGAGAAGGAGCATTTTGAGCAATGAAGTGTTGTCGTTTTACATCCACACATACTTTTTGATTTGTGCCTTTCACATCCTTGATCTCTTTTGGAGAGGAGGTCATTGGGTGATTATTGGAAGGGCAAATCCAGAACCAAAACCCGACATTTGGCCACAACATCCTACCAAATTTTTTGACAACACCCCACAAGAGGTTTTGGACCCATCCCAAGTGGATTGGTGCCAAAATCGGGCCCTAAACGGTGGGCGTCCTGCCCCCGGGCGCCCCCCGCACTACTACAGTTCTAATCGCCCCACCCCGGAGTGATTAGAAATCTATAGCAGATTTCCTTTCTGTTATTTTTGCATCTGATTCTATGCTGCTTAGATAGGTTGTCATTCAAATTTCACATCGTTTTGAGCATTTTTGATCATGTTTTTATCATTTCTCGCCTTTACTAACATGCAGGTAGCATCATCAAATTCCCGGTGATAGAGGCCAAATTGGGAAAATCTGACCTTCTGGGTCTTCCCAAAATACCCCCTTTTAGCTAACCCCCAACTTTGCAGGTGATTTGGAGCTTCTCGGATGTGACATTTGGGACTGTGCTTTTTGACACTTTGTTGCAGGTCTAATCGTCCCGCCCGGAGCAAATACGAATCTGTGGTGAATTTTTTGACTGTTCCATTTGCAGTGCCTTCCTGGTGATGTTTTTATGCCCCTATCAAGTTTTCAGTTCATTTGGATCTATTTCAGCTATCGTTTCATTTATATTTTGCATGTACTAATTGAAGGCGTGGGGATTGCATGTTTCATTTTATCTACAGGTGCTACTGATTGTTTCTTGTTTCCTTGAATGTAGGGTCTCAACATTAGAGGAGCAAAAAGGAGTCAAGACTCATCAACGCAAGCGGCGGCGATGTTTGGTCCGCCCACTTTACATGTGGGCACGCGAAAGAAGGAATAGCATCCATTGATGTGACAAGAACACATTTAACGCTCCTAGCCCCTAAAAATGGAGGAGGTGAATTGTAACCGAGTTCTGAAGCATATTAATAAAAAGGGTTGTCTTCCATATTGGCTTTCTATTTGGTTTCGATTCGTTTATGCTTCTCTCCTTTCATGCACTTTCAATTCATAGGATTTAGCGTTATCTTTTGTTTCGTTTGCATCGCATCTTGGCTTTTCCTTTTTGTTTCCGTATCCTCGTGCTTTCAGATGGAAGTGTCACTAGACCTCAATCACTTGGAGCAGATCAAAGATAATTTGATAAAAAAGATGAAAAACTATCCTTAATGATCTTGCTAGCTATTACTGATGATATCCAACCTCATATAAGTGAAGCTAAAACTGGAAATGAGGCATGGGATGCCTTAACTACCATATTTGAGGGAAATAATCAATCCACGATTCTTAACCTTCAAACACAGCTTCATACACTTCACATGAAATCTGGAGAAATAGTAGAGCTATTCCTCTATAGAGTGGCCAATTTGAAAACAAAACTGCAAGCCCTAGGAGAAACTGTGGAAGACAAAGTCTTAATCTCAATTATTTTGAGAGCTCTTCCTAACTCCTATAGAATGTTGATTACATCCCTTCAAGTCTCTGGTAGGACAGTGACTTTTGTAGAGTTAGTGAACATGCTTCAAACTGAAGAAGCTAATCAATTCCAAAGAGATGAGGCATCCAAAAATGCACTTTTCTCACATAAACAACAAGGAAAGAAAAAGTGGAATCAACAACAAGGCTCTTCTTCTAACAAAAACAAAGGTCAAGTCCAAGACACTAAGAAGAAAAAACAGTATTGTAAAATCTATAACAAAGACACTCATCAAACCAAGAGATGTTGGTTTAAGAACAAGCCTCCCAAAGAGAAAGGTCAACAAAAAAACCAAGGCAATGTTGCAAATGAGATGTCTAATACAGATTCTCATTTTGATTCTAATTTTGGTTCAGAGAAAGCACACAGAGTGCTATTTGCTAGAACAGTTTTGTAGAGGGAAAACAAATGTGTCCCTTGGGCAAAAGCACCATTTTCTCTCTCTCCTCTTTTTGGCTTCATAAATAGCATTAGTATTTTGTTTGAATACCTTGCAATAAGGGGTGCTTGTGCCTCTTTTAGGCTTCATAAATAGCAAATTCTAGGTGTTTGAAGTACTTGTAACAAGAGGAGCGACTTTTTGTGATGTAAAATTGTCTAGGAGGCAATATTTGTAAAATCCTTCACAACACTCTTGCATTGCACACTTTTTGCAATTGAAGGGGGATATAAATTTCTTTTCTTCACAATTTTTGTAAACAAGGAAGATGGCTTATAAGGGTGCATTTCTGAATTCGACTGACACCTTAGTCACACTTCCTTCAGAAATTAATTACACTATGTTTTGCAACAATAAGGGGGGAACTTATGAGGGTGCATTTTCGGCAGTGACCGACACCTTAGCTACCTTATCTTTTGCAAACTCATATTGTAAAATGAATGAACCTTGTATGAAGTGATCTATTCTACTACACCTAGCAATTGCAGCGGCTGGTTACCCATGCAATTCGGTTGGATGATGTGATTACCATAAGGACATTCGTTGGCATGAAGAAAAAGTGAGGAATGACCCACTTTTTTGTAGAGGAGCAGCTAGAGTACTGTGACAGAGCAAAGAACCAGCAAATCAAAACATATTCTTCATTGTATTGGGGCAGTTATATACTTAACCCAAATATTGTTGTATAGAGGGATATGTATGTATTACCCAAATAATGTAATAAGGGGGTATGTTAGAGTAATATTCCATTACTTGGGATATTTACCATTTACTCCACTAGGTAAAAGAGTATTTACATTTATCTTTTACTATCTAGATATTTATTTTTCTATCCTAGGTTAATATCTAAATATCCTAGGTTAGTGGTTAAGTTAGAACTCTCTCCTAGGTTAGTAGTTAATCACACGCAACTCCCTATTCTATTGTTAGAGGGTAGTTAGCGTTATTTGCTACCATCCTGTTAATGTTCTATTTTATCTCCTATTTAAACCTAGACTCTCTATAGTCTAAGGTAATGATAAATCATATTATTTTGCGACTCCATTTGTCATCAAAAAATTAAAATAATATTCATCTCTAGATGTGTCTCACCTACTACTATTGTATGAGATACTAATATCTTTGTTTTTACTTTTAATATATATTGTTTAAAATAAAAGAGCAATTTTATCTTCTTTTTATATTTACCCTGTAATGTAAGGCATAAACCTTTTCTAAAATTGTTTATTTTTAAATTATTTGTTCTTTGTCTTTGTTATATTTTGAACATGTTATAGTTGTTCACAATGGTTGTTACAATAGTCTCCCTACCTCCTTTTCTATGTATTTCTTAAATTTTTAAGATGCTGTTACAATTATAATATTAAAATGTTATAAAGTGTAGGAAAAATGACCACTCATATCAGAGTATTAGATGTTAAAATAGAGATAAAGAGGCCAACATTTATAGTGTCACTTGTAATAAAGTGGCCAACATCCTTCCTTTAAGACTACAAGGTTACGAAATCACGAGGACGAGTACTGATGACGTGCATTCATGATCATCGCTGAACCGTTAACGATGAGGGGAATTGAGATCTCGAATGAAAGTGATGGTCTCGCCAATAATAGGCCATCCCGTGCCTCCAGGAGGCAGTTTTACTTTGTTGGTTGTACCATCTCGGCCTTTCAACAAGAACAAAATCCCAACCCGTCGAATAAATCTGCGGATACATTACCTAATTACTAATTAGGGTCGATGCTTTTATTTTTGCCAACCCGCAGTCCCGCTGAAATTAAGAATCCAAAAGGAGATTTATATAGATAACAGCTCGTAGAAAAGAGGCTATGAAAATATTAAAGACGGTTCCTTTTTTCCCTGTGATGATTCGTAACAAAAATAATATTCCGGAATTTGTCGTCTATCTGTGAATTCAAAGAGTGCATAGATATTGCTTCCACCTGGTAGATTTCGGCTAGCTTTCCTATGTTGGAATTTCGTTCCACTTTAATACCTATTTTTCTCGTCAGCGGCTTCCTTTGAATTCAAAGAGTGCATAGATATTGCTTTCCAATTGGTAAATTTCTCCGTATTTTTGACTTCCATACTACAAAATGGGAAATTTTTACGTTATCGATGGTTGAAGTTACTACGTCTGAAGCACAGTCAAACAGCAGTGGGCTACGTTATCGATGGTTGAAGTTACTACGTCTGAAGCACAGTCAAACAGCAGTGGGCGGTCGCATAGACTCTCACGTAATAAGAAGAAAAAAACATTAAACCTGTCGACCACCATAAACAGTAAATAAAATATTTCGAAACTTATCAGCTAGCTCGATAGGGTAGGTCGATTGTAAGCAGAGTTAATCAGTGTGTAACAATATAATACATTATACTCCAACAAAATTAAAATTGGATATAAGCTTTTTAGCAGTATATTTTATTATTAGAATTTTTTTCATTATAATTTTTTTATAGTTAGTTTAGTATGTGTGGTTGTAGGACTTTGAGTGGTTTATAAATTTCAGTGTTTACTAAATTCTTTGTCAAAAGAGTCACAAACTTAGAAATGGAAGCTCTTTAATTCCTCTTATGTGGAAATCCTCACCTCTATTGTATTAAGGATAGTTAACCTTCTTACTTTCTATTCCTCTTCAAAATTAAAAAAAGCTAAGTCATCCACTTCTCTTCTATTCCATGGAACCAAGAAGAAAACAAGAAAAAAAAAAAACTAAAAAAAAACTAGGTCATCCACTTCTCTTCTATTCCATGGAACCAAGAAGAAAACAAGAAAAAAAAAAAACTAAAAAAAAAACTAGGTCATCCACTTCTCTTATGTGGAAATCCTCACCTCTATTGTATTAAGGATAGTTAACCTTCTTACCTTTTCCTCTTCAAAATAAAAAAGCTAAGTCATCCACTTCTCTTCTATTCCATGGAACCAAGAAGAAAACAAGAAAAAAAAAACTAAGTCATCCACTTCTCTTTTATTTCCCTCGAAACTAGACAATCATGGAATATACCACTAGACTTGCATCATCACATTAACCGGTTAGAAAGCAAGAGGGTTAGCCCCCCACACATATCCTCAAAGTTGATGTTGAAGAATTCCACAAAGCGAGACCAAGGACTTGCACCTTTGAGCCTGCTACCCTATTGGAAAATAGTATGGCAAATGTTGGAATTTATAAACCACTCAAGTCCCACAACAAAGTTAATGTGGGATTATTCACAAACACACACACTACAGTAACAATATAGATAGGTAATGTGGGATTATTCACAAACACACACACTACACTAACAATATAGATAGGTAATATAGACAGGTATTAACGTGGAACAAAATTCCAATCACGGAATATACCACTAGACTTGCCTCATCACATTAACCAGTTAGAAAGTAACAGGCCTAGTTCCCCACACACATTCCCAAACTCGATGTTAATAGGAGTGAGGAATCCTACAAAGTAATAAGACTAAGGACTTGCACCTTTAAGCCTACTACCCCATTGGCAAAGAACATGACAAGTGTTAGGGTTTATAAATCACTTAAGTCCCACAATACAATTAATGTAAGATTATTCACAAACACACGTACTACATTAACAAAATAGATAAGTATTAACATAGAGCGAAATTCCAATAAAAAAACTTGAAAAAAAAAGCTAAGTCATCCACATGTTTGATAATCAAAAAGCATGATCTTTGCTTATGACGTCCTAGCATTAACCTTTAGGACTACTAGCCGATGATGATAAGGAAATATTCAAAATTAAACTTTGAACGAGACTCGAAATATAATATGACGTCATGCTTAAATAAAAAATGATTTTTGCTTATAACGTCGTATCATTAGCACTACTAGCCGATGATAAGGAAATATTCAAATTTTCTAATAATATTATAGGCTTATGTGGAATTTATTAAAAATCAATGGGAAAAACTTTGTTATTTTAATTCATACTTCTTTTGAGGAAGTTAGAAGAAAAATCTAATATTTAATTTAAATTTTTAAAAAGTATTTATATTTATTTAATTATTGATGATGGTCATTAATATGGTAATTTGTTATTGAATTAAATTTTAATTTTATTTTGAATATTTAGTTGAAAGATAATTTATTAAATAATTTTTACAAATTATTAATGGAGAGCAAAAATTGAAAAATTATTTCATAACATTGTTATTAAAAATGATTTAGTCACTTTGATGTTTTTGGTCTTGCAACTCTTTCCTTTGTTTTTCAATTCTAACTTGGTTATACCTCTCTAGCCTATAACGGTTTTCCTATAACAAATTCACATGAAAGACACAACAATTCACATGCTCTCCTCTATAAATTAGTTGTTTTAGGGCTAAATAAGATCTCAACTAATAATCTTAATAAGGGAAACTCTACTTTGCAAAAGCTTACCTACAAACAATGTCACTCCTCGAGACATAGTTTCAAGCAAAGTTAATAAGCATCTTCCTCAAACAACAATAAATGATCCTAGTCTTGTTTTACAACCATAGTTGATTGTAGATGATATCTTAAATCACCTTAAAGATGAACTCATCATCATAACAAACCTTAAATATTCAACAAGGAAATGGTGGTATCTAAAATGGGATATGAAAATTGCTCTCAGAGCAAATGACTATTTTACAATAAGTTTCACAAACCCCATGGATTATAAGTACATATTTGAAGGTAACCCCTCCTTTTATAGGTGTGCAATCCTTTTCATGAAGTCATGGTACTTATACTTCATTCCCATAAAGGACCTCCCCTTGGAATTACCGATTTGAATTAGAAGGTTTTTGTTTCCTTCCATTGATATTTTGAAAAGAGGATATATTAAATATGTTATGGAAATCCCTATGTACCTCTCAAGTTACAACAAAAGGGAGGATAAGTAAATATGCTATGGCCATTTATACCAAAAATATTTTCTACATGTCACACCTCTTATGAACACCTAGAATGATATCAATGTTTATCAACCAAATGTTGTAGCTTATATTAAAGGATACATATTTCCTAGTAGAGTCCTTCAAGATGAGAATAACTACGAGTTAATGTAGAAAAAAACCCAAATAATAAGACAATTTTTGTAGATAATCCAACAATATAATAAATGGTGAAATTTTCAATATTCATCATAGAAATGATGAAGGGAATGTAGGACGAGGAAGAGGAGAGTATGAACCTATCATCCCTATTAATTGATTTGAATTTTTTAGAGAAACCTTGGAGAAGCTAACAAATAATATAGATTTAGAGACATCTCCTCTAAAAGAAATGTGAAAACCATAACCTTATTGACATAAATATCAATCTTAGTTTCTTCCTTAGTAGAATTTGAGTGAGGTAAACAAAAAAAGATCAATAAGTTGTAGATGCTAAAAATAAAAGTGTTGACTCTTTTTAAAAAAAACTTGCTTTTAATTTAGGATGTGGATACTTCAAATTATTATTAATGCTTTCATAGTATGGTAAATATGGCCTTATGATGGTGGTAACTAAAGGGAATAATGGAGACAACCTAAAAGATGGCGTTATAAACCAAAGGTTATAACATCCTAAAAGGAGACATAGAAGTATAAAGTTAGAAAGAAAGAAACAATTAGATATAACATTGGGTATCAAGAAATCAAGATCGTGCATATCAACAAGAATTGGTACAATAGTGAAGCAAGGTAAAAAATATGACCAAAAAAAGATAAGACTGATTGAAAAACAACTTAGAGAGGTAAATTAATCAATAAGTTAGACTTCCACCACTCTACTACCCCATATCCTTGATAATATCCTAATGTGAGAGTTCTAGGTGACAAGGCTTGATAAAATATTATTAGGAGATTATATAAATACCATCTAATAATTTTATCATAGGGATAAAAACTTACAATGGAAGAAACAATTGATATCTCCAACAAAAATTAGAAGGAAGACTAATATTTTGCATTCTTATTCCATGAATAGTTTGGAGGTAGCTTGAATCTATAGGATTTAAGGTACTTTCAAATGAAAAATGGTCTAGAATTTAAAGGACGTCTCTTTATGGGTTAACTGATTGGATATTAGTGCTATCCTCATTGGAATAAAATAAGGGAGGAATAAAAATTTTAAACCAAATTTTCAACTTGTTGAATATGTATATCTCATTCTACAATATTTTTTATGTCCCTTTTGTTAATGAAATCTACGCTTGAAATAATATAAGGGTGTGGCAAGACATATTACTAAAACATTGTATCACATCCTTCTCAACAATTCATGGAAAGATCCAAAAAAAATTCTTACATCACCATTTTAGATTATATTAGCTTTTAAAATTGAACAATTATCTTAGAATTACAACAATTTCAAAGGTCTTACAATACCTCACATGGGCTCACAAGTTGTATTTAAAAAGAAAAAAAATATAGAATACCTATAAACCATGTAAATAGTAAATAAAAAATTCCAAAATTTGTCAGGTAGTTGGATAGGGTAGATCGATTGTAAGCAATCTAGAGTTAGAGTTAATTAGTGTGTAACGACATATATAAACATAATATATTATACTCACAATAAGATAAATTAAAATTGTATATCATGATGCCAAGTTATCTATTCCCCTGGAACCAAGAAGAAAACAAGAATTTATTTAGGAAACCTTAAAAATGGTTTTTTAATGGAAGCGTGAGAATATTTTTGGAATTTTCTTTTCTTATCTCTTTTAGTTAGTAAATAATTAAGAGGAGGATAGAGGGAGAGTAAAGGGTATTTCCTCTTGGGTATAGGGAGAGTAATAAAAAATTAGGAAACAAATAGAAAAGGAGGATATGGAGGAACTAGCAGGGAAGAGATTTGCATAGAAAAAGCATGAGGAAGAGAGCAAAAGACCAAAGGACTAGACCACATAGGCAAGACGTTTGGAAGCTTATTTCTCAGTAATACTTTTGATTATCTTAAGCTATATTATATAGGGTTTTCTAGAATCAATAGCCTAGGCAACATGTTTTTATTTAAGTTTAAACATGCTTACCTTCATTCTAGAATAGAAATCCTAGGTAACATGTTTTTAATTAATTTTAAATATTCTTACCTTCATTCTAGAATAAATAGGCTCGGACACATGTTTTTAATTAGGTTTAAATATGCTTACCTTCATTCTAAAATATATAACCTTGGTAACATGTTTTTAATTAAGTTTATATATGCTTACCTTCATTCTGGAATAGATAACATGAGCAATGTTTTTAATAAATTTAAAAAAGGCTTACTTCTTTTTGGAATAAATAGCCTAGGAAACATGTTTTTAATTATGTTTAAATATGCTTACCTTCATTCTAGAATAGATAGCCTCAGCATGTTATATTAAGGTTTTATGTGTATATGTTTACCTTGATTGCATTTCTAGAAGCTTGAGCATTACATATGCTTTAAATTATGGTTACTTTGAATTCATTTCCAAAATCATATACAATTTATATGAGTTTCAACATCCTTTGTTTTTTAGAATAGCTATGTGTTAGCTTAAGTTTCTATTGGGAAATAGAGTCAAGGATTTCTATTAATAAAATTAGACCTTATATTTTACATTGAGAAATTGAGCTTAAGTTTTATTGAGAAATAAAGTTTTCTATTAAGAAAATTAGAGCTTATATTTAGGGAATAAACTATGGTTAAATAGAGTTTATGATTTCCTTTTTTAATTTGAGTTCATGCTTTATAGTAATGAAATAAAGCTTAATGATTAAAGCTTGAGTTTTTATATTTAAGTTAAAGAACTCATGTCTTCTTGAAATGATTGAACTCATTTTTTTTGTTGTGAGATGAATCTTATGTCTTCTAATGATTTTTATAAGTTTTAAATACACTTCATGGGTAAGAATATATGGGGAATATATTCTTGGAATGAGTATGGGCTTCTCTTAATATGTTGATATGTTAATTGATATAAAATGAGATTTGAAAAAGTATTTTGATATCTTTATGCACCTGGTTGATTATTGAAATGATAAACTATTTTGGAAAGAATGGGTGGGGAATCCATTCTTGAGGGAATTATGGGGTTCCCTCTTTGATTGATTGTTGAAATGATAAACTATTTGTGAAGATATTTCCTTGTAATTGAAAATAGTGAGAAAACAACTTTGGGGAAGAATGGGTGGGGAATCCATTGTTGAGAGGAATTATGGAGTTTCCTCCCTATTTTTGCTATATGAAAAGTGGTTGTTATAAGCATGGTTTCTTTGTGAAAATTTTTATGGATTTTTCTTAATGTTGCTTTCAAGAATTGTTTTGTTTTAAAAGAAATAGAAGAGATGTAGAAATGTGAATGTTCATATTTTTCTATAGTTCTATTTGATATTTTCAATATTAAGGTAATGGGAATGGAGTCCATTTACATTGTGAGGATACTATGGGGTTCCTCACATATTCTCTTAAGTGGGCATGGAGTCCATTTGTAATGAAATATTATGGGGTATTTCACATATTCTTCTAAATGGGCATGGAGTCCATTGGTAATAAGGAAAAAATGGGGCTTCCTTATAGGTATTGTTTATTTTAAATTATGGAAAACAAATTGAGCATGGAGTCCTTTTTGGATGAAGATATTTATGGTTTTTCTTCATGTGATTGGTTTAAAATAAAATAGAAATGTAAAGGATCATTTCTATATGGGTATTTGATGTAATGGATAAATAATGTAGAAATGTAAATGGTTTGTTTCTTTTCTATATGCTTTTATTGGATGCATTGAATATGAAGGAGCATTTAGGAATGAATTATCATACTAAGGAGTTATTATGATCCTTTACTCCAACCACCTCTTAATGGAGCTCAAGGAAATCAATGAACAATGTTATGCGTAGAAAGAATTCTATCATGATTTTACCAAGGTTTCATATTGGTTATGATTATGATGTATTTGGAATCTCAAAAAAGAGATGAAATGTAGGAAAATATTATAATGACTAGTCATGGGGTTGATGATATGTATATTGAGTTATATTGTTAAGAAGAATTTGTAATAAGTTTCTTTATTATGAGAAGACTTGAATAGTTGATGTTAAATATTCATTTTTAATACTTCTAGTTCATTTTGAAAGAGTTAACTTATAGTTATTATTTTGTAAACCCCATAGGGGTGATTATGTGTTGTGGAAAAATGAATGGAAAGTAGTTATGATTTTGATTACAAAACATGTTCTTGCTTATCGAAAGAGTAAAAATTTATTAAGATGTTTAATGCTTTCGATAATATGCATTAGGAATGTTTTAAGTCTTTTCTTAATTAAGTAAAGTAAAAAAAAAATACTTTTGATTAAGAGAGAGAGAGAGAGAGAGAGAGAGAGAGAGAGAGAGAGATGGTATTGGTTTTATTATATGTTATGATTTGGAGTTATGAATGGTAACTTGGGAGGGTATACTCATAGTAACCGTGTTAGTACCCTTGTTAAGATAAATTCCAAGACTTGGTTGGTTGTGGGGAGACAACAATTAAGTTAGTTATGAATCACATCTTGAGTGGTGTAGCT
This sequence comes from Wollemia nobilis, assembly GCA_028583015.1. NCBI lineage: Eukaryota > Viridiplantae > Streptophyta > Pinopsida > Araucariales > Araucariaceae > Wollemia > Wollemia nobilis. The sequence goes on from JAQPPZ010004118.1 coordinate 584,967, forward strand.
TAGATTTATTATCAAAAGAATGAAGCTTTTGAGGAAGGTTCTTAAGTGTTGAGCTTTAACCATATTTCCTACCATGGAGGTTAGGAAAATATTCACAATATGAGCATGTGATGGATCTTTGATCATGATGGATCAATTGACCATGTAGAGTGATAATACCTGTAATTATCCCACCATGAAGATGTGGTAATTAAGCACTAGGTACTAGTTGTCTTATCATGGAGATGAGATAATTGGACTTTAAGACATTATGCCAAATAGTATCTACATAGACTAACTTATGTATGGTGAGAGAAATGGCATCCCCTTTTAATGGACTAAAAGGGATAATCTCTACACTGTGTTTAAATTGTATTACACTCGTAGAGAGTATAAAGAATGTGGGGAAACCACTAAAGGCATATTTTCTAACCGTGGGGGTTTATAAAAGTTAACCCTAAAAATAGCTATAGGATGTTGGCTTGTTCTATCCAATTGAGTGTCATTAGTAGTGACAACAACTCAAAAGTTGTTATACCTTAATTAAGCAAAACATAATAATATGGAAATATCTTTGTGAACATTACTTATGAATATTTTTCAAAAAATATTATTACTCTCTCTCTCTCAAGATGGTTAGAAATGGGTTGTTACAGTAATTGTCTTAGGTTGCACCTAAGAACTCAATTCTTTAATGTCAAGGGTTGGTTATTTCTCTGAACAATTGACTATCTTAAAGTTGATTTGCCCTCCAATGTTTGAGTCATTTTCTTGATTTATTATCACCATGTAAATACCCTATAAATGAGTCCATGTCTTCACTAGTTACTCTACAACCATGAAAAAATCTTATAACTAAGTTTTGTCTTCACTAGTTATTTTTTCAACCATGGAAAGACCCTACTCTTTCTACTTACTTTGATCTTACAAGAGAGTCTAGGTCTAACTGACTTTAAAATAGATAGACTTTATATCAATACTATCAAGCTAGATAAAACTTATTTTTATATGTGACTAAATGAATTCAACTTGTGCAAGAAAATCCTTCTTGTAGCTCTGATACCACTAATGGCTTTTTAGGCCTTAATATCAATATGAAAGTTAGAGGATAAATTTCATAGGATCAAATATAATATAATAATGATACAATAACATCAAGATGATTGATGAGGGCATTTTTCTACCTAGGTTAGTATTTTATTCTATTTTTGCTAATAATTGTGAGCTCCTTTCTCACGTCATTTAGTTAGCTTATTATTTAGTTGGCAAATTTTGGTTAATTATAATTGTTAGCTATTAGTTAGCTAACAACTAGGGTTGTTAGCGTGTGGCTAGCATTACCCCCCTATTTGTACTCCTTCGTGATTTGTGCGAGGAGTTATGATTTTAGGGTGTTTGATTTGTATTTTGGCACCTTTTAGTGTCTATTTAAACTTGAATAAACAATGGATGATTAGCTTGATTTTTATCATAAAATTGGCCCTCAATATTGGTATCAGAGCCAATCGATCGATTGGGCTCCTAGAATTCCTTTCGAAATTACACTGCTTTGCTCCAGTGGGTGACTCTGTCAAAGCAAGAATTTTGTTACCAAAATTTGTTATCTTTTTTTGGACCAACGAGACGTTGGCAGCCCTCCTCCGCCCTCAAGGTCAAATCGACACTGGATTGTGAGATGAATTAAGGCTACAAGAGGACACGACTTCCCAAGCAGCCTACATGGCAAATGCCACAATCAAAGGTGGACTGTAAGCGGCCTACGAGGCAAACGACGCCTGACAGATCGAAGACGCGACGGATCAAATACGGCCAAGAGGAGAGCTGACCACCAACTAGTGGTCATAAATCTAATTAACTGTATTTGTTTTTGAACCATTTTCTTGCCCACCATCTTATGCATGTGGGACTGAAACTATTTTGTTGTGCGTTTACCGACGACACTGTAATTGAGAATAGTGATATTACGGATGACTGACCATGTTGGGACACAGGATAATCATGATTTAACAGATGTTTTGCAATAGACCAAGATTTCGCTATTCCACCAGCCCTTGATGTTCGAAGAATTTGCAAAATTTGGGCGTCAGATTTGTTGCATACCTGTGGGCGTCGGTTTGACGTTGGCTTGTCACTACATCGTTGGTATCGCTAACGCTGGACTGCTGGTAAGCAAGACGAATTCGTCCATCAAATCGAAGGAAAAGATTTGCAGGTTTTTTGTTCTGACCAGTGTGGCTGACATTCACCGATCAGGAGAGATTCGCAGGTTTTGGTTCTGCATCGGTTTGTGGCAGGAGAGATTCGCAGGTTTTTGTTCTGACCAGCATGGCCGACGTCTGAAAATAGGCGTTGATACTCCGCCACAGCACAATCGATTTCGGTCATAGAGAGGAACTAGCGAAACTTCGACCACCCAACGATGGTCAGAAAGGACCCTGAATAGGTGGTCAAAGCGCAAGTTGACGGTGCGTCCAAACTCGCCACGTGTGGATCGTTGTCATCCACCTTGGCGCTCAATGCTGCACAGTGACCTTTGGACGAATGGGCTTGCCTAGCCAAAGGTCAATTAAAATTTTTGAAGGTTAATGAAAATAAATTTATTTTAATTTTCAATTCCTTATTTAATGTTTGATTCATTTAAACATTAAACTAGCTTTTTATCATATATATATGTAAAAAAAAAAAATTGCCATTTTTTAGGCAACATTGTAAGCCTACGAGGCTTATTGTGCTTGAAATTCATCGCACTATTGTAATTGCTCTGCAAGGCAAATTTTGTAAACCCTTTTTTTTGTTTAAGAGTTTTTGGTGCCTCCTGGCTTACACCAGAGGTCAGATGGCTGCTAGTTTAGCAGAACAAGTGGCCACCATAGCTGATGTGGTCAGCATGTTGGCTGACAAGGTTCAAAACATGACTGGGCCTAATCCACCTAATCCAGCTCCTGAACCTCGACATCAAATCAGATGTGAAGTTAGCATTTATAATGGATCTCGAGATCCAGATGTCCTCAATAGCTGGATTCTCGACATGGATACCTGGTTCGACTACAACAAAATTAAAAAAGATGACCAAGTTGCTTTTGCAAAACTAAAACTTTCAGGCATTGCTAAAGTTTTGGTACAGGATCATCAAAGCACCCAGGATCCCATAGACACTTGGGATGACCTGGTCATGGCATTGAAGGATACATTCTATCCTTCCAATTTTGCTGAGGATTTGGATTTCCAATGGCTTCGTCTGAGGCAAGGACACAACATGAGTGTTCAAGATTACATTGGGAAGTTCAACAAATTGAGGATTCTCAATAGCATCCTCGATCCCACTCCTAAACTTATCAACAAGTTTAAGAGTGGTTTGCAAGATCAACTCTTTAGAGAGTTAAAATATGCACCTTGTGCCACTTTGAATGAGGTCTATAATAAGGCACAACTGGAGGAAGAGAAAATTACTATGAAGTCAGGGGCCTCATCTAAGGCACCCAAACAAGGATCACCACAGCAGCAGTCCGACAAGGCTTCCACAAATGCTTCTTCTTCTTCTACTTCTCCTTCTTCTCCCTCTTCTTATAATTGGAAAAAGTTTTGTAATTATTGTAAGATACGAGGACACAATGAAGCTGAGTGCTTCAAGAAAAAGAAAAATTTGCTTGCACAACCTCAACAAGAGGCACCACAAGATGGGCCCATTGAGTATGTAGGAGAAGATATTGAGTATCCAGAACTTCAAGGGAAACTAAACCAAGTGATCCTCCTTCATCGACAAACACATAGAGAGAGTTTGTTCTTCACACGAGCTCATCTTCTTCCCAACTTTTCTGTGAGTTGCATCTTCGATAATGGCTCCACGACCAACCTCGTTTCTCAAGAAGTGGTTGATCGCCTCAAATTTCCAGTCGAACCCCATCCTTATCCCTATTCACTTGGATGGAAGGATGAGGGAACTACTTCTGCAATCACAAAACGTTGTACTTTGTCGTTTGCCCTTGGTCCACACTATGTGGATCAAGTCACCTGTGACGTGACTCCCATGGACTTATGTGGAATGATTCTCGGCCAGCCTTATCAATATGATAAGCGAGCTTCCTATAACGCTTATCATAAAACCTATACTTTGCATCATCAAAGTAAGAGCTTTCTTATACGTAATCTTCCACATACACATTTCTTGGCGTCTTTACCAAGAATTTCCTTAGTTTCATTGCCAAAGGACATTTGTCTTTTTGTTCCTAAGGAGGTTATTCCTCCTCCAGCATCAGTGCCTCCTCCTATTGCTCCTACTGCTCTTCTTGTTGTTCCACATTGAGTACTACAACGACCTCTTTTGATGTCATTTTCTCAGGTTTTCGATGATCAACAACCTTCACAGATCCAGCAGCAGGTCCATACCCCTGGTCACAGCATTTCATTTTTGACAAAGGAGTGCTCTCGACATTGTATCTCTACACCGGCATCCCGTGGCTTCCATGATGTTCTTCTGCCCGGTTATGAGTTGTCTTTACAGCATTTTGTGAGTCCAGATTCCACTCGTATTGTAAAAGCATTGGAGTCCAATGCTTCTTGAGTGGGGAGGCATGATGAGGGCATTTTTCAACCTAGGTTAGTATTTTATTCTATTTTTGCTAATAATCGTGAGCTCCTTTCTCACGTCATTTAGTTAGCTTATTATTTAGTTGGCAAATGTTGGTTAATTATAATTGTTAGCTATTAGTTAGCTAACAACTAGGGTTGTTAGCGTGTGGCTAGCATTACCCCCCTATTTGTACTCCTTTGTGATTTGTGCGAGGAGTTATGATTTTAGGGTGTTTGATTTGTATTTTGGCACCTTTTAGTGTCTATTTAAACTTGAATAAACAATGGATGATTAGCTTGATTTTTATCATAAAATTGGCCCTCAATAATGATGATGTAAGTAGAATAATATGAGACAATTAATATGTAAATTTAGGCTTATAATATATCAAATAACATTCATTAATAAGGAAAATATGAATTTAAATAGCCTAAATCATATATGTATAAAGCATGTAGAATGACTTACAATATTAATTTCTCAAAATGTATGCAATATTTATTACTCTTATTTCTCTTACAAATATAGTACTTGAATCTTGATGATGATATTGATAACTTCTTCTATATGTCTAATGATCCTCCATGGAGTAATATATAGCCATTGTAGAATGACTCTTGACTACTCTGTTCCTTATGCCAATTCTCATGACTCTTGGTTTCTCTACTTGGAAATTACACATACATGACTCCATCTTGTATGCACATATAGACATGACTCTTCACTTAGCACACTCTAATATAAAGACACTTGTGTACATGAACTCATTGTTGGACATTTTGAGTTAATGATGTTGTCATTGATGTCAAGGAATGAACTGTTGTTGATGTCAAAAGGTCAAAAGGAGCAAAGCAAAAGGTTGATGGCAAAAGATATTCATTAATATTTATTTTTAAATATTATGTAAAAGGTTTTTATTAAAACCATGGTTGAGCAAAATAAAAGTTTTTTATTAAAATCATGATTGATAAAAATAAAAGGTTTTTATTAAAACCTTATGTGGGTAAATTAAAAAGGTTTTCTAAAACCTAAGGAGGCTTTAATTTTTTAATAAAGCCCAAAGAATATTTAAGGAGGCTTTAATTTTTTAATAAAGCCCAAATAAGATTTAAGGAGGCTTTAATTTTTAATAAAACCCAAAGAAGATTTAAGGAGGCTTTAATTTTAATAAAGCCAAAGAAGGTTTAAAATATTAAAATTATAATATTTAAATTCTTTGGAAGTTAAATAATTTGAAGGCAAATGTTAGCACCAAATCCCCAACATATTTACCTCCGTCGACGTGCATGCAATAGAAGACATTAGGTATTAATACCTTAGCCATTCCAAATATTGGCATCCAAGTTAATGCATTCAAATATAAGACAAAAAAAAACTTGTGCAAAATTCTAAAGCGCCTTACAAATGAACGAAGTGTGTTTACCATTGCGTCGAAGGAAGAGCCAAGGGCTCTTAAGGTTTGAGAGAAATTCAAAGCACGGATTGCGCTTTGTGGCTCCACATGGGGCATGTGGCTCAATGGCATGGAAGCCGCAACCAAGGTGTTGTGAGAGGACTGTGCTATGTTCGAGCCCCGCAAATTACGGAAAGTGGTAACAATTTTTTTGAAAATTAAATTTTTTATTTTTGTATTTTCTAAGGTTTAGGAGGAATAAGGTGGAAGTTGGCCTTAGTGTTGAGGAAATAAGTTGTGAATGGAGGATTAATTTTTGGTTAAAATAAAATCTTGGAAGAAGTTTTTTGATTAAATATTTGTGGTGTTGGATACTATTTTGAGGAGACAAAAAAGGTGTAATTAAGTTTAATTATTTTTGTGATTGAGAATTAATTTGTGAAGAAATTAGGGTGATATTTTATCATCTAACTATTGACATTGGCATAAGAGAAAATTGAAATTGAGACAGGTTTTCTAATGTCACTTCTACATCAAATAAAAGGTATGGGCATATTCTTCCTAGTGAGTGTGTGTTGAATGTTGTGAATGCAAAGTTGGAGTGAAAAGGATTGTTTGGTTGAGTGTGTCTTGCATTAATGCTTCAAGGGTTTATGGAATTGAGATTTGTTGATAAAACCTTATTTTATAAGCATTGTTTTTGAGGTGATTAAGTTGAATGAACTTGAACTAGGTCTTGTAAGATCATGAGTATCATTGCTATGATTTGTTGATAAGCATTATTGTTGAAGTAAGTGGTTCAGTAAAGAACTTGAACTAGGGTTTGCAAAGATCATGATTATCATTGTTATGTTAATATTGTTTGATGAACATTTTTGGAAATATTTGAGTGAGTGTTCATATACTTAGACTAGGGTTAGTAAGAAAATATTAATTTATTGAGAAGAGTTGCATGAGCCTAGTCAAGTTGATGTGTTGATGTGATGGTTCAAGTTCTGTAAAACAAATTATTTTATATTATGAATTGATTTGAGAAAGAGGTTGAGTGTTGATGAATGTGAAACATATTGAGTCTCTAACAATTCTCTATATGTTTATGTAATAAAAGAAATATTTAAAGTGATTGATATTTTGTGAGTGTGAAGCATATTGAGTCTCTAACAATTCTCTTTATGTTTATATGAGTTTGGACAAGTTCTAGAGAGGACTTGTTGAGAATATTTGAGGTAAGTATTAGAGAAGAATTGTGGACAGATTTGTGTGAGCTTTTTGTGGAAGCTTACAATATAGTTTGAGGAAACAGATTGAGAGCATATTTTCACAAGTTCTAGTGAGGACTTGTAGAGGAGATTTAAACAAGGTCTAGAGAGGACTTATGGACATATTGGTGTGAGATTTTGAGGAATATTACAAGGTAGATTTAATACAAGTCTTTGAGAAGGCTTGTGAGTATATTTGATTGATTGATTTGTTCAAACATTGAGTTAAGGTTTGTGGCAGATCTAGTAGAGTTGATTTGTGATTGAGTCAAGCTTTTTGTTGAGGCTTGAGAACAGATATTGAGGATAGATTTGTGCTAAACTGAAGGACTGTGTTTAGAGCAGATCAGAGGACGAAGAATGAGGATAGATTTGTGCTAGATCGAATAACTGTGTTTAGTGAAGATCAGAGGACAGATATTGAGGACATATTTGTGCTAGACTGAAGGACTATATTTAGTGTAGATTTGAGGATAGAGTTTGGTGTAGATTTTAGGATAGGTTTGTGCAATACTAGAGATAGAGATTGATCAATTTTATGCTAGACCGAAATACTGTGTTTAGTATAAATTTGGGAAAAATCTTTAAAGGTGATAAAGTATAGAGGACAACAATCTCTAGTGGATAGAGATCCATTAGCTAGGGTAGTGATGACATGTATCTTCTGTTGGAAATTAAGCCAGTTAAAAGGAGTAAAAAATTTGTTTGCAACGGTAAGCTTTGGATCTTACCATTTTACCTCCTTGGATGACAGCTGACTGGGCAGGTATTTTGACTTGGATGGCAGCTGACTAGGCAGATTGGATGGCATGGGCAACAAGGCGAACAATACCAAATTCCCTTTCTCCTTTCCTCCCTATTCTTCTTCTTTTCCTAAATTCTCCTATATTATCTAAGGTTTTTTAATCAACCACTATTTAAACATTGTAATTCTTATGTTTCCAAGGTTGAATATAATATTTTTGCATTTTCCTATTGCTCCTAATTCTCATGTGCCCACATCTGGTATCAGAGCCGAAGCTGGAGAGGGTGCTAGAACTGAGGTCAATGGAGGAACCAGGCTTGAGGATCGAGGTGGAGGAACCAGGTAGCATGAGCATCGAGGCGAGGTCTAGTGGGGCCTGCAGCACACAATTCGAGGTAAGGAAGGCCCAAAATTCATGAACCAAGGTGAGGTCTAGAGTAGGCCTACACAACAAGCACGTGAGGAGGAGCAACTCAGAAGAACCAATCGAAGAACACCATGTGGCGAGAGGAGAACAAGGCTGATGCAGTCTAGATGACTCAGAACTAAGGCAAACCAATTACGTGGCATAAGGACCGATTACGTGGTAGAATGAGGACAAGCAATGTGGCAACAGATGACAGGCTCAAAGGAAGCAACGTGGTGGGGAGCGATTGCTCAAGGAGGTAAAAGTATGATCACTGATTGCCCGAAGATAATTGAGTGAGTATTCACTTGCATGGTCGATGTGGGGCAAAAATCCCAAAAAAAAATTAATTAAAGCACGTCCAAGAGAAGTATAAGGAAGGCAAGCTTCCCTTGCCTTCCTGTCAAGCCGCGTAGCTCGACTGGCTCGTGGAGCCAGCCATAAGGTGTCTGCCTTCCTGCAGGTCATGGTTCGAAACCTAGCAACAATGAAAGCTTGATTTTTTTTTTTTGTTGAAATCAGATCCAAAACAGAATATAATTGTAATCTTACCCTTGGGTTCTCATCGACAGTGGTAGCCGAGTTGGTTAGGATGAATTCTTGCATGAAATAGATCACGGGTTTGATTCCTACGAAGGATAAATTTTTTATATAATTTTTTTTATATATTGTTAAAGTTAATTATATTATATTTAATATATTAACTATAATTGCTTTTCTAAAGTTTTTTTTAAAGCAATTATTTTTTAATCTATTAAATAGTAATATATTTTTTTAATATATATCATATAAGAAAGAAAGATATTATCTAAGAGACAATTATTGTAATCAAAGGATAAATTTTTCACTTGATTCAAGGAATCATAAACTGTATAACTTTTGTGTAATAAGCCTAAGAGGCTTACTTTTTTTGTAAAAGAGACAAAATATCCAAATTGTAAAATTGTAAAGAGGCATTGATGATAAGACCAAATGGTTGTTATCATGCCTTATGTGCAATTCTAGCAAGAGAATGTGCAGAGAGGTTTGATGAAAAATTAAGAGGTTATGGGCTCAACATTGTGTTTAGCCAACTTTAAAATGCAGTGATAGCACATCAAAGGCGTCATGACTTAGGGTACAAGGCAAAATTTGAAGACAAATCATTCAAGAGTCAATTTGAATAATAGGAATCCGTACAAGCTACACCACAAGAATCAGAGTATACACACTACAGTATTTCAATGGAAATATTAGAACCAGAATCACCAAAAATAATATCGATAAGTGACGATGAAGAGGAAGTAGCAGATAATTTTTTGAATCAAGAGATAGCATACCCACATTAAGAGGAATAAACAGTGAATGATAGAGTAGGACAAGTCAGATTTGACTTAAGTTTGTAATCTCTTATTTCTTCCTTCTTCTTATTTCCTTCTTTCAAACATCAAAGTACTTTATTGTAACCATGAAATAAAGAGATTTTTTTGGTAACTATGGCCTCACACAATAGCTTACCTATACCAGAATTTAACGGTTATGACTATGAGTATTGGTCTATAAATATGAAGACCTTACTCATAAGAAGAGGTTTGTGGGACATAATAGAAGAGGGCTACATAGAACCCTCATACTGGATAACACTAAGTGTTGTAGATAAGAAAACATGAAAATAAGAGAAAAATAGCAACTCTTCTGCTCTTTCTCATCTCCAAGCTGCATTGGACAAAAGCATATTCCCTAGAATCGTTGCTTGTACAACTGTGCAAGCTGCATTGAGTGATGTATTCCAGGGTAGTAATCAAGTGAAGCAGGTAAGGCTTAAAACACTGAAGAGATATTTTGAAAATATTTGAATGAAATATGATGAAAAATTCAATGATTATAGTGTTAGAGTAAAAGCAATTGTGGATAAAATGGTTAAACTAGGTGAAAAAATCATGCCTGATACAATTGTAACAAAAGTGTTACAAATACTTACACAAAAATGGAACCATATTGCCATAATTATAGAAGAATCCAAAGATATTTCCTTTTTAACATTCGATGCATTAATTGGATCGTTAATGTCACATGAAGAGAGGTTTCTTGAAACTCCTTCAACCAACTATGGAGGCGATGATAAGGCCTTCACTTCCAATGAAAACAATGGAAGAGGATAGGGAAGAGGTCAAGGCAGAGTCAAGCAAAGAGGTAAATGCATAAGCAACTACAAAGGAGGCAATCAAAATAGAGGAGGCAACCAAAACATAGGAGGCAGTTCCAATAGAGGAGGCAACTCATACAGAGGAGGCAATCAACAAAGAGGTGGAAATCAAAATCGAGGAGGAAATCAAGGACAAAGTGGAAATCAAGGGCGAGGAAGTGACAAGTCAAAATTAGATTGTTTCAACTGTGGCAGGTTAGGTCACTTCGCTCGTGACTACTGGTCAAAATATTCACAGGTAGCAGTAGTCAATATGGTAATTATAGAGAAGAAGATGATACCTCTAATATTTTTCTTTCATATGGACAATCATAACACAATCTAAATGACACATGGATTCTGGATACTAGTTTTTCAAACCACATGAGTGGCAAAGAACATTTATTTGCTACTCTAGATTCCACTTATAAATCCTAAATCAAATTAGGGGATGATAAGACATTGCAATTAGAGGGTATTGGAGCCATGGAGTTTCCAACCAAAGAAGGACTAAATAAAGTGCATGACATCTATTACACTCCAAATCTCCAACACAATCTGCTAAGCATTGGACAAATGATGGAAAACAATTACAAGCTTGTATTTGATGAAGGAAAATGTATCATTTTTTATAAAAATAATTGTAATTGTGTCATCACACAGGTCCCCATGACCAAGAATAGGTTATTCCCTCTCAAATGGTACTAGCCAATAGGAGCTCAAATTGCAAATGTATCTATAACAAATCCAAGTGTGCTTTGGCACTTGCGATATGGTCACCTTAATTCCGCTAGCTTGAAACTTCTCACTTCTCAAGCTATGGTGATAGGACTTCCCAAAATCAATGAACAAAAGGAGGCATGTGAAGGATGTGCTTTGGGAAAGCACTCAAGGTTGAAGTTTCCAAAAGGACAAGCATGGAGAGCCAACTATCCACTTCAGTTAGTACATTCAGACATCTGTGGACCAATGCAAACATAGAGTCTCAAAAACTATTCTTATTTTCTCACTTTCATAGATGACTTCTCTAGAATGTGCTAGATTTATTTTTTGAAACATAAATATGAAGCTTTTGATTGCTTCATAGATTTTAGAAACAATGTAGAGAATCAAAGTGGGAATTATGTAAAATGTCTTAGGATAGATCGAGGAGGTGAATAATCCTTAAAATTATTCTTGAAATATTGTAAAGCAAGTGGGATTAAAAGGAAATTCACCACTGCCTATACCCCACAACAGAACGGTGTGGCCGAAAGAAAGAACCCCACCATAGTTGAAATGGTGAGATCGATGCTTCAGACTAAGCATCTAACTCATATGTACTGGGTAGAGGCTGTAAGAACTAGTGTATATATTCTAAATAGAAGTCCTAGTTCTAGTTTAGATGGTGTCACTCCTTATGAGGGGTGGTACATAAAGAAACCTAATGTAAAGCACTTCAAAGTGTTTGGTTCTTTCGCATATGCACACATTCTTGATGAGAAAAGGAAGAAGCTTGATCCAAAGAGTCAAGTTTGTATATTTGTAGGGTATTGTGAGTCTACAAAGGCATATAGACTCTACAATCCCAAGCCTCATAAAGTTATACTCTCTATGGATGTAATTTTTAATGAAGGGGGAGAATGGGGTCATCAAAGAATTTTTGTTGATTATGAGTCCCAAGATGTAAGTTCTTCATAGGTACAGTAGGTGTCTCCAAAGAAAAGCAATGGCACACCATCCCCTCCAAGCCCAAGCAGGAGTACTACATCAAGTGCTTCAACCGCCACTCCAAGTCCTCCACAGAGATCATTAAAGTTCTTCATCGATGGACATTGATAGAGACTCTCCATAAAGAGGTAAAATAACATTACAACATCATCCATCTTTTCAAATGTTGGATCATAATTTCCAAAGAAGATTCACTAGAAGCCAAGCTAGTGAAATTAATACAGTTTTGCAGTAACTTGAAAATTTGTAATTGTATGGGGATGATGACTCCCATGATCCTAGGGGAGATGTAGTTAATTATGCTTTATTGGCTAGTACACAGCTAGAACTAGCTAGCTATGAGAAGACATGTACTCAAAATGTATGGCAAGAAGCCATGAAATTGGAAATAACCTCTATAAAAAATAATGATACATGGGGGCTAGTAAAGATACCCAAAGGAAAAAATGTGTTGGGTGTAAATGGGTCTACAAGACGAAGTACAATGCTAATGGAAGCATTGAGAGGCATAAGGCGAGACTAGTAGCAAAAGGTTTTACTCACAAATTTTGCATTGACTACGAAGAAACCTTTGCTCCTGTTGCACAACAAGAAACAATTAGATCAGTTCTTTCCTTAGCAGCCCATAAATGATGGAATGTTCAACACATGTATGTGAAAAGTGCTTTTCTGAAAGGATACTTGACAGAAGAGGTTTATGTTCAACAACCTCAAGGTTTTCAAGAACAAGGAAAGGAGAACCTTGTTTACAAATTGAAGAAAGCACTTTATGGCCTCAAGAAAGCACCAAGAGCTTGGTACTCACGCATTGATGTCTATTTCAACGAGTATGGATTCACAAGAAGCAAAAGTGAACCAATTTTGTACTACCTAAAGCATGGAATAGACATTATCATAGTTTTTTTGTATGTGGATGATCTAATATTTATGGGTAGTAACAATAAAATGAATATGGAGTTCACAAACTCCATGATGAAACAGTTCGAGATGAAAGATCTTGGTTTAATGCAATACTTCCTAGGGATGGAAGTGCATCAATTAAATAAAGGTATCTTCATATGTCAACACAAGTATGCTCGAGACATGATCAAGAAATTGTTTGTGGAGCAGTGCAAATCAGTTGCAACTTCAACTGGACATGGGATCCAATTGAGCAAGGACGATGGAGCATCAAAGGTTGACGTGACCACTTACAGAAGCATGGTTTGGAGTCTAATGTTTCTCACAAACACAAGGCCCGATATTCAATATGTTGTTTCTCTAGTTTCAAGGTTTATGGCTAGTCCATATGAGCTACATCTACAAGCAACTAAAAGAATATTAAGATATGTAAAAGGTACATTGGATTTTGGAATCCATTACCAAAAATGTAATTCTATGAAATTAGTTGGCTTTAGTGACAGTGATTGGGGCAGCAATATAGATGACAGGAAATCTACATCAATAAATTGTTTTAGTCTAGGATCAGGACTAATTACATGGAGTTCCAAGAAATAAATTGTTGTAGCATTATCATCAACTGAAGCAGAGTATATAGCCATCACACATGCTAGTACTCAAGCCCTATGGTTGAGAAAATTTCCTTAAGATATTGGAGAAAGTCAAAGTTTTCAAACTCGACTGTATTGTGATAACATAAGTGCCATTCAATTGGCATACAATCCAATCCACCATAGCAGATCAAAGCATTTTTATATGAAGTATCACTTCATTCGAGATATGATGGAACAACAGATAGTTGAGCTTCAATATTGTAGCACTTTGGATAATATTGCAGACATCTTCACCAAATGTATAGCTAAAGCTCAATATATAAATTTGAGAGACTGTATAGTCAATCCTCTCAACTTTAAGGAGAAGAATGTTGGAAATTAAGCCAGTTAAAAGGAGTAAAAAATTTTTTTGCAATGGTAAGCTTTGGATCTTACCATTTTACCTCCTTGGATGACAGCTGACTGGGCAGGTAGTTTGACTTGGATGGCAGCTGACTAGGCAGATTGGACGACATGGGCGACAAGGTAGACAATACCAAATTCCCTTTCTCCTTTACTCCCTATTCTTCTTCTTTTCCTAACTTCTCCTATATTCCCTAAGGTTGTTTAATCAACCACTATTTAAACTTTGTAATTCTTATGTTTCCAAGGTTGAATATAATATTTCTACATTTTCCTATTGCTCCTAATTCTCACGTGCCCACATCTCCAATGGATAGATATCCATTAGACAAAGTAATGGGGGCAACCATTCTTCTATAAGATCACCAGTTAGAGCTAAGGAGAAAGGAGTTCTCCTATGGATAGATATCCACGAACTTGATTAGGTGATTGGTGTCTCCTTTGGACAGAAGTCCATAAACATTGTAATAGGGAAAGGATTCCCAAGAGATTAATTGAGACAATTTTACTGAAATATTTTCTCCATGGAGTAGCCCACATTGGGTGAACCATGTAAAATTTATGTCTTTATTGTGTGTGGTAATTTGTGTATTATTTTGATTACTGTTTTTGATATTGCTATTTATAAATTGCATAATATTTATTAGGAAAGAAAAGTAAAAAGTGATCTTATATTGTTCACCCCCTCTTAGTATAAGCTTGTGTTCTTCAATTCGTATCAGAGCAGGTTCATTCGAAAGAGTTTAAAAACTTGAAGGAAAATCTTTCAAGAACACAATGGATTCTAAGAATGTATCCTCAGATAATTCAAAACCAATATTTTATGGATGTGATTATATATTTTGGAGTATGAGAATGAAGATTCATCTGAAGGCACTTTGAAATTAAATTTTGGAAGCAGTTGAAAATGGAT